>JARQOD010000008.1:19165237-19199979 GCA_033576555.1 Oophaga sylvatica
TGTACCTGGAAGCCACGTTAAGGCGATTCTCGTTTTCCAGGACCTAATGCCAATCCTCTCTTAATGCATTAGGCATTAGACAGGTATTAGATATTGGCTACATGATTCCAGCCAGATATGTTGGGCTATGAAATTATGTGGCATTTCTGAAAAAAACCCATTAAAAGCCACTGGGGACTGAGCTGAAGAGGAGACTAGTCAGACAGGCAGGTCCCCGATGGTTTCTCCCTGCCTGCTTCCCTAGAGTGACAGCCAGGTCTCTCCCCATGCACACATGCAGATAGCAGAGACAAAAGTATGAACAACACCAAGTACAGACGATAGCGGCTGGTAATATAGAATCTTGACAGCAAAATTTTAGAAGTGATTGCACAATATCTATAGAAGCTGAACTGAGCTTTTGTAAATATTAGAATTAGAATGTAAGTCAGAAGCAACAGATGAGATAATTAAACACTTGACTGAATCTGAGCCAATTAGATGGTGGAGCATTATCTGACAAACATATGGATGCTGAGAACTATGCTTCCTAAATACTCAGGCAACAGCAGCTGTCTGAGCTGACCTTAAATTGAAAAGGATGATGGCCTTAATGGTGCATGCCCGGATATCACAGTAACCTGGTTCAAACTAGCACAGAAGGAGCTAGCCACAGCGGACAAAGCAACATCCGGTGCTGTAGCTGTGAAAATGTACGATCCAGGCCATGCGAGGGTGTGTGTGCAGTAGATCTATTCCAGTATGTGTATGCAGCAGACCTGTATGCGTGTGTGTACAGTATGTGTATACATAAACTCCAAAAAGCGAAGATGCACACAATGAATTTTAAGGTAAAATTACAAATCACTTTATTACAACAACAATACAGATATAGGACATAGTAAAAAAAAAACTTCAACAGTGGTATCCCATAAGGGTGGAACCACGAATGCAACCAGGCATAAACATAGATGATAACATATCATACATGTATACAGGGGTATCTACAATATAGTCACAATAGATGTCCATACACAGTTATAATCAAGACTACAGTGAGTCACCTCAGCCTATTAAGGCTGCAAACATAGGACAGTATACGGAAGGCTGTATGCCAATCCAGTATATAAAGCAATATATACATGCAGAGTATAGTTAATGATACAGACCTGGGACTCAGTGGTGCCACCCTCCCCTACGCGCGTTTCGGCGCTGTGCCTTCTTCCGGGGGAGTCATGTGTATACAGCAAAGCTGTGTGTATATGTAGTAGAGTTGTGTGAGTGCATGTATACAGCACTGCTGTGTGTACTGTATATAGCAGAGCCATTTATTCATCAGGGCTGTGTGTGAGTATGCAAAATAGCTACAGTATGTATGTGTGTGTAGCAGAATTGTGTGTCGCAGTGCTGTGTGAGTGTGTGTTTTGTATGCAGCTGATTTGGGATTATCAATGTATGGAGCTGAACTTTGTGTATGTATAATAATCTTTCTAATCTTTATTTTTATATAGCGCTAACTTATTCCGCAGCGCTTTACAGTTTGCACACATTATCATCGCTGTCCCCGATGGGGCTCACAATCTAGATTCCCTATCAGTATGTTTTTGGAGTGTGGGAGGAAACCGGAGTGCCCGGAGGAAACCCACGCAAACACGGGGAGAACATACAAACTCCTTGCAGATGTTGTCCTTGGTGGGATTCGAACCCAGGACTCCAGCGCTGCAAGGCTGCAGTGCTATCCACTGAGCCACCGTGTATGCAGCAGAGCTCTGTGTAGCTGTGCTGGGTGGGTGTTTCTGTATGAAGCAGAGCTGTGATAGCATCAGAGCTGTGTGTAGCTGTGCTGGGTGCATGTTTCTGTATGAAGCAGAGCTGTGATAGCATCAGAGCTGTGTGTAGCTGTGCTGGGTGCGTGTTTCTGTATGAAGCAGAGCTGTGATAGCAGCAGAGCTGTGTGTAGCTGTGCTGGGTGCGTGTTTCTGTATGAAGCAGAGCTGTGATAGCAGCAGAGCTCTGTGTAGCTGTGCTGGGTGTGTGTTTCTGTATGAAGCAGAGCTGTGATAGCAGCAGAGCTCTGTGTAGCTGTGCTGGGTGTGTGTTTCTGTATGAAGCAGAGCTGTGATAGCAGCAGAGCTGTGTGTAGCTGTGCTGGGTGCATGTTTCTGTATGAAGCAGAGCTGTGATAGCAGCAGAGCTGTGTGTAGCTGTGCTGGGTGCGTGTTTCTGTATGAAGCAGAGCTGTGATAGCAGCAGAGCTGTGTGTAGCTGTGCTGGGTGCATGTTTCTGTATGAAGCAGAGCTGTGATAGCAGCAGAGCTGTGTGTAGCTGTGCTGGGTGCGTGTTTCTGTTTGAATCAGAGCTGTGATAGCATCAGAGCTGTGTGTAGCTGTGCTGGGTGCATGTTTCTTATGAAGCAGAGCTGTGATAGCAGCAGAGCTGTGTGTAGCTGTGCTTAGTGTGTGTTTCTGTATGAAGCAGAGCTGTGATAGCAGCAGAGCTGAGTATGTACATATGTATGCATATGACCTTTGGAACTGTGTATATGTACATTATGTAGAACAGCAGAGTGGGATCGGCAGTGTGTTAGTATATGTGCATTGCAGCAGAGCTCTGTACATGTGTTTGTATGCAATAAAGCTGTACATGCAGGAATGCTGTGTGCATTTAACAGAGCTATGTGACTGTGTGTATGTCGATGCAAAAAACTGTGAGAATATTTGTAGGTATGCGGCAGAGTTTGTGAGTGTATGTACATATCCAATAGAGCTGTGTGTAGCACTGTTGTGTGAATGTATGTGAGTTTTTATGCAGCAGCGTTCAAAAGTTTGTTATGGGGCAATGACTCTTCTAGTTACACCCCAGACCATATTGAACTGTCCAAATAATATCATTATTGTCACCATTACGTCAGTTCCAGATGTTGCTCACTGTAAAGTCCAATGATTTATGAGAACAAAGAAAAATATTTTTCACATTATAAACACAAGTGTAACATCTGAGTCACAGTTTTCGGCAGTAGTAAACCTGTCCGGTAATGTGAGGGGAACAGAAAAAGGTGAGTTGTTTTGAAGGCATTTTCAACATGTCACAACAAGTGAGGGAAGACTTTGCAAGGAGCTTGGATGCGTTCCAGTGGGCACTGAACTAATAGCGCCATTCATAGTCAGGAAATGACCGGGAATTGAAAAAATGTCTCCACCATATACACATATTTATTACTATCTCCACTCATGCTGCTCCTCTGTTACCACTGTTATTACTACACAATTCGTTTCCCATAACTAATAATGTTTGCTTTCATTCCTGCTGCAGCCACTTGTAAAAATTGAAAGATAAATACATGATGTTTTAATGCAGAAAAGAATATGGTGCAACAAATCTGCAGAATTACTTTCATAAAGGTTTTTTTTCATCTTTTTCATCTTATTAAATTGGTAAAATTACAAACAAGCAACATTGACATTTACCTTTTGTTAACAAGCCTCTGGAATGGAGGGATTTATAATTATGTTGTCTACAGTTCATTGCAAAGGTTACTGACCAGCTCAGAGGTCGCCAGTTTGTTAGAAGAGGAGCACATGTTTGCAAAATATTTGCTGAATATATAGCTTGAAAGTGCTGCTATGAAGCTGGCTTGCTTTGGCACATCTTTCTCCAATGGTGCAGAGGTAATGTTGCCTCTGCAAGTTGTATTGGAAAACACACAGTTATGGCCAGAAGCTCGGCCATGTTACTGACCTGAGTGGTCAAACTTCAAAGGCATATGCCCCCCTTTAAGTATGAAGGCTGGCGGCAGGGGAATGGCGCTCTTGTGAATATAGGACAATTAGACAACCTCATTAAGACCCACATGCATATTAGGTAAAAGTTGACCAATCCCTCCAGTATCGTTCCCCTTATGAATGATTTCAGGGGAATAAAGTACCAGGCATGATGAATTGTTCTCCCACGAGAAAGGCTGCGGTTAGAAATGTCTGGCAGTAGGTTTCTCACCTCTCTTCGTTAGACCACGAGCACAATTGGATGCCCCAGGTTTGCATATATAAGAGGGAGGGAGGTCAAGAGAAATAGAACAAGTGTTTGGCTGACAGGTATCTAATGTGCATGAGCAGATTTAGCCTGTATATGAGACTGCATGTTGCACGAGGGAGGGAAAGGTTTCAGCTTGAGAAAAGCAGATAAATGGCTCAGAGTATGCCAGTCTTTCAACCAACAGCTACAACATTAAAACCACTGGCAGGGCATATGAAGACCATTGGTCACCTTGTGACAATGAAGCCTTTTAGGATTGTGATATTTTAGGAAGCAGGTGAACAGTCAGTTCTTGAAATTGATCTTTCGGAGGCAGGTGAAAATGGACAAGTGTAAAGATCTGATTGACTCTGACGTGAGAAAACTTGTGATGTCTAGATGACTGGGTAATAACATTTCCAAAATGGCAGGTCTTGTGAGCTGTTCATGGTATGTAGTGGATCTTGTGGTGGTTGCTGGAATACGGCATGCATAGTGGGCTGTACTGAGGATATGGCCATTCTGATAGTATGTTCCCAGTATATGGCAAGTTTTTTGGTGTCCTCCCGATATATGAAAATTCTTGTGGATGTATATGGCAGAGCTTGCTGGGTGTTCCTGGTGTACGGCAAGTTTTATGGATGTTCTTGGTATACGGCATGTCTTGAGGAGTTTTCCTTAAGTGTTCACAGTATATGCAAGCTATGTATGGCATTCTCGATATATTGCAGATCATGTTGGGTTTTACCAATATACAGAAGTCTTGTATGGTGTTCTTACTATGCAGTGGTTAGTACATACCAAAGGACATGAATAAACCTATGAGCACCCAAGGTGTAGGTTCAGTCCAATCCCACAGAACTACTGTAGGTCAAACTGTTAAAAAGGTTACTTCCAGCTGTGATAAAAAGGAGCCAGAACATCAAAGATTGTTGTGTATGGTGTTGCGTAGCTTTGTAGTACACAATATTAGGCAAGCAGATTAAATGTTATGTCTATCAGTGTACATCAAGAAAAGAGATAGAGAAAATGTACATTTACTGAAACCTGCAAATCAGTATAAATGAGTCTCCTCTGATAGTTCAGGCTGTTGTGCATGTTGGTCTTCTAATTATTATGTTCTATGGCAAGTTACTTTCATCCATCTTAAATTTTTCTCATATTCTTTTTCTGTGAAACCTATGAATTTCCATTATCAGAATTTCCTTCAGGCTACAAAAATGTGAAATAGTATTTAACATATCAAAGCAATTCACACAGGGCCCCTGGCTATTCGATTGCAGGGTGTCCTGTTATATCATATTCCATGCCTCTACACGTCCCTTTATCTGCTCATATGTATATAGTAACAATAAATACTAAATGTGAAATCTGCGACAGATAACGGGTGACTGAATTCTAGATAAATATTTTCTGGTGAAAGAATTGAATATTAAACAGGTAGATATTTGACTTAAAGGGAATGTCTAGGATTAGAAAACATGGCTACTTTCTTCCATCATTGCCATATCTGTTTACACGTTGTGTGCAGTACTGCAACTTACCCTCATTCATTTTATTGGAGCCAAACTGCATGTCACGATCCATTTTTGGATTTGTGACAGTTCTGGCTCTGCTTTAAATTAAACGTTATTTTTTGCTTTCTTACAGACAAGAGTTAATGTCAGTTTTTTTGCTGCAAGCTTCTGAGATGCTAGATCAGCTGATGTGGGTGGTGACCATTCCCACCATCCTTTAGTTAGTCACATGACGCATCAGCCGACTGTTGGTAATAGAGTTTTCTATGTATGCCAGTCTTGGAGTTGCAGCTCTCTGGTGTCAGCGTTGAATCTGCAACTTCTGTGGAGTTCGGGGTCCTGTTTTCATAACCTCTGCAGTGTGGAGCTTGACAGCGGAGCCTGGGGCTAAGTTGCTTGATTATTTACCTTGTCTGTCTTGCGCTTGTCAGTATCCCCTGTGTTTGTACTTTCTGCAGTGGTGAGGCTAGTGTCCTTGCTGGCCAGTACACTAGCCAGGGTTTAGTGATGTGACAGCTAGGGACCAGGTACGAGACAGCGGTGGGGGGAAGGACCCACATAGGGCGATAGGGGAGCTTAGGGATAGGCACAGGCTGAGTTAAGAGGTGCCCCATCCCTCATTCCCTTCTATTAGGGCCTTCCTCCCCCTTTTCCCATTCCGTTGTTGGTATTGTTGTGCCATCCACTGGACCGATCCTTGTGGTCGTGACACTGCAATTCCAAGAATACAAAGACAAGGCAGATCTTTTATTTCTTCAGGAAGTGGGAGCCAATCATTGAAGCAATACAGAAAGTGGATGCAGGTCTTTGTTTCACTGCAAGAAGTGGAGGCAGGTCTCTGTTTCAATACAGGCAGTGGAGGTGAGTCTGTGTTTCACTGTAGGAAGTGGGAATGGATCTTTGTCTCACCACAGTAAGTGGGGTTAAATCTTTGCCTCTCTAAAAGAAATGGGGTGTATGCTTTTCTCAGTGCAGTAAGTGGGGCAGGTCTTTCATTATTTCAGGAAGTGGGAGCGGGTCTATGTTTCACTCAGGAAGTTGGAGTAGGTCTTTGTAGCAACACAGGAAGTGGGAAAGGGTCTTGGTCTCACTGCAGGAAGTGGAGGCAGGTCTTTATTTCAATATATACAGTGGCAGTGGGCCTTTGTTTCACTACAGGAAGTAGGAGTGGGTCTTTGACTCACAGCATTAAGTTGCGGTGGATCTTTGTCTCTCTGCTTCTGCGTGTACAGGCATACAAAAGGCAATTTCAGGCAATTATCCTTTGGAAGCAGGCAAGTCATTAGGCTATTACAGGCGCAATGCATGCTTGGAAGTGGGAAAAAATTCAAGCAGCAATAGTGGTAGACAACCTACAAGAGATCGTCAGCAAGTCAATTGGCCTGAGAAGTAGTACAAATCATACATTAGTGGCTATTACAGCATATGCAAAAAACCTACAAATATGACTAGTGATGGGCAAACATCTGGATTTTAGAGTCAAGCCAGATATTTTAAAAAAAGTTTGGTTCAGGTACGAGAACAGTACCCGGACCCCAATTAGATGAATGGGGGCCCGAACATCCATTGTTTGCCAAGCTGTCATCTCCATAACAGTGCGGCAAACACTACCTCTAATCGGCGGTAAGATTATTACCGGTGGTCAGAGAGATGTGGTTCCCATACATCACAAACTTCATTCTTATACATCTTTATACTTTCTAGCAGATCTTCATATTATTTTAGTGTATCACATACATTGTTGTTTTCATATAATTATCAGCTAGATTTTGTGTGCCAATATTTACATCTTTTTTCAGCTGTACTACATGTTGAGTTGCTTGAAAATGATATGATCTCCATCTGTGTTGCATGTTATGTATCATGCAACCATTCTTGTTTAATTTGTTACTATGGTGACACGGTCGGCCTTATAGGATTCCGGTCACCTTACCTGCTGTCCTGGCCCCTTTAGATGATAATGCGAATGGTGTCACCTTACTGTGCCTTCTTAATTAAATACAACCCACCATGAGGCCTCTATATACAATACATAACAGGTCAATCCACTCACCTCCAATACTGACCAAACCTTACTGGAATTCCTTTACTGGTTCTGTAGTGTGTATACAGCTATATTTCTAAGAACAACTGTGATTTGCACCGAGGTAACAAATAAATTATTATTATTATTATTATAGATTTTTATAGCGCCATTTATTCCATGGCGCTTTACATGTGAAGAGGGGCAAGTATAGACAAGTACAGTAAACATGAGCAATACAAGGCACACACAAGTACAGAAGGAGAGAGGACCCTGCCCGCAAGGGCTCACAGTCTACAGGGATGGGTGAGGATACACTAGGAGAGGGAAGTTATTGGACTGATGCAGGGAGGAACACAAAGACTGGGAAATTGTACAGGATCTGTCTAAGAGCATTATCTCCAGGTGAAGAAAATACAAATCCTGAATGTATGGGAAATTTCAGGATACTTTAATGTGATGATGCAAAGCGAAGTGTTGTTTTATGTTTTTATAACTATTGTTTTGGGAAAATAATTTTGGACTCGGGTTCCCGACCGCAACAGATGCATTGACTGCTTCAGGTTCTGGATGAACTATTTTTATACATGTAGAATATTGTTGGAACACCTGTGACCAGTAGCATAGCTACTGGGGGGCAGAGGGGGCCGTTGCCCAGGGCCCAGTCACATGCAGGGGCCCACTGGGAGAAATGGCCAGTATCTGACGTGTCAGGGAGAGAGCAGCACAATGGCGGCTCCCTCTGCCACAGGTTGCAGTGCCTGTCTGTGTGTGCGCAGTGCATGGAACTGCTGTCTCACCAGAGGAGCTCCTTCCTTCCTTCCTGGCTGGCAGCAGCTGTAGTTTCACTTTCTGCCCTGCAGGATCTGGTTGTCTCAGCCACACTGGGTCCTAGTGCCCTCTGTGTGCAGACACTGGACACTTCCTGCTCCTGCCTCAGCCACTGCCTGCAAGCTTCATGGTAAGAGGGGATGGAATTTATTAAATTCATTCAGCTCAGGCATGTCATGTTCACTGTGGGGGTAATGTGAGAGGATGGGGGTATTGTGGGGGAGGGGGTACAGGATACTGGTTGGTGAATGTGAGAGGATGGGGATATTGTGGGGGCTAGGGCACTGGGGGGGTTAATGTGAGAGGATGGGGGTATTGTGGGGGCTGAAGTGGGGGAGGGGCAACAGGGCACAGAGAGTGAATGTGAGATGATGGGGATATTGTGGGGGAGGGGGTACAGGGCACTGGTTGGTGAATGTGAGAGGATGGGGATATTGTGGGGGCTAGGGCACTGGGGGGGGTTAATGTGAGAGGATGGGGTATTGTGGGGCTGAAGTGGGGGAGGGGCAACAGGGCACAGAGAGTGAATGTGAGATGATGGGATATTGTGGGGGAGGGGGTACAGGGCACTGGCTGGTGAATGTGAGAGGATGGGGATATTGTAGGGGCTAGGGCACTGGGGGGGTTAATGTGAGAGGATGGGGTATTGTGGGGCTGAAGTGGGGGAGGGGAAACAGGGCACAGAGAGTGAATGTGAGATGATGGGGATATTGTGGGGGAGGGGGTACAGGGCACTGGTTGATGAATGTGAGAGGGTGGGGATATTGTGGGGGCTAGGGCACTGGGGGTGAATGTGAGAGGATGGGGTATTGTGGGGGCTGAAGTGGGGGAGGGGCAACAGGGCACAGAGAGTGAATGTGAGATGATGGGGATATTGTGGGGGAGGGGGTACAGGGCACTGGTTGGTGAATGTGAGAGAATGGGGTATTGTGGGGGCTAGGGCACTGGGGGTGAATGTGAGAGGATGGGGTATTGTGGGGGCTGAAGTGGGGGAGGGGCAACAGGGCACAGAGAGTGAATGTGAGATGATGGGGATATTGTGGGGAGGGGGTACAGGGCACTGGTTGGTGAATGTGAGAGGATGGGGATATTGTGGGGGCTGGCGCACAGAGGTTGATGTGAGAGGATGGGGTATTGTGAGGGAGGGTGGACAGGACACTGGGATTGAATGTAAGAGGATGGGGTATTGTGGGGGGCTAGGACACTGGGGGTTTACTGTGAGAGGATGGGGGTATTGTGGGGGCTGAAGTGGGGGAGGGGTAACAGGGCACGGAGAGTGAATGTGAGATGATGGGGTATTGTGGGGACTGAAGTGGGGAGGGGCAACAGAACACTGAGGGGTGCATGTGAGAGGATGGGGGTATTGTGGGGTCAGGGGGACAGAACACTGAGGGGTGCATGTGAGAGGATGGGCTGTTGGGGTGTGGGTGGGGTACAGGGGGGAGGTATGGGGCTTTTTTTTACTTGTGAGCTCATTAATACTTTAATAATAGATGAATATTTCAGGGCACAGACAGACGACCGTATAACTCATGCGTGGATCGCACTGCAATCCTCGGACTGGCCGCTACAGCTCCTGACATGAGCGTGATGGATTACTATGCAGCTGTCACACTCAGGTGTGGAGAGCCGACTTTCAGTCTGAGGATTGCGATGTGATTCTCGCACGAGAAATACGTCCATCTGTCTGCCCCCTAACAAGTATAACCATACAATAACCACGAGCTGCATTCTATTTAATAATTCAATAATAAGCAATTTATTATTATGAAGTTATTAAAGGCTCGGGATAATTGTCTGCAGTCACTTTGAGACTACAGACTGCAAAATCATGATGGGTGCGCCTGCCGTCATGAGACCTCCATGACCACTGGTGCGATCAGGCGATCAGGCGGTCATGTGACCACATTGGCTATTTGCACATGTCGACTAGATAAGTTTGACTTCACTCAATAGAAGATAATTGGGAGAAGCCGAAAAAGTCATCACACGACCCCCTGCTCACATCAGTGATGCTGGGGCCATTACTACTGTACATAGGGGGACTCAGATAAATATTAAGGGGGCACTTAAGAAGCATTATTATTGTAAGGTTCTATGTATATATTCCTGAAACTCAGTTTGTTCGTCAGCCATTTTACTTTCTGTCTTGCTGCAGCTATCTTGCCCTCAGTCAAAATGGAGTTTCCAGCTTGCATGTTCCCGCCCTGATTCTCTCCTTTGCTTCTTAAGCAGCCACAGCTGAGCAATCAGTGCTTCAGAATCTAGCCTGCAGTGAACCTGTGACTTGACTCCTGTAAGCCTTGGACCTTGTAACTCCAGCTATTCCTACTGAGGAACTCTGAAGCACTTGTGGACTCTGAACCCTGCTCTTTGAAAGACCCACGTTTGCATGGACTTACGGTAACAGAGAAGAAGATCCTGAATCTGTATTGGAGAGTGATTGCTGAGCTTGGATTACTCTGGCCTGCTGTGTCTCCTGTTTCTGTGTCTGCAAACTGTGTGACTATTTCTGCCAACTTGTATGAAGTAATACAGGACTTTTCTATATCAAACCTGTGACTCCTGTGTTTTCATCGCACCCAAGCACAAGACGCAACTATTATTTTAACTGTAACTACATACAATTAACAAGATTCTGGAATGTCCCCAAAACTTAGTGTCTGCTGGGTCTGAAGCTGTTCTGCTGATGTAGTGGTTGTGACTTGCTCACAACCATTCAGTGAGCATTCCATTTAATGTTTTTTCTTTTGCAGTGTTACCACAGGTAAACACTATTGTTTTTTTTTTTTCTTCCTTTCTTCTCTTTTGCTGCTGTAACTCTGGATACAATGTATGGGTTGAAACTTTCATGTGATGATAGTGCTTGGACTTCTCACAACATTCAGTGAGCATTCCTTTAATTTTTTTCCTTGCAGTGTTACCACAGGTAAACACTATTGTTTTTTTCGTCTATTCTCCAGTAATCTTCTAAAAGATCTGAAATGGAGGCACCGCATAAAGAACTTAGCGAGTGACTGGATATCCCTTGCCCACTGATTTGCAGAATATAAAGACCGTTTAATTACAGGCCTCAATAATCACAATTTGCAATGTTGACAGACTACCAGGATTTGCGAGCCAGATTGACGATTCTAAGGGGCGGTCAGGCTCTGCGTACCGAGTGTGGGATTCCACAAGTTGCCCCCTTTTAGTTTGGGCGTGAACGTGAGAATCGGGATTATTATCAATGCAATCTTTTGTTTTTCTGCACATGCTTCACATTTCCACTGAACGATCTAAGGTGCTTACTATAATTATGTTGCTTACCAACAAGGCTTAATGTGGCAAACCTCTGATGACACTGAGGATGAATTTTGAATCACCTTGATGATTTATTCAGCCATGGGGCAGGTTTGATGACCCAATCGAGGTGCAACAGCTGAAGCAGCCATGTTAGCTTTGCGCCAAGGTAAGCACTCGGTAGCTGAATATGCCTTGGATTTCAGGAGATGGCCCTTGATACCACCTGGGACAGTTCCGCCAAAAAATCTATTTTTCGAAAGGGGTTATCTCCACTGATTAAGGATGAACTTGCTCGTGCCGACCCTCCCACTGCGTTAGGTGACTTTATTAACTACTGCATCCGTATTGATACTCGTCTGACTGAACGCAGGCAAGAGAGATGGTTCGAAAGCAATCGTACTAACCTTTTCCTACCTTCCTCTCCAGCTAAGGAACCTTTGAGTAGGATTACACGGGAACCTGAACCTGAACCCATGCAGGTAGACTCTTTACAAAGACGGGTTAGTGATGCACGCAAGGAACATCGTTTTAAGGAGAATCTATGTTTCTATTGTGGTAAGTCAGGGCACTTCATTATAAACTGCCCCAGCCGTTCTCGTAAGACTACTGCAGCACTCATTCATTGTGAGTGTTGCGAGAGGGGATCTGTCAGGTCCGAGCCTCAGGCTCCAGAGAGATCTGCAGCAACAGATCTTGATTTCTCGGACTTAAACTCCGTTACCTCTGAGGACGTTGACTGTGTAAACGCTGCCATTTTTCAAGTTTCCTCAGCGGTGTCCCAGCTGAGTTGTAAGAAAAACAATTCTCATTGCTTTCTTTCCATCAAACTCTGGGTTGACTCAGCTTGGGTGTCTAGCTCTGCTATGATCGACTCAGGGGCAAGTGGAAATTTTATGGATGTCTCCTTTGCTCTGAAACAGGGAATACGTTCAGTGAAGAAGGCTACTCCAGTACAGATGGAAACTGTGGATGGCTCCCTGCTGACCTCTGGACCAGTGGATCAGGAAACAGAGCCTTTGAGGGTTCTTATGGGTAAAGATCATCAAGAGAAACTGTCCTTTATGCTTATCTCTTCTCCCCACTTTCCCATTATTCTAGGGCTACCATGGCTGCAGGCTCAGAATCCTACCATTAACTGGGAGACCAAAGAATTACACTTTCCAGAGATATAGGAAAGATGTGTATCTTCGTACCGTGTTAGCCAGTAGATAGAAAAATATTTAGACTTGAGAGTCCTCAGTGGTTGATACCTTTTAATGGCTAACTGAAAAGATGGTAACAAATTGCAAGCTTTCGAGACTACTCAGGTCTCTTCATCAGGCATAGACTAATACAACATCTTCTTCAGATGTTGTATTAGTCTATGCCTGATGAAGAGACCTGAGTAGTCTCGAAAGCTTGCAATTTGTTACCATCTTTTCAGTTAGCCATTAAAAGGTATCAACCACTGAGGACTCTCAAGTCTAAATATTTTACTTTCCAGAGAAACAGATGAGTCCAAAAGTTTCAGCTTGCTCTGTTCCTAAAGGAATCATGTCAGTCCCTGAACTACCAGCTGTATACCAGGACTATGTGGATTTATGTGACAAGAAGAACGCTGACCAGCTTCCTCCTCACCGTCCATATGATTGTCCAATTGAATTATTGCCTGGAGCAGAGATACCTTTTGGTAAGATCTACCCCCTGGCGGGGCCCGAGCTAAAGGCTTTAAAGGATTACATAGATGAAAATCTAGCCAAGGGCTTCATACGCCCCTCTTCATCTCCTGCAGGTGCACCCATCTTCTTTGTAAAGAAGAAAGATGGATCTCTGAGACCATGCGTAGACTATAGGGAACTCAATAAGGTTACTATTAGAAACCGTTATCCATTGCCTTTAATCCCTGAGTTATTGGAGAGAGTGCAACATGCCAAAATTTTTTCTAAACTAGATCTTCGTGGGGCCTATAACTTAGTCCGTATTAGACCTGGGGATGAATGGAAGACTGCATTCAGGTCACGCTATGGACACTTTGAATATCTAGTTATGCCTTTTGGTCTGAGTACCGCCCCAGCCACTTTCCAACACTTGGTGAATGACATCTTCAGGGATCTCCTAGATACATTCGTGGTAATTTATTTGGATGATATTCTAATTTTTTCTAACTCCACAGAGGAACATCATGGACATGTGAGAATGGTCTTGGAACGTCTAAGACAAAATCATCTTTACATCAAACTTGAAAAGTGTGAATTCCATAGGACCGAAATTCAATTTCTGGGGTATGTACTGTCTATACAAGGAATTAGTATGGATGGAAGCAAAACCCAAGCCATCAAGGATTGGCCAAGTCCTAGAAATGTGAAGGAGGTACAGCGCTTCATCGGGTTTGCCAACTTCTATAGACGTTTCATTAGAAATTTCTCTGAGGTAGTGTCACCTATCACTCAACTTACCCGGAAAGAGTCTAGGTTTTCCTGAACTCCCCAAGCCCAGGAAGCATTTTCCCGTCTAAAAGATAAATTTACCACTGCACCTATCCTAGTACATCCCAACCCCGAGCTTGCCTTCATAATAGAGGTGGATGCTTCAGACTGTGCCGTTGGAGCTATACTCTCTCAGAGAACAGGTGAGAAGAATGTCTTGCATCCCTGTGCCTTCTTTTCCCAGCAGTTGTCTTCGGCTGAGAGGAACTACGATGTGGGCAATAGAGAGTTGTTGGCCATTATTGCCGCCTTCAAAGAATGGAGACACCTTCTTCAGGGAGCTGCACAGCAAATAGTCGTCCTGACAGACCATCGTAACCTTGAGTTTATCAGGTCGGCTAAGTGCCTGACTCCTCGCCAGGCTCGCTGGAATCTTTTCTTAAACCAATTTAATTTTATCATCTCTTATAGACCAGGATCGCGCAATGGAAAGGCTGATGCACTCTCTAGGATTTACTCAGCAGAGACACGTCCAATTACTCCTCCTAAGACTATTCTTCCTGACTCTAGATTCCTAGGAGTAATTCATAATCAAGACCTACTTAAGGACATCAAGGAAGCATACCATGCGGATTCCTTTTTGGCACAACCCCAAGGGACGTAAGTCTTGTCTTTAAGAATGGTGTGTGGATTCAGGGACAACGTCTGTATATTCCTGAAACAGTCAGATTAAGAGTATTGCAACTCATTCACGATTCCAAGATAGCTGGGCATAGAGGAATTCTAAAGACACAGGAATTTCTTTCTCGTTTCTTTTGGTGGCCCACTTGCAGGAAGGATGTTTTGAATTATGTCACTTCATGTGAGGTCTGTGCAAGATGCAAAACACCTCGCTCCTCACCAACTGGTCTGTTACAGCCTCTTCCCACCCCGTCCCGCCCGTGGGGATCCATTTCTATGGACTTCATTGTGGAGTTACCAACCTCTCAGGGGAAGAACACCATTCTAGTGGTGGTTGACCGTCTAACAAAGGCAGCTCATTTTATTCCTTGTGTCGGCTTACCCACTGCAAAACAGACATCAGATTTGATGATTAAAGATGTGTTTCGCTTACATGGAGTACCGGATGAGGTTATTTCGGATCGAGGGGTGCAATTCACTTCTAGGTTTTGGCAAAATTTCTGTGCAGCATTGGACATTAAAGTAAACCTTTCTTCTGCTTTTCATCCCCAGACTAATGGACAGACCGAACGAACCAATCAAACCCTGGAGCAGTATCTCCGCTGCTTTATCTGCCACCTACAGGATGATTGGGTGGATCTACTTCCATTAGCTGAGTTCTTGTATAACAACTCTCAGAGTGCCTCCACTAAACAGTCTCCTTTTTACTCTAATCTTGGTTATCATCCTAACATTCTACCACGATTTCCCATAGAAACGCCTTTACCAGCAGTGGCTGAAAGAATCACGTCTTTACAGAAGATTATGGATCTTCTAAAGGAAAATCTGGAATCGGCTCAAGAAAGGTACAAGAAAGCAGCAGATAAATTTCGTAAACCTGCACCAGCTTTCAAGGTAGGAGACTTGGTCTGGCTGTCAACCAGAAATCTTAAGTTAAAGATTCCATCGTCTAAGTTGGGACATAAGTACATTGGACCCTATAAAATCAGTAAAATTATAAGTGCCGTTGCTTGTCGTCTTCAACTGCCCAGAACTATGTGAATCCACCCTGTCTTTCATGTATCCCTACTAAAGGCTGCGACACCCAATACGTTTCCTGGACGTTCCTCTCCTTGCCCTGACCCAGTGCTAGTCGATGGTCAGGAAGAATTTGTGGTGGAAAGGATTTTAGATTCCAGGTTGTATAGAAATCAGTTACAATATCTGATTAAATGGCAGGGCTACCCAGTGGAGGACAACTCATGGGAACCGGTCAATAACGTTAATGCTCCTCGCTTGCTCCGTCAGTTTCATCAGAGGTACCCACACAAGCCTGGTCTGAGGTCATCCGGAGGTTGTCCTTAAGGGGGAGTAATGTAAGGTTCTATGTATATATTCCTGAAACTCAGTTTGTTCGTCAGCCATTTTACTTTCTGTCTTGCTGCAGCTATCTTGCCCTCAGTCAAAATGGAGTTTCCAGCTTGCATGTTCCCGCCCTGATTCTCTCCTTTGCTTCTTAAGCAGCCACAGCTGAGCAATCAGTGCTTCAGAATCTAGCCTGCAGTGAACCTGTGACTTGACTCCTGTAAGCCTTGGACCTTGTACTCCAGCTATTCCTACTGAGGAACTCTGAAGCACTTGTGGACTCTGAACCCTGCTCTTTGAAAGACCCACGTTTGCATGGACTTACGGTAACAGAGAAGAAGATCCTGAATCTGTATTGGAGAGTGATTGCTGAGCTTGGATTACTCTGGCCTGCTGTGTCTCCTGTTTCTGTGTCTGCAAACTGTGTGACTATTTCTGCCAACTTGTATGAAGTAATACAGGACTTTTCTATATCAAACCTGTGACTCCTGTGTTTTCATCGCACCCAAGCACAAGACGCTATATGAACTGTACTACATACATTACAATTATTTATAGGGGCACCTGTAGGGTAGTTACTGGATGGCAGATGATGCTGAGGCAGCTGTCAGTCAGTGCGGGGGTGAGTTTACAGCAGCCACTCTCTATACACAGAGTGGTGACTGAAACCGTGCAAGCGCAACCCCTATGCCTGGAAGAGCAAGGCTGCCGGGAGGAATAAAGTTCATTTCCTCCCTGCAGAGGAGCTCTCAGTGCAGGCACCGCACGGTTTCAGAACACTATTAACTATTATACTGTGTATTGGAGGAACAGTGGGGACATCATTCTATATATAGGGGAACTCTGGGGGACATTATACTGTATGTATAGTAGCTGCAGGCCCATCATACTGTATATAAGGGAGCTGTGTGCCTACCATACTGTGTATAGGGGAGCTGTGTGCCTACCATACTGTGTATAGGGGAGCTGTGTGCCTACCATACTGTGTATAGGGGACTGTGGGATCATCATATGGTGTATAGGGGAGCTGTGGGAGCATCATAGTGTGTATGGGGAAGCTGTGGGAGCATCATAGTGTGTGTATAGGGGAGCTGTGGGATCATCATACTGCATATAGGGGAGCTGTGGGATCATCATACGGTGTATAGGGGAGCTGTGGGATCATCATACTGTTATAGGGGAGCTGTGTGATCATCATACTGTGTATAGGGGAGCTGTGGGCCCATCATATGGTGTATAGGGGAGCTGTGGGATCATCATACGGTGTATAAGGGAGCTGTCGGATCATCATACTGTGTATAGGGGAGCTGTGGGATCATCATACTGTTATAGGGGAGCTGTGGGATCATCATACTGTGTATAGGGGAGCTGTGGGCCCATCATATGGTGTATAGGGGGAGCTGTGGGCCCATCATACGGTGTATAAGGGAGCTGTCGGATCATCATACTGTGTATAGGGGAGCTGTGGGATCATCATATGGTGTAGAGGGGATCTGTGGGCCCAGCATACTGTATATAGAGGAATTATACATGGGGAACTCAGTGGACATTATTAAATGTTAAGTGGGCACTTAAACATTATTGTTATAGGGGCTCTCAGTATTGTGACCATCAAAGTTGCACATGGAGTATTATTACTTTCTAGGGACAAAATGTGGAGGGCACATGTACAGGAAATTAATATTTTCTAGGGGCAATTTTACTATTTAGAGATCACACAGGAGACATTATTACGATGTAAGGGGCATTGGTGGCATTACTATGTGAGCCAGGAAGAGGAGCTCTGTTTTTGTACCACACAGCAGGTGCAGTAATAGGGACACGGCAGCAGGGGCTCAGTATTGGGGTATTGGCAGGATGAGGAGTTTGTGCAGGTTAGGAATACATTTGCACATGAAAACAGGAGATGCAATGGGATGAAACTAAAGGGGAGAAGATACACATTAGATATTAGAAAACACTTTTTGACAGTGAGGGTGATCAGGCTGCCATGAGAGGTGGTGAGTTCTCCTTCAATGGAAGTCTTCACACAGAGGCTGGACAGACATCTGTCTGAGATGGTTTAGTGACTCCTGCATTGAGCAGAGGGTTGGACCAGATGACCCTGGAGGTCCCTTCAAATTCTATCATTCTAGGATTTCATGATTTTACATATGAACGGTGCTGGAAATGTGAGAAGACAGATGTGTCTTTGTTGTAATCTTTGCAGATGAGTCCTGGCTGGAGAAGTTGACATGTCGGTCTGGGCCAGATAGAAAAGTGAATGACTCCACCAGAAAGAACGTCCTCTGTAAGTCACCATCTATAACTGTGCAGTAATCTCTATATGTCCTGCAGGTCTGGTATCTACCACTATATGTCACCATAAGGCGGTAATATCAATGTTAGTGTTTGTATAGACTTTTATTTTCAATAACAGTGGGGTCATCTCTTGAGGTTCCCCTATACCATCATAGTTATAATCATGATTACCTGGTTAGGGACCACAGGCAGCCACAGACAGAAAGGGCCCCTGTGCAAGAACAATATATGATCCCTCTGCAGCCCAAGAGCCCCTAAAAATGCAAATTTGCACCTTTTTTTGGAGGTAGAAATGGACCCCCTTACTTCTTGTGCCCATGTGCGGCCACGCGGGTTGCAGCAATGATATGTCCGCATGTTAGGGGCCCACTCAGATGTTTCGCCCCCCCTGAGCTGAACCCCCAGCTACGCCTCTGCCTGTGACCCAAGTATTAAAAGTCATAATCACTATACCAACCACTAAACTCAAGTTTCAAAAGCATTGGACCAAGCTACTGGTCCATGGTGTCTTTCTCACCTTGTGCCCTTATATACATAATTGCCACCATTTCCTGACTGTCTAGGAGGCTACGGGAAAAGGAGGGACTTTGCAAAGGATCCTCTGGTGGAAAGTCTCCCAGATCCCAAACAAATCTTGCAAGTTGGAGCTCCCCCAATGGCTCCATTGTTGTAATGCTAAACTTCAGCTTTGAAATACATATTTAGTGTGCAGAGTAATGGTATGGATGGAGTTAGGGGTGAATAAGGGACAAGGTATATGAAAAAATACCACAATATTCCACATACTTAATTCTCTAAGATAAACATTTATGAAATTTGCAAACTATCTTATCTGAATGTTCTGCTCACCCCTTGTTGCCTCCACATTTGCTGGTTTGTCTTCTAAAAAGTTGAGTAGTTACCTAGTGACACCAAATTTTGTAGTCAATTAATGGAGAGGAGCTTTGTGCAGAATATCATGATTTTGGATCCCATTCTATTCATATCTGATGTATTTAATAGCAATATACATTTATAGAGCTAAAATGTAAGAAACTTTGAAGTTTAAGTAGTAATTGATATATTTCTCTAAGTTTCAACATGTTTATACAGTGTAAAAACCGCGAGCAGCCGTGCCCCAGGCTCTCACCTCATTCCTTACGTTATATCGCAGAGAAAAAAATAAGTAACCCTTCAAAAATAAATCACAACAATGAAACCATCTGCTTCTCTAATATAAGAAGGACTTCAATGCATTAGAGGATATATGTTCCTCTGGGTTAGAAGACTCAAGGATGATTCTTTAGACGTTTCTGCAGCTCACAATGGATATGGTGGGACCATGGGTTCCAAATCTGAAAAGGATCTACTTGAGCTTCACAAAATGGATCATTATCACCTGCATTACTTTTCTGTCTCTACAGTTCACAGGTAAGATAGGAAAAAAGGAAAATCCAACTATTTACAGACGCTGGGTGGACATTCATGTTGAGAAACCGATTGATCTTATGATTAAAACACAGTGAATCCTCTTTTTGAGACCACCACCCAAAAATTACAGAGGTCAATTAGAGAGGTGGTCTTTCTAAAAAGAGACAGCATGGATAGAATTTAAAATCCAAACTAATATGCTCTAGACCATGGATGGTCTTCTCAAAGAGGTTTTTGTCTCGAGACTTTTCAATTATTTCTTATCAGTAGTGTTTTTTTGTCTATGAGAGGTATGGAGGGAAAACAATGCAAATACTAGAGACTTTTCCATGACCCAAAGGTTATTACTGGCTTTATATTATTTTGAATTAACTGAAAGAGCACCCCCTTATGGCTATTTTATTATGAAATATGGTGGAATATTTTCATGGTTTGCAAAGACTGTATATTTTTTCTTATTTTCTATACCATATGTATAATATGTATTATATTGTTGTATTTTATATATCAAATTGTAAATCTAGTGTAGTATCCAATCTGCCAGTCAGTTCTCCATTGTGTCCTGTTGTCATTACAACTCCATGACACAGAGGCAGCCAATAGCATTTCATATCAGTATGTGTAGTAAAATTAAATGGAGAGAGAGAGAGGAGAGAGAGAGACCTTGGACTCCGGATCAGTTTTCTGACGGATTTGTCAAAATACTGGTCCGGCGCCATAGGTTTTCATTGTTTCCGGCCGCCTGAAATGCCGATTCAGGCACTGTCAGGCGCCTCCGGAAAAAAAAAAAACGTTGCAGCAAGCGTCTTGTCCGGCTGCCGGAATGTACAATTCCGACGGATCCGGCCAAAAACGGATGCAACGCAGTGACATCAGGCGCGATCCGGCGCTAATGTAAGTCAATGCTAAAAAAACGCATCCGGTACCGGATCCGTTTTTTTAAAAACACGCCGGATCGCGCCTGATTCAAAAAGCCTGATGTGTGAAAGCAGCCTTAGGCATGAGGTCTTATAAAAATAAGAAATGGAGGAATACTCTCCTCATGTTACCCCAATGGACCAAAAAAAGGCCACTCCAGCATTCGGTGTCAGCTCCAAAAGCGATGGCTCGAGGAACAACCAGGTGATATCATGAGCGTGTTGTCAGATGTTTTTCTGATGGTGAACTGTTTCAGTGCCTGAACATTATAGCCAATCACAGGCTTCAATGGTCATGTGACATCCGCTTGACACTGTCATCACTTCCAGAGCTGATGCCGACCACTAATGCAGTCTGCTTTTGCTCTGGAACTCTGGCGGTGTCATTTCCTATTTTTGAAACTTTCATGCCTTAGAAAAAAATTTTATGCTGGATAATCCTTTTACCGTATTTTTCGGACCATAAGACGTACTTTTTTCCCAAAAAATTTTGGGGGAAAATGGGGGTGCATCTTATGGTCGCAACATACTCACAAATCCGGTGGCGGCAGCGGTCCCGTGGCGGCGGTCCCGATGAGCCTCCCTGTGCTCTGTGGTGCGGTGGTGCCGGGGCTCTGTAGTGTGGCTGCAGCGGGGCTCTGTGCTGTGTGGAGGCTCCGCCGACATTTTGTCATAGCCAGAAATCCCCCTGCAGCTCCGTTGCACTTGCTGCAACGCGGTGGCCTCCAGAAAGATGGCCGCGCATACTCAAATTCAAATCTCGGCAACGAGATCTCGTCCCGAGATCTCGGGACAAGATCTCTTTGCGGAGATCTGACTCTGAGCATATGCTGCCATCTTTCCGGAGGCCCCAGGCGGCCATCTTTCCAGAGGCCTCCGCCTGCCAGCAAGTGCAATGGAACTGCGGTGGGTTTTCTGACTATGATGAAATGCCGGCGGAGCCCCCCACGCAGCACAGAGCCCCGCTGCAGCTACACTACAGAGCCCCGACACCATCGCACCACAGAGCACAGGGAGGCTGCATTGGGACCACTGCCACGGGACCATCGCCCTGGACTTGTAAGTATATTGCCACCCCACAGAGCACAGTCACCCCACAGAGCACAGCCACCCCACAGAGCACAGCCACCCCACAGAGCACAGCCACCCCACAGAGCACAGCCACCCCACAAAGCACAGCCACCCCACAAAGCACAGCCACCCCACAGAGCACAGTCACCCCACAGAGCACAGCCACCCCACAGCACAGCCACACCACAGAGCACCCCTGCAACACCACCGCACCAGCCTGGAACACCGAACGACCCCTGTGACCACTCCTCTACCTGTGCTGATCCCTTTGCTGGTAAGCTGAATTCGGACTATAAGGACCCCCAGTTGACACATTTTTTTCCCCTATTTTCCTTCTAAAAATTTGGGGTGCGTCTTATGGTCCGGTGCGTCTTACAGTCCGAAAAATACGGTACTTATAAGACCTCAAGCCAAACACTTAAATGGGCTAAATTTGACAAATTATCACCTGTCCAGAAGATAAGTGTGGAGTCGGACCACTAGGACCCACCAGTTCCAAGAATTTGATTGATGTGTCCCATTTGATTGAATCACTGACTATGCATGTGAAACACCACCTCATCCATTCATTGCCTGGGACTGATGGATAAATCTCAACTGTGTCCACTAGGCAATAAATGGAGCAGAGACAAACATAAGCATCCATTGCTTATTTCAAACAGGCCCTTCAGGGCCCTATTCTCAGGCTTGGAGAGGATTCCAGCATTGGGACTTGCAGTGATCAGAAATTTATCACCTAATCCGTAGATAGGTGGTATTAATTTGCCAAGTTGGGTTAGCCCCTTGGATTATCAAACCTCAGCCCAGAGAAAAAAAAGACATAAACCACAGACCCCAAAATAATTTCAGTCTCTTAAGTCCTTTCTAGACCTCTAGGCACTTGATCAAACACCTGATATTAGCTATTATTGGGACTTTGTATGTGCAACCTCACACAATGTCCTTATGCTGGCTATTACTTTGTATGATTCGTCACTGGAGCCCCTAATACAGCAACCCCCGTTGCAGCTGTTGCGCCATCTACATCAGTAGTTACACAAGTAAATTACATTTATTGATGTATTGAATTTATTACTTGATCGTTCAATTTATGAAATCTAGTCAGTCTAGAAAAATGCACCTTGTTCTTAAAATTCTGTTTTATTATTGTTTCCTCTTCGGCCTCTTCTTCTCAGTCCAAGAAGCTGAAGTTATGGCTGCTTTACCCTGTGACTCCTTGAAGGGTGGTCACCAGGAGCTTTTCTTGCCCAAACTAAAAAAAAAATTCTGCTTTAATAAGGCATCCAACATAGATTTTACACTCTACAAGACTATTGTTGAAATTGACTGGTTACTGCCCTCCTTCATCACAAGTTCTACAGGCAAAAAGGGAGAGTAAATATGGTCCTAACGAGCGATGCTCTTGATAACACAAAACAAGTCAAAATTACTCAGCCTCGTGGACCCCAATACAAGTAAAATGCACATGTACATTGCAATGTGGGGAAAGGTTTGTTAATTGAGAGGTCCGACTCCTTACTTCAAATGAGAACTTTAATGTTGTACTAGAGCTTTAATGATTGGCAGATAATCAATAAAAAATCAATTTATGTTATCTGTCTTTAATGGGATATTCTGGCCAAAGAAAAAATCCTTTATCTCTTGATCATTAAATATCTGGTGGGGATCTATCCAACTGAACCCCCATTATTTGATATAACAGGGGAACCAAGTCTCTTGTCTTCAATCTCAGCTCATTTACAGCAAGGAGAAGTTTTCACGGAGAGGTGCCATGATTGTGGATTTCTTTCTCTCCCATTGAGTTTGAATGGAGCAGTAATACATGTGCTCCACCAATGCTCTGCCTTGCAGGGTACAGTTTACCAAGGTCTCCCATTCTAGTGATCAGTGAAATTCCAGGTAGTGTAATCCTCATTGATCTAACATCACCTAGGAAGTGAAAAGAGTAGCTACATAATGATGAAGACAACTACAAACAAGAGAATCAATTTAATGCAAACCAAATTCACCATCAATTTTATTAAAAAAGTCAGATTCACCAGTATACAACACTTTTCTTTTTGGTGTATACAGGAAAATGGCTTCCAAGGAAGTGAAGAGGAAATCGTACAACCACAAGGTAATTAAAACTTCTTAGTTTATTTGGAAATTTAAAAAAAATTGATCAATCCACACAGAAATGTTAAAACCTGACTTGTTTCTGGCAATACATGTCCTTGATCATAGGATTATTCCATTACTAAGGGCATTTACTGTCAGGTTTTAACATTTCTGTTTGGATGGATCCATTGGTTTTAAAGATTTCCAAATAAGGAAAGAAGTTTTAATTACTTGCTGGTTGTGCGGTGTGACTTCCTCTCCACCTCCTTGATTTGCTGTGATCCACCAGCAAATATTGGCACCCAACAGATGCAGGTCTTTTGGCATTTCATTGTCAAGCTAGCATGGGAGCTCTCATCTCTCCTTTTGCAAAATGGCTGACTTTTTTCTGAAGAATGAAGCAGTTGAAACATTTTTGTTAATTTTACTCAAACTGCCGTCACCACTCCCACTAAGTAGCCTCACTTTAGGCCAGTCATTTTCTTTGGTCCTGTTGGTGCTTCTGTAGCATCACCAATGCCTCCGGTGTGTCTGAAGATGCCAAATACCAAAGATGACACTGAAAAATTGATTAGACTTGAAAAGACGATCACATCAAAGCTAACACCGGGTGAGTTTAATTTTGTTTGTTTTTTGCCTGAGTTCATCATGTTCTGGAGTCTGAAAAGACCTCAGGTCATAATAATCCACATTCAATTCACATCAAATAAATTTTATATAACTTGAATTTTCCAGCTAAATTCAAGCAAATCTTTCTAATCTGAATTTCGACAGCGTCACTAATTTTTCACCACCACATTTCACGCATGCAAATTAGCCTTGAATTTTTTTCCCCAACAAGATCTTCCTGGCCTCGAATTTTCCCAGTGCTATCTTGGTGCTCTCCACAAAGACAATCTTTATCTTTTTTAGACCAATGCTCCCCAAATACAGTCTTCAAGAACCCCTTGCAGATCATGTTTTTAGGATTTCCTTAGTAATTCACAGGTAGTAGAATTATCACTTTGGCAATACTAAGGAGATCATGAAAACATGATCTGTTGTGGTTCTTGAGGACTGAAGTTGAGGAACAGTGCCTTAGACAATGTTTTATGCATTGCCATGTGCTAATGATTTCTGCAAAAAAAAAAATCCATTGCACTATAAGAAGAATAGTTTAAAAATAGTAAAAACATTTTAAGAAAAATATGATTTTATCTCAACTAAACTAATTGCATTTTTTTCAGTTGGGACAACAATAGTCCAACCGCCATCAAAAAGTGGACCATCCTTCGATTCCGCAACAGCATCATCCAGGGAAACAAATGCCGGATCTATAGATGCAATCACACATTTAGGACTAGCAGAAGAAAGCAAAATTCTCATGATCACAGAAAAAGAATCTCCTACAGAAACAAAATTTTTGGTGACAAGACCTTTTATTCAAGTAAACAAAACTTCAAGTGTATGGAAGCCAGATACAGGAACAATAGATGACTCTACTTCAAGCTTTCCTGCAGGAGAATCAGAAATTGCTACCGGCACATTAGGAGGAACTAAAAAATTGAAAACACATAAGAACAATAGAGAAGCTATGAGGCTTATGGGTAGAGGTAGGATTGCATATAATACCAAGAGAGAAGACGCAAAGCACTCTACGCATGATGGGAAATCCAAAAGGAACAGGCGTGCACCAAAAATCAATCCTGCTAGAGGTGGGAAGAAGAAACAAGTTCCTAACAAAGCGACTGGAGCTGGGGCAACCAATATGAACATGAAAATTGCTTCAACATATGTATCAATACCAAGTGCACCAATCAAAAACCTACCAGAAGCAGGAGCAGTTACTGCACAACTGAATACAGGCGGACAAAGAGCAGGTCCTCCAATATCTACGGTGCCAACACCAAAAATAACTGCAACAAATGGAATAGTATCTACAGGTCTAGTTACTCTTCAGGAAGTAGCAGAAGATATTGCAACAAAGTGCACAAATGGTGAAATATCTACAATAAAAATATCTACCACAAGACCTCTAATATATTCAAGAACTAGGACAGAATCAACAATCTTTGTAACATCTACAGGTCCTGAAACAACAGAGGTAATTACAACAAATGCGCTAACAACATCCACAGATATTACAGCATCATCTCCTACACAAGAGTCTACTACATCTCCACCAGTGTCTACAACTAAACCAATATCAAAAATAGTTCCAACAACAAGTGCAATAATATCTTCTGCTGTAGGAAAAACTACAGGAACAGCAACAGTTGCACTAGGTACATCCATAAATCATACCACCTCATCTACAATAGCTGAATCTACTGCCCGTCCAAAAACTTCTCCAGTAACAGCAGAAAAAACAAGTGCAAAAAGTTCATTAATATCTTCTGGAATTATAACCTCCAAAGCAGCAGAATCTACTGTAGGTACATCTATGTCCACAAGTACAACCAGAGGGACAACTGCAATATCTACAATAATAACATCTATGGATATGTTTGCAACGACAGCAGGACTACTAATGTCTATAGGTACAGTAAGAAGTTCAAGTCCAACAAAGACTGTAACATCTACAGGTCCTGGAAAAAGTACAGCAAAACAAACAATTGCAACAACTTCAATAACATCTGCAGGTACTGGAACATCTAAAATAACAGAAAATAGTGCACTAACGACCACCGTAGATGGCACAATTATATCTACAATAGAACCATCTACTGTGCATCTATCAATGTTTGCCATGAATGCAACAAAAAGAACTGCAGCAAGTACAATTCACAGTTCACCAATATCCAAAATAGAAGAATCTACAGGTCCTGCAACAACTGAAATAGTAACCCCATATGGCTCAACATTATCTCCTACAGAACAGTCTACTATAGCTCCACCATTGTCTACAACTGCAACAATATCCAGAACGGTTCCAGAAACAAGTGTAATATCTTCTGGTATAGAAACAAGTAAACAAGCAACAACAGAGGCAATAACATCATCCATAGATAGCAGAAAATTTTCTACAATTTCAGAATCTGCTGCCCGACCAGAAACATTTCCAATAACAATAGTGCAGCAAACTGCAATAGGTTCATTAACATCTTCAGGTGTGACAAGTGCAACAACGGCAGTAACATCTACAGGTCTTGAACCAACTACAGTAGTAACAACACATGTGGTAACTACTGCTCCACCAGTGTCTACAACTGCACCAATATCAAGAACAAGAATAGCTTCAGATGTCACAAGTGCGATAATATCTTCTAGTTTTGGAACTACACAAACATCAAAAAATGCACTAATGACATCTATAGATGGTAGAACATCATCAACAATAGCAGAATCTACTGCTAGTCTAGAAACATCTCAAGTAGAGACAACTACAACTAGTTCATTAATTTCATCAGGTTTGACTTCCTCCACAACAGCAGAATCCACTACAGGTCCATTCATGTCTACAAGTACAACCACAAGGACAACTCCAACTACTGCAATACTATCTAAAGGTATAGAAGGATCTACAGCAGGACTAGTAATGTCTACAGGTACAGTAACAAGTACAGGCCCAAGAATGACAGTATCATCTACAGGTCCTGGAACAGGTACAGAAAAACAAACAATTGCAACAACTTCAATAGCGTCTGCAGATATTGCAGTAACAAGTACAAGGACCTCTGGAACATCTACAAGTCCTGGAACAAGTAAACTAGTAACATCCCCTGTTCTAAAAAAATCCACAGAAACTCCAACATCATTTACTACAGAAAAGTCTACAACAGGTCCACCAACGTCTACAACTACAGGAGCAGCAACAGATGCACTAACTATATCTGCAGAGCACCCCATAATATCTACAATAGCAGAATCTACTGCTAGTGCTAAAACATCTCCAGTAAAGACATTTGCAACAAGTTCATTAATATCATCAGATTTGACAACCTCCTCAATGGAAGAATCTACTGCTGGTCCACCATGTACAACTGCAACAACTGCAATAACATCTAGTAGTCAAGGAACTACTAAAATAGTAACAGCATCCACAGATGGTACAACATCATCCACTACAGAAGAGCCTACTACAGCTTCATCTGTGTCTTCAACTACACCAATATCAAGAACGGTTAAAGCATTAAGTGGTATAACATCTTCTGGTGTAGGAACAGCTACAAAAAAGGCAATAGATGCTATGATGACATCTTTCAATGATGTAACATCACGTACAATTTCAGAATCTACCAAAAAAAATTTAATTACATCTTCAGGTTCCAAAACATCTTCAATAGGAGAATCTACTGCAGGTCCATCCATGGCCACTAGTACATCAACAAGAACAAGTTCAAAAACTGCAATAACATCTATAGTTATAGGAAAAACTACATCAGGACCAATAATGTCTACAAGCACAATAAGAAGTACAGGTCCAACAACTGCAGTAACGTCTACAGGTCCTAGAACAACTGAAGTGGTAACCACAGATGGTACAGAAGATCCTACTACAGACCGTTCAATGTCTACAACTACACCATTATCAAGAACCATTTCAGCAACAAGTGCAGTAACATCTTCTGGTGTAGGAACAACTACAGAAGGAGCGACAGATGCATTAACGACATCTATAAATCATCCAATCTCATTTACTATAACAAAATCTACTGCTCCTCCAGAAACATCTCTAGTAAAGACAACTACACCAATTTTAATGACATCTTTTGGTTTGTCAACTTCCGCAATAGCAGAATCTACTGCAGTTTCATCCATGTCCACAAGTACAGCTGCATGGACAACTGCAACACCTTCAATAACATCTACAGGTATAGAAGGATCTCCAACAGGACCAATAATGTCTACAGGAACAGCAATAAGTGGAAGACTTACAACCCCCGTAATATCAACAGGCCCTGGAGTAACTGAAGAAGTAACAACATCCACAGATGGTACATTATCTGTTATAAAAGAATCTACTGCAGTTCCACCAGTGTCTATAACTACTCCCATATCAAAAACTATTACAGCAACAGCTGCAATAACATCATCTGTTGTAAGAACAACTAGGGTAACAGTAACAGATGCACTCGCATTCACAGATGGTGCAACTACATTTACAAAAGCGAAATCTACCGTCGATCCAAAAACATCCACAGGAAAAGCAATAAAGACAACTGCAACAAGTTCATTAAGTTTTACAACCTCAACAATAGCAGAATCTACTGAGGATCCATCCATGTCCACAAGTACAACAAGTTCAAGCCCAACAACTGCAGTAACATCTACAGGTCCTGGAACAACTGAAGTAGAAATCACAGATGTTGCAACATCATCTCCTACAGAAGAGTCTACTAGAGCCCACCAGTGTCTACATCTACACCAATATTAAAAACCATTCAAAAAATAAGTGCAATAACATCTTCTGTTGTGGAAACAACTACAGGAACATCTTCATGTCTTGGAACAACTGAAGAAATAACACATGTGGTAAGAAACTCCACTGATAGTACAAAATTATCTGTTACAGAAGAGTCTTCTACAGCTCCATACTTATCTACATCTACAGCAATTTCAAGAACAGCTCCAGCAGCAAGTGCAATAACATCTTCTGGCATAGGAACATCTACAGGAGCAGCAAAAGATGTGTAACGACATCCATTGATGGTACAACTTCATCTACCGTTTCAGAATCTACTGCCCGTCCAGAAACATCTCCAGTAACAAAAGTAAAAACAACTGATGCAAATTCATTGACATCTTCTGGTTTAAAAACCTCCACAATAGCAGAATCTACTGCAGATCTGTTTATGTCCACAAATACACGACAGGGACAATTGGAACATCAGCAATAACATCTATAGGTATAGATGCATCTAAAACAGGAACATTAATGTTTACACGTACGGTAACTAGTGCAAGTCCAACAATGACAGTAACATCTACAGGTCCTGGAATAAGTACTGAACAACACACAACTACAACAACTTCCATAACATCTGCAGGTATTAGTAAATTTACAGTAACAGAGAATATTGCATTAATGACCTCCACAGATGACTCAACTGTATCTACAACAGCAGCATCTACTGTGGATCCATCAATGTCCGCAATGACTGCAACAAAAACAATTGCAGTAAGTACAATTCATGGTTCAACAACATTCAAAATAACAGAATCTTCAGGTCCTGGAACAACTGAGGAAGTCACCACATTATATTCTACAGAAGAGTCTACTACAGCTTCACCAATGTCTATAACTACACCAATTCAAAGACAGTTTCAGCAATAAGTACAACAACATCTTCTGGTGTAGGAACAACTATAGAAGCAGCAACAGGTCCACGGACAACCTCTATAAATCATCCAACCTCATCTGCTATACCAAAATCTACTGCCCATCCAGGAACATCTCCAGTAAAGACCACTGCAACAACTTCATTAATATCATCAGGTTTGATAACTCCCATAATAGCAGAATCTACTGCAGGTCCATCCACGTCCACAACTGTAGCCCCGGGGATTACTGCAACAACTGCGTTAACATCTACAGGAAGAGAAGGATCTACAGCAGGACCATTAGTTTCTACAGGTACAGTAACAAGTAAAAGTTCAAGAATGACAGTAACATCTACAGGTCCTGGAACTAGTACAGAAAAGCAAACAATTGCAACAACGTCAATAAATGCTGGTATCGGAGCATCTTCAGTAACAGAAAATGTTGCACTATTGATCTCCACAGATGGGACAACTTTATCTACAACAGCAGCATCTACTGCGGATCCATCAATGTCCGCCATGACTGCAAGAAAAACAACGGCAACAGGTACAATTCATAGCTCAGCAATATCCAAAACAGAAGAATCTACAGGTCCTGGAGCAACTGAAATAGTAACCACAGACAGCACAACATCATCTCCCACAGAAAAGTCTACTACAGCTCCATCATTGTCTACAACTACATCAATATCAAGAACAGTTCCAGCAACAAGTGCAATAGCATCTTCTGGTGTAGTAACATCTACAGGAGCAGCAACAGATGCATTAATGACATCTAGAAATCATTCAACCTCATCTACTATACCAAATTCTATGACCCATACAGAAACAACCCCAGTAAAGACAACTGCAGCAACTTCATTAGTATCATCAGGTTTGACAACTTCCACAATAGTAGAATTTACTGCAGGTCCATCCATGTCCACAAGTACAATTACAAGGGTAACTCCAACATCTACAGGTATAGAGGGATCTACAGCAGGACCAGGCTTGTCTACAGGTACAGCAATACGTAAAAGATTAACAACCCCATTAACACCTACAAGTCCTGTAACACATGAGGTACCAACAACCACAAATGGTACAACATCATCTGCTACAAAAGAGTCTACCACAGCTTCACTGGTGTCTACAACTAATCCAATTTCAGGAGATGCTCTAACATCAAGTGCAGTCAATCATCTGGTGTAGGAACAACTATAGGAACAGCAAAAGATATTTTTACATCCACAAATGGTGCAACATCATCTACAATAGCAAAATCTACTTCCAGTCCCGAAACACTTCCAGTAACAGCAATAAAGACATCTGCAGCAAGTTCAATAATATCTTCAGGTCTATCAAGCTACACAATAGCAGAATCTACTGCAGGTCCATCAATGTCCACAAGTGCAACCACAGGGACAACTGCAGCATCGGCAGTAACATCTATAGGTTTCAAAAGATCTACAACAGGATCACTGATATATACTAGCACATTAACAAGTCCAAGTCCAACAGCTGCAGTATCATCTACAGGTGCAGATGTATCTACAAAAGCAAAAAATGTTGAACCCACGACTTACACACATGTTAAAACTATATCTACAATAGCTGCATCTACTGTCGGTCCATCAATATCTACCATGACTCCAACAAAAACAACTGTAAAAAATACAGATGATATTTCAACAACATCCAAAATGGCAGAATCTACTGCGAGTCTGTCAGAGTCCACAAGTACAACAACAATGACAACTGGTGGAATAACATCTTCAAGTACAGAAATAAATCAAGTAACAAGAGAAAATGCGCCAACGACATTCATGAATGAAGGAACAACATCCACAATAACAACATCTAGAACAAGTCCATCAATGTCCACAGCAATAGGGACAACTGCAAGAACAGCTACTGGTTTAGTAAAAAGTCAATTGAACGAGTGATGCAACATCTACCATAGAAGAAACGACTGCATCAATGTCTGCAGCGCCAACAACAACCACAACTACAATAACATCTGCACTATCAACATCCATAGATGGAGAAAGATCATCTACAAAAGAAGGATCTACACCTGGAGCAGTGATGTCTACAGGTACAGTAACAAGCACATGTCCAACAACTGCAGTATCATCTACAGGTCCTGGGACAACTGGAGAAGTAACTACAGATGGTTCAACATCTTCTGCTTCAAGAGAGTCTGCTATAGGTCCACCAGTGTCTACAACTACAGCAATATCAAGGACAGTTCCAGAAACAACTGCAATAACATCTTCTGCTATACAAACAACTACAGGAGCATCAACAGGTGCACTAACAACATCTATAAATCATCCAACCTCATCTACTATAGCAAAATCTACTGCAAGTCCTGAAATATCTCCATTAAAAACAACTGCAGCAATTCCACTAACAGCTTCTGGTCTGACAACCTTCACTATACCAGAATCTACTGTAAGGCCATCCATGTCAACAAGTATAATCACAGGAACAAGTGCAACAACATCAAAAGAAGAATCTACAGCTGGATCACCAATGTCTACAGGTACAGTAACAAGTAGAAGTCCAACAACTGCCGTAACATCTACAGGTCTTGGGATGACTGAAGTATTAACAACATATGTGGTAACAAAATCCACAGATGGTACAACTTCTTCTACTACAGGAGGGTCTACTACAGCTCCACCAGGGTCTCCAACTACACCAATATCAAGAAAGGGTCCAGCTGTAACAAATGCATTAACATCCTCTGGTGTAGGAACAACTCCAAGAAAAGCAAAGGATGCACTAACAACATCTATAGAGGGTGCAACATCATCTAAAATAGCAGAGACTACTGCCCATCCAGAAACATCTCCAGTAAAGAAAACTACAAGTTCGTTAATATCATCGAGTTTTCCAACTTCCACTATAGCAGAATCTACTGCAGGTCCATACATCTCCACAAGTATAATCACAAGAACAACTGCAATAACATCTGCAGGTATAGAAGGATCAACAAGAGGACCACAAATATCTGCGAGCACAGTAAAAAGTCCAAGTCCAAAAACTGCAGTAACATCTACAGGTTCTGGAACAATTGAAGTAACCACAGATGGTACAACCTCATCTCATACAGAAAGGTCTATTACAACTACACCAATATCAACAACAGTTTCAGCATCAATTGCATCAGTGGATATAACATCTACAGAGGCTTTAACAGTTGGACCTCAACGGAAAGAGACTTCCGTTGGAGCAACAACTAAGCAAGTCTCAGCCTTACCAGAAATTATGACAGCATCGGGAAAAGTTACAACTATGGTCGCTGCAACAACTCCAAAACCTACAGAGCTTGGAAATGGAAGTGGAACCCCAAAAATTGAACAGTCAAGATTTACAACACCAACACCCAAAACAAAAGGTACATCCACTCTGTTTCTCATATTCATGCAACTACATTTTTATCTGAAATATTAATATTGAAATCATTTTTTTTCTTATACAGATATTGACTTAGGACGTCTCGAAGGTATACAGGTAATAATCCATCAAATTGTGTGTGTTACTGATAGCAATTAAAATGAGAAAATTGATTCTAAAATAATCACATCATTTAGAATTTCCAAAAATTTACAGATTCTAGCAAATTCAGATTTTGTAGGGATTGGGTGTGCACGAATCCATTTAAATGGCAGTAACTTGGAAACCATTTTGCTGGATATAATGGACCAGGACTTGGTTAAAGCACCACTCCAGTGCTTTCTTTTTATTGCACGGCCGAAGTGATGCTTTGAATGTAATTCCCCTGCCCTCTGTCTCATATTCACCTGCTATCGCCTTCATTGTCTTCCAGTGTCGCTCCCTTCGGTCTTCAGTGAAAAGTGACCTGCAATCGACTAGAGTGTTTCATTGAGCGACGCGGAGGTCACTTTTTATTACAAGACTATGAGATTCTCGTACTGGCTCTCAAAGACTTGCATTGAGAGCTTGTGACGTAGCTTCTGACTTTCGGCCAGTTAGAAGCTACTGTCACAAAGATGTCACCGCGGGTGTGGAGCAGCCCCAAAAAACTGGTTTTAGACGCAGTATATGACTGGGGTGGGACTTGCATTTAAAGTGCCATTCCAGTGCTGATAAAAAAAATGCTGGATTGGTTCTTTAAAGCAGAATGAAATATCAAACTCTCCTCACCCAACACTTATTCCTGCCACCAATCCACCCCCAGATTTTCTCTTCTCCATAATGCACCAGCTTCAGCTCTTCACTCTTTGACTGTGCTACTGTTTTCCGACTCTATGCATGTCATGGTATAGTATGAAAATTTGGCCTGGAAATTCAGTTTGCATTGAATGTATTTTAGACTGGCTCTATTAAAAAAAAACTCCAAACTAGGCAATGTACATACAAAGTCTTTTTGCTGAGTTTTCAGATCAGAAAACAGAGCAAAAACTGTTTTGTTTTAGAAGTTTTGAGGATTTTAGAGTTTCTGCTCAGTTTCTGTTCCAAAAACTCAGCAAAAACCTGAGTGTGCAGGACATGTGCACACACAGTTTTTTCCAAGATAGTGCTTAAGGAAACTAAAGGTTGTAGGTAGTTTTTGATACAAAATTTCAAATCTTTGCTTCTCTTCCATGTTCATATCCGTTTTGCTCAAGGGGA
>JARQOD010000008.1:19200079-19264845 GCA_033576555.1 Oophaga sylvatica
AAAAGTAACATCTGCAGGTATTGGTAAATCTACAGTAACAGAGAATATTGCATTAATGACCTCCACAGATGCTCAACTGTATCTACAACAGCAGCATCTACTGTGGATCCATCAATGTCGCAATGATTGCAACAAAAACAACTGCAGTAAGTACAATTCATGGTTCAACAACATCCAAAATAACAGAATCTACAGGTCCTGGAACAACAGAGGAACGTAACCCACATTATATTCGACAGAAGCGTCTACTACAGCTTCACCAATGTGTATAACTACACCAATTCAAAGACAGTTTCAGCAATAAGTACAACAACATCTTCTGGTGTAGGAACAACTATAGAAGCAGCAACAGGTCCACGAACAACCTCTATAAATCATCCAACCTCATCTGCTATACCAAAATCTACTGCCCATCCAGGAACATCTCCAGAAAGACCACTGCAACAAATTCATTAATATCATCAGGTTTGGTAACTCCCACAATAGCAGGATCTACTGCAGGTCCATCCACATCCACAACTGCATCCCCGGGGACTACTGCAACAACTGCGTTAACATCTACAGGAAGAGAAGGATCTACAGCAGAACCATAGTTTCTACAGGTACAGTAACAAGTAAAAGTTCAAGAATGACAGTAACATCTACAGGTCCTGGAACTAGTACAGAAAAGCAAACAATGCAACAACTTCAATAAATGCTGGTATCGGAGCATCTTCAGTAGCAGAAAAAGTTGCGCTATTGATCTCCACAGATGGGACAACTTTATCTACAGCAGCATCTACTGCAGATCCATCAATGTCCACCATGACTGCAAGAAAAACAACGGCAACAGGTACAATTCATAGTTCAGCAATATCCAAAACAGAAGAATCTACAGGTCCTGGAGCAACTGAAATAGTAACCACAGACAGCACAACATCATCTCCCACAGAAGTGTCTACTACAGCTCCATCATTGTCTACAACTACATCAATATCAAGAACAGTTCCAGCAACAAGTGCAATAACATCTTCTGGTGTAGTAACATCTACAGGAGCAGCAACAGATGCATTAATGACATCTAGAAATCATTCAACCTCATCTACGTTACCAAAATCTATGACCCATACAGAAACAACCCCAGTAAAGACAACTGCAGCAACTTCATTAATATCATCAGGTTTGAAACTTCCACAATAGTAGAATCTACTGCAGGTCCATCCATGTCCACAAGTACAATCACAAGGGTAACGCCAAGATCTACAAGTATAGAGGGATCTACAGCAGGACCAGGCTTGTCTACAGGTACAGCAATAAAGCCATCCATGTCAACAAGTATATTCACAGGAACAACTGCAACAACTTCAAAAGAAAAATCTACAGCGGGATCACCAATGTCTACAGGTACAGTAACAAGTAGAAGTCCAACAACTACAGTAACATCTACAGGTCTTGGGATGACTGAAGCATTAACAACATATGTGGTAACAAAATCCACAGATGGTACAACTTCTTCTACTACAGAAGGGTCTACTACAGCTCCACCAGTGTCTCCAACTACACCAATATCAAGAATGGGTCCAGCTGTAACAAATGCATTAACATCCTCTGGTGTAGGAACAACTCCAAGAAAAGCAAAAGATGCACTAACAACATCCATAGAGGGTGCAACATCATCTAAAATAGCAGAGACTACTGCCCATCCAGAAACATCTCCAGTAAAGAAGACTACAAGTTTGTTAATATCATCGAGTTTTCCAACCTCCACTATAGCAGAATCTACTGCAGGTCCATACATCTCCACAAGTATAATCACAAGAACAACTGAAATAACAGCTGCAGGTATAGAAGGATCAACAGCAGGACCACAAATGTCTACGAGCACAGTAAAACGTCCAAGCCCAACAACTGCAGTAACATCTACAGGTTCTGGAACAATTGAAGTAACCACAGATGGTACAACCTCATCTCATACAAAAGGTCTATTACAACTACACCAATATCAACAACAGTTTCAGCAACAATTGCATCAGTGGATATAAATCTACAGAGGCTTTAACAGTTGGACCTCAACGGAAAGAGACTTCTGTTGGAGCAACAACTAAGCAAGTCTCAACCTTACCGGAAATTATGACAGCATCGGGAAAAGTTACAAATATGGTCGCTGCAACAACTCCAAAACCTACAGAGCTTGGAAAAGGAAGTGGAACCCCAAAAATTGAGCAGTCAAGATTTACAGCAACAACACCCAAAATAAAAGGTACATCCACTCTGTTTCTCATATTCATGCAACTACATTTTTATCTGAAATATTGATATTGAAATCATTTTTTTTCTTATACAGATATTGACTTAGGACGTCTCGAAGGTATACAGGTAATAATCCATCAAATTGTGTGTGTTACTGATAGCAATTTAAAATGAGAAAATTGATTCTAAAATAATCACATCCATTTAAAATTTCCCAAAATTTACAGATTCTAGCAAATTCAGATTTTGTAGGGATTGGGTGTGCACGAATCCATTTAAATGGCAGTAAGTTGGAAACCATTTTGCTGGATATAATGGACCAGGACTTGGTTAAAGCACCACTCCAGTGCTTTCTTTTTTATTGCATGGCCGAAGTGATGCTTTGAATGTAATTCCCCTGCCCTCTGTTTCATATTCACCTTCTATCGCCTTCATTGTCTTCCAGGGTCGCTCCCTTCGGTCTTCAGTGAATAGTGACCTGCAATCGACTAGAGTGTTTCATTGAGCGACGCGGAGGTCGCTTTTTATTACAAGACTATGAGATTCTCGTACTGGCTCTCAAAGACTTGCATTGAGAGCTTGTGACCTAGCTTCTGACTTCGGCCAGTTAGAAGCTACTGTCACGAGATGTCACCCGGGACTGGAGCAGCCTCGAAAACTTGTGAAGACGCCAGTATATGACTGGGGGTGGGACTTACATTTAAAGTGCCATTCCAGTGCTGATAAAAAAAAATGCTGGATTGGTTCTTTAAAGCAGAATGAAATATTAAACTCGCCTCACCCAAGACTTAATCCTGCCACCAATCCACCCCAGATTTTATCTTACTCCATAATGCACCAGCTTCAGCTCTTCACTCTTTGACTGTGCTACTGGTTTCCGACTCTATGATGTCATGGTATAGTATGAAAATTTGGCCTGGAAATTAGTTTGCATTGAATGTGTTTTAGACTGGCTCTATTAAAAAAACTCTATGTCCACGGGGAATGTGCATACAAAGTCTTTTTGCTGAGTTTTCAGATCAGAAACAGAGCAAAACCGTTTTTTTTTTAGAATTTTGAGGATTTTAGAGTTTCTGCCAGTTTCTGTTCCAAAAACTCAGCAAAAACCTGAGTGTACAAGGACATGTGCACACACAGTTTTTCCAAGCGTAGCTGCTTCAGGAACTAATGGTTGTAGGTCAGTTTTTCTGATACAAATTTTCAAATCTTCTGCTTCTCTTCCCACGTTCATATACAGTTGTGCTCAAAAGTATACATACCCTGGCAGAATTTTTGCTTTCTTAGCATTTTTTCAAAGAATATGGATGAGAACACCAAAACTTTTTCTCCATCATGGTTAGTGGTTGGTTTGAAGCCATTTATTCTCAAACTACTGTATTTTCTCTTTTTAAATCAAAATGACAATCCAAAACATCCAAATGACCCTGTTCAAAAGTTTACATACACCATTTTTTAATACTGTGTATTTTCCCCCTCTAACATCATGATAGCTTGTAGTCTTTGTGGTAGTTGTGGTTGAGGTTCTTTATTTTCTCAGATGGTAAAGCTGCCCACTCTTCTTGGCAAAAAGCCTCAAGTTCCTGTAAATTCCTGGGCAGTCTAGCATGAATTGCACAATTGAGATCTCCCCAGAGTGGCTCAATGATATTGAGGTCAGGAGATTGAGATGGCCACTCCTGAACTTTCACTTTGTTCTGATGTAGCCAAAGACAGGTCGACTTGGCCTTGTGTTTTGGATCGTTGTTGTCATGTTGGAATGTCCAAGTCTGTCCAATGCGCAGCTTCCGGCTGATGATTGCAAATTTGCCTCCAGTATTTGAAGATAACATGCTGCATTCATCTTTCCTTCAACTTTGACCAAGTTTCCTGTGCCTTTGTAGCTCACACATCCCCAAAACATCAGCGATCCACCTCCGTGCCTAACAGGAGAATGGTTTTACTTTCATCATGTAACATTTATGGTGATGCCAAGATCAATTTCGGTCTCATCACTCCAAATTACCTTATTCCAGAAGTTTTGAGGCCTGTCTCTGTGCTGTTTTGCGTATTGTAGACAAGATATTTTGTGGCATTTGCACAGTAATGGCTTTCTTCTGGTGGCTCGACTATGCACTCATTTTTCTTCAAGTGCCTCCTTATTGTGCATCTTGAAACAGAGCCACACTGCTAGTTTTCAGAGAGTCCAGTATTTCAGCTGATGCTATTTGTGGGTTTTTCTTTGCATCCTCAACAATTTTCCTGGCAGTTTTGGACGATTTTTGTTGGTCAACCTGACAGTGGTTTAGTTTTTACAGAGCCCATGATTTTCCATTTGTTAATCACAGTTTGAACGCTGCTGACTGGCATTATCAATTCCTTGGATATCTTTTTGTATCCTTTTCCTGTTTAATACAGTTCAACTACCTTTTCCTGTAGATCCGTTGACAACTCTTTTGCTTTCCCCATGACTCACAATCCAGAAACATCAGTGGCTGGATGAAAGATGCAAGAGTCTGTCTGGATCCCAGAAACTCACTGGGCTTTTATGCACACACACTGATTACAAGCAAACAGGTCACAGGTGAGGATGTTACCTTTAGTAGCCAGTCAAACCCATTTGTGTCAACTTCTGTGCATATTATCAGGCCAAAATCACCAGGGTATGTGAACTTTGATAAGTTCATTTGGATGTTTTGGGTTGTCATTATGATTTAAAAAGAGAAAACACAGTAGTTTGACAATAAATGGCTTCACCCAACCACTAACCATGAGTGGAGAAAAAGTTTTGGTGTTATCATTCATATTCTCTGAAAAAAGGCAAAGAAAGTAAAAATTCTGCCGGGGTATGTAAACTTTTGAGCACAACTGTAATGGAATCTTTGTGGCTGTTTGCAGCCATCATTAGAGAAATCATTAAAATTTATAGCATACAGAATATTATTGAGTCCTATGCAGGAAATTTGAGATATTAGATTAATGTGCCTATTGCCATAGAGATAATGTAAGAAGACAATCGGCACCAATTTTTACACTTACTTATATTTAAAAAAAAATTAAAAAAAAAAAAACTTTTTCTGATGAGAACTGGTGCATTCCAATCACAAGCCATGATTATTTTATTAATGTTCTTTCTTTTTTATTTCAGGGAGAAATCTTTACCAAATTTTTAGGTAAGAATATAATATGGCTACATATATATAAGAATATAATATGGTACATTACCAAAGGTGATAAGTGACTCCAGAGTCCTTGCTACATCTATGACTGTTTCACTTGCACAATATAAAAAGATTGATAATCATTGGAATCCAATTGCTGGAATCCCTTCCAATCAAAAAATTAGACTCCAAAATGCCACATTTGAATATAGCTGTGGTTGTCGCGGACGTCAACGCTTCATTCCTTGTCTGTGTGACATAGTGACATTTCAAAGCACCATTCTTGGGAATGGTGATCAGATTCCCATCAAATTATTACCTATCCCGTAATGAAAATAGATCCTTCAAAACCTTTTTTTTACTTTTAGCCACAGGGGCCTTCTCTTAGGCCGGGATCACACATGCGAGAAACCGCACAATTCTGTGCGAGTCTCTCCGTGAACACCCGGCCCTGCCACCAACAATCATACCGGAGCGTGCGGCTGCATGTAATTCTATGCAGCCACACGCTTCGGTCCGAGGTTCGGCGGCAGTGCCGGGTGTTCATCAAGAGACTCGCACGAGAATCGTGCGAGTTACTCGCATGTGTGATCCCGGCCTTATTCAGAGCATGGGATGGTCATAATCTAGGAGTAGATGCAGTTGTACATGAACAGTATTTCTCCATTAAAACGATATATATACAATTTAAAGTGACCCTGTCAGCAACATTGTGCACAGTGACCTACAGACAGTGTCAGGTCGGTGCCGGTTATACTGATTAAAATGATACCTGGTGATGAAATCTGTCTTGTGGTTGTTGTTTAATCTTTATTTGTAGCTTTCAGTCAATGAGATTTTTGTTCTCTGGGGCGGGGCTGTGGGGGCTTCATGTAGTGCTCTACTTACATATTCATCTATATGGCTTATGACAGGTCACTGATCCCTCAGTGACTCTTCCCCTATTTTACATATTGAATATATTATGTGTTGTGAACGTATTGGAGATGACTTCGGAGATGAAGCTCCCTTGGTGGTTGCTGAGGGTATTGAACCTATGTTGAACTCCAGAAGTCCTCCACCTGCAATTAACGAGTGGTTGTCAGATGGTACTGACTGGCCTGATATAAGTGAGCTGACCTCCCATGATCCTCGCGTTGATCAATTGTTCTTCCTGGTCTAGGTTGGAATTCAGCTTGCTTTTCTGCTGCCTCTGCTATCATTCAGACATGACGAGGCATCTAGGGCACCGTAGGAACGTCTCACGGCTGCTTCTAGTTGTGCGGTTAGTTTAGAGGTCTGCAACCTATTAGTTACCAACCTCTCTGGTGTTTTCCTGCCTTTGTGGCTTTTTGCCCTGCCTCCTCAGCCACCAAAACATAACAGAATCACCGGCCATACTGAAATTCTACAGTACTCAATTGAAGGGAAAAAAAAGTAAAAGTAAAAAAAAAAGGTTTTTTCTTTTGTGTTTGTTGCATTTTTCTCCCCTCTTTTTTCTCTGGGGGCTGAGGAGGAATTTTTCCCCAATGGAAGTCAAGCATTTGTCCGATCGTGTGGAGCAGCTTGCTGCTGAAGTTCGGAGTATTGCTATCTATCTTGCTGGGTTGCCTGCCGTGGAAACTAGGATCCCTCTGCCGGATTTATTTTTGGGGGATCGGTCTAAATTTCTGAATTTTAAAATAACTCTAAGTTGTTTTTTGCTTTGAAGCCTAAGTCCTCAGGGAACACAGCGCAGCAGGTTCAAATTGTCATCTCCCTGTGGCGCGGCGACCCTCAGGATTGGGCTTTTCCCTGACACCTGTGGATCCTGTTTTGAATGATGTTGATGTGTTTTTTCAGGCTCTGGGGTTGTTGTACGATAAACAAATGTTACTAAATCAAGCGTGAAAAACCTTATGGCATTAAATCAGGGTAAAGAACGCAGGCTGTATTGTCCAGAAATTCAGAAAAGGGCAGTCTTACTAAATGGAATGATGATGCTCTAGCAGCTCTTTTCGGAAGGGTCTGGCAGAGACTGTAAAGGATGTATGGTGGGAGTCCTGTCCCTTGGTCTCAATGACTTTTCCATGTCATTGGCTATTCAGGTTGACAGACGTCTGCGTGAGCACAGAAATATGCGTGAGATTGTGATGCCTTGCGGGCCAGCCCCTGAGCCCATGCAATGTGATGGAGTGACTTCTGGGGCACAGTGTCATGAGTTTTAAAGGCGTAATAAGTTGTGCTACTATTGCGGTGACGCTTCTCATGCTATTTCCGTCTGCCCCAAGCGGGGAAGACGTTTTGCGCGCTCAGTTGTTTTGGGTAGTGTTCAGACTGAATTTCTGTTGACTGTTATCCTGATTTGCTCCATGTCCACATTTTCAGCTCAGGCTTTTGTTGATTCAGGAGCAGCTATAAACCTGATGGATTTTGATTTTGCCAAACATGTGGTTTCCCTATGATACCCCTGTAGAAGTCTATCCCTTTACTGGCATTGATTCTACCCCTTTGGCGGAGAATAAACCCCAGTTTTCTACCCAGGTGATAATGCGGGTTGACCCGGACCACAAAGAGAATTGCAAATTTTTGGTGTTACATAATTTACATGACATTATTGTACTGGGTGTTCCTTGGTTACAGACTCATAATCCTGTTTTGGATTGGAAGTCTGTGTCTGTGGTCAGTTGGGGTTGTCAATGTGTTCGTAATGACACTCCTGTTTTTTCTGCCCCCCCCCAGTCTCAAGATGTTTTTTCTGCCTCCCCCAGTCTCAAGATGTCCCTGACTATTTGACTGATTTTTCTGATGTGTTTAGTGAGAGTAAGTCTGCATCCTTACCTCCTCATTTGAGTTATGATTGCGCTATTGACTTAGTACCCGGTGGTAAAATTCCCGAGGGTCGGTTCTTTAATCTATCTGTACCTGAGCATGAGGCTATGCGATCTTATATCAAAGAGTCTTAGAAAAGGGTCATATCAGACCATCCTCTTCACCCTTGGGTGCCAGCTGTTTCTTTGTTGTCAAGAAGGATGGCTCATTGAGGCCGTGTATTGATTATCATCTCCTGAATAAGATCACTGTTAAATATCAATATCCGTTACCCTTGATTTCTGACCTATTTTCCAGAGTGAAAGGTGCTTGTTGGTTTACCAAGCTTGACCTCAGGGGGGCGTATAATCTTATTCGCATCAAGCACGGCGATGAATGGAAGACGGCGCTTAATACCCCAGAGGGGCATTTTGAGTACCTAGTGATGCCCTTTGGGCTCACTAATGCCCCTCCATCTTCCAGTCCTTTATGAACGATATTTTCTGGGATTTTGTGGATAAATTTCTTGATAGTTTATTTTTCCAATGACTGGGATTCTCATGTGGAACATGTTCGGACTGTATTCCGGATTTTGAGAGAAAACGCATTGTATGTGAAGGGATCAAAATGTCTTTTTTGGCGCACAGAAGGTTTCATTTCTGGGATTCATTTTGTCTCCGTCTGTTATTGAAATGGACCTGGTCAAGGTTCAGGCCATTTGTGATTGGGTTCAACCCACTACATTAAGGCTCTTCAGAGATATTTTGGGTTTTGCTAATTTTTATCGTAAATTTATAGGTAATTTCTCTGGTATTGTGAAACCTCTGACTGATTTGACCAAGAAGGGTTCTGATGTAGTGAATTGGTCTCCTGAGGCAGTTTCTGCGTTTCAGGAGCTTAAGCGGAGATTCACTTCTGCTCCTGTTCTGCGCCAACCTGATGTTTCTCTACCATTTCAGGTGGAGGTTGATGCTTCTGTGATTGGTGCAGGAGCCGTTTTGTCCCAAAGGGATCTGGAGACCTCTAAGAGTAACCCTTGTGCCTTTTTCTCTCGAAAATTTTCCCCAGCGGAGCATAATTATGATGTGGGTAATTGGGAGTTATTGGCCATGAAATGGGCTTTTGAGGAGTGGAGACATTGGCTGGAAGGAGCCAAGCATCAGGTGGTGGTCCTCACGGATCATAAGAACCTGGTTTATCTTGAATCAGCCAAGCGACTTAATCCTAGACAGGCCAGGTGGGCCTTGTTTTTCACACAGTTTTAATTTTGTGGTCTCATTTCTCCCGGGCACTAAGAATGTTAAGGCGGATGCCCTCTCAAGGAGTTTTTTTCTAGATTCTCCTGAGGTAACTGAGCCTACTGTTATACTGAAGGAGGGTGTGGTTCTTTCTGCTATCTCGCCCAATTTGAGACTGGCTTTGGTGAAATTTCAGGAGGATAAACCTGAACGTTGCCCTGCTGGGAAATTGTTTGTCCCAGACCAGTGGACGAAGAATGTGATGTCTGAGATTCATTCCTCCACGTTGGTTGGCCATCCTGGTATTTTTGCTACCAGAGATTTGGTGAGTCGGTCCTTTTGGTGGCCCACTTTGTCTCGTGACGTCAGGGACTTTGTGCAGTCCTGTGGAACTTGTTCTCGGTCCAAACCTTGCTCTTGCTCTAGTGGTTTGTTAATGCCATTGCCTGTGCTCAAGAGGCCATGGACCCATATCTCTATGGATTTTATTTCCGACCTCCCTGTCTCTCAGAGAATGACCATTATTTGGGTGATCTGTGATAGGTTTTCCAAGATGATACATCTTGTGTAGTGTTGAGCGATATTGCTCGATATCTAAAAATATCGGATCGGAATGGTATCGCCGATATCACTAAATATCGGCGATATCCGATTCCGATACCGGAAGTCCCATGTAAGTCTATGGGAACAAAGTATCGCAACTAAAAAAACACTATCTTTCCTTGTAAACACAAAATATACACACTTAGAATACATATATATATATACATGTCATTGTGACATATATATATATATATATATATATATACATATATTTATAGTTTATTCACTTCTACATAGTAAAATAGCCTCTGATTCAATTGCCGGGTAAAGCCGGCATTTGTGAAAAGACAGAAGCACCCGAGGGTCCAGTCGCCACAGAGATGTTGCATCGCACCCAGCTGTGTGACAACTTACTCTCAGGTAAGGAGGAAACACCCCATTGACTCCAACCACTGCATTCAACAGTACACTATGCCAGCTGAGTGTAGGCGGACCCAATGGGATGGTCTAGCTCAGGCTGGTTAGAACAGGGTGTAGCTAGTTGGATGGGAGGGGTTGAGGCAGCCTTATGCTGCATGTCTTTGTAGTAAGAATTGTTTCCTTTCCCGCTTTCTTACTACGTCGTATACTCCACTCTGCTACATCACTTTGCACCATTGCTCTATCTCACATCTATCTGCCCTGGAAGGATAGCGTGTTACCTGTAGAAGACTTTTCACCTACCTGCACTACACCATCCCTTCCAGAGGACCTGCACAGCAGCGCTGGACACCCTGACCAGGTACTACAGGTGGCGTCACGACAAACTACACGAACATTCTATCATCCCCTGGAAATATCCCACATTCCAGTGATCGCCCAGGTCACGGACCGAGCTGTGCTACTCGTGACATCCCCCATAGAAGTCGACGTGATCGGTGCCGAGTACCCCCAAAACCCCTGTCTCTGTGCGACTCAACTTCCCTCACTGTGCTGGCACTTTACATTTACAAATGCCTCTGGGTTTTTTTTTTGGGGGGGTGGGGAACATTCAGACTTTTGCTATGGGGCCTCATGATTTATATGTACGCCCCTGCTGCTGAGGCATGGTATTTAAGGCTGTTAAGGAGCCAACATACATGGACCTTGCCAGCAGCGTCGGACTGGAGTACCTTGGGCCCACCAGAGAAAATATATTCTTGCGGCCCAACATCATACTTCCCAACCTTTGAATAAGGGAAAGAGGGACAAAGGCTGTGGCACGCTGTGCATGCTGCAGAAAATTTTAGGCCATGCCACGTTGCACCACAGACTGTCCAGGAGTTGGTGGATGCTTTAGTCCAGGTGTGGGAGGAGATCCCCCACGAGACCATCCGTCGCGCTCATCAGGAGCATGGTCAGAAGTTGTAGGGAGGTCATACAGCATACCTCCCAAATTTGGAAGACAGGAAAGAGAATTAAAGGCTGCGGCGCGTGTTGCGCGCCGCTGAAAATTTTAGGCCACGCCCCGACAACACCCATTTCACAGCTAATCACACCCATATCCTCGCCCCAAGCGTAACCATTTAGCACTGCTGATCACACTGACTGGTAATGAGGGCACAGTGGCTGGTACTGAGGAAAAGAAAGAAAGAGCAGCGAGAGAGAAAGAACAAACAGAGAAAGAAAGAGAGGAAAGAAAGAAAAGAGAGAAAGAAAGAACAGAGAGAAAAAAGAACAGAGAGCGAGAAGGAAAGAACAGAGAGCGAGAAAGAAAGACTAGAGAGAGAGCCATAGGCGTAGCTAGGGTTTTGGTTTAGTGGGGCAAAACTTCTGAGTGGGCCCATCATCAGAGAACCTCAGCAAATGACCACGCTGTTGGCCAAAATAATCTATATATAAAAAGACCAATATTGATATTACCGCCATATGGTCTGTGTTAAATAATACCAGTCCTACAGAACATATAGATTACAGCACAGGTACAGATAATGACTTACCGCTGATGTTCTTTCTAATGGAATTGTTCACTTTTCATGTCTTTCCCATCTGGCCCACACCGACATGACGACTTCTCCAGCCAGGACTCGACTGCACCCCCATTAAAAAAAAAAAAAAAAAAACTCACCTCCCGGCTCCTGTGCTGCTCACTGTTCTCCCTCTCAGCGTCTGACAGCGGGCGCCGGCAGGTGATGTTATTGCGCCCGCTGTAATACGCTGAGAGGGGGATTATGGGAGAGAAGGAGCCCTCGCTCCTTCTCTCTCCATGCGGTCAGCTTTATCGGCTGGATGCCGATACAGCTGACCCTCCGATGATGGGTGGGGGGCCCACTGCTGGCACCGGGCCCCCCCAACGCCTGTTCAGGCCCCATAGCTTCCGGGCGGCAGAGCAGGGAGAGCGATTCTCCCTGCTCTGCCGCAGAATGTAACTTTATCGTAGCTCCGGGTGGGCCCCCTCAGAGCGCGGGCCCCGGGGCCACCGCCCCCTCTGCCCCGCGACCTATCCTTTTAAATAAGGGCCCACCACGCAGGAGCTGGGGCCCACCGTAGGTTTCTCCGGTGTCCCGGTGCCTCAGTCCGACCCTGCTTGCCAGCCTGATAATACCAGTCCACAGCAGTCTGCATATCTTGGCTGGTTAACAAAAATAGGGGATCCCCTCGAAAATAATTTGGCGTGGGGTCCCCCCTATTTTTGTTAACCAGTCAGATGAAGCAGACTGCTGAGGCCTGGTTTTTCAGGCTGGTAAGGATCCAATATCCATGGACCTTGCCAGCCTGATAATACCAGGCCACAGCAGTCTGCTTAGCTTGGCTGGATAACAAAAATAGGGGATCCCCTCGAAAAAAAAACGGCGTAGGAGTCACCCTATTTTTGTTAACCAGCCAAGTAAAATGCAGACTGCTGCGGCCTGGTATTAAAAGACTGTCAAGGCCCATGGATTTTGGCCCTCAACAGCCTGATAATACCAGGCTACAGCAGCCCCACATTTGGCGCATCAAAAGATGTGCCAATTGTGGCACTTTACCCGGCTCTTCCCACTGCCCTGTAGCGGTGGCAAGTGGGGTAATAAGGGGTTAATGTCACCGTTGATTGCACGGTGAGAATAAGCCCGGTTAATAATGGAGAGGTGTCAATAAGACACCGATCCATTATTAATCCCAAAGTTTTTAAATGTATAAAAAAAAAGACACAGCAAGAAAAAAGTATTTTAATGAAATAAAAGAGACAACACAGTTTTCATTTCTTTTATTATACTCTCATTCCTGTGACGCCATCGATCTCCTGTAAAAAAAGAAAAAAAAAAAACCAACAGTATACCACCTGTCCGACGCAGTCCATAGTAACGACAGCCCCACGACGATCCAGCTCTGCTACATCGCAATGACAGGCAGAGCCTGTCATCTCGACGCAGCACAGCTGATTACCTGCTTCCCCGGCGGTGACGTCATCGGACTGACTGCTTTACGGCCGGGATTACCCAGCAGTCACTGCAGTTATCGCGAGAAACTGCATGTGCATGTGGAGAAAGATGATGGCGGCCATCAAGTAGTCCAGCCCGTGACTGCCGGAGATCTTCTGCCAGGTAAGTGCCGCTGACTCCTGACAGACCCGACCGACGGACACTGACAGTGACAGTGACAAATCCGATTCCGGTATCCGATAAGACGAAAATATCGGAACTAAGTATCGAAAGTCCGATAGAGCTAATATCGGCCGATACCCCATACTTGCGGTATCGTATCGCTCAACACTAATCTTGTGCCTTTACCTAAGTTACCTTCCTCCGAATTGGTGTATTTGTTCCTTCAGCACGTGGTTCGGTTACATGGCATTCCGGAGAACATTGTGTCTGACAGAGGAGTTCAGTTTGTGTCCAGATTTTGGAGGACATTTTGTTCCAAACTGGGAGTTCAGCTGTCTTTTTCCTCTGCGTTCCACCCTCAGACCAATGGACAGACTGATAGAACAAACCAGAACTTGGAGACTTATTTGAGATGTTTTGTGTCTGCTGATCAAGATGACTGGGTCTCTTTTTTTCCCTTGGCTGAGTTTGCTTTGAATAATAGGGCTAGTTCTGCCACCTTGATGTCTCCATTTTTCTGCAATTTGGGGTTTCATCCTCAATTTTCTTCAGGGCAGGAGGAGGCTTCTGTCTGTCCGGGTGTTGACTCTATTGTGGAGAGAATGCAGCAGATTTGGGATCAAGTAGTGGATAAGTTGTCCCTCGCTCAGGAGAAGGCCCAGCGGTTTGCCAACCGACATAGGACTGATGGTCCTTGATTTAAAGTGGGTGACTTGGTTTGGTTGTCCTCAAAAAATATCCCCATGAAGGTTGCAGCTCCAAAATTTAAGCCAAGGTTCATTGGACCTTATAAGATCATGGAGATTATTAATCCCGTTTCCTTCCGGTTGCTTCATCCAGGAACATTCAAGATTCACAATGTATTTCACAAATCTTTATTGAAGAGATTTGTCGAGCCAGTGGTTCCTATGGCTGCGCCTCCTGATCCTGTTTTGGTTGAGGGAAATTTGGAGTATGTGGTTGAGAAGATATTGGATTCTTGTTTGGCCAGGCGGAGACTCCAGTACTTGGTGAAGTGGAAAGGCTATGGTCAGGAGGACAATTCTTAGGTGTTTGCTTCTGACATTCATGCTGAGAGACTGGTCCGTGCCTATCACCGAGCTCATCCTGATCTCCCTGGTGGCAGAAGTGAGGGTTTGGTGACCCCCCTCAAGGGGGGTACTGTTGTGAACATATTGGAGACGACTTCGGAGCTGAAGCTCCCTCTGGTGGTTGCTGAGGGTATTGAACCTAGGTTGAACTCCAGAAGTCCTCCATCTGCAATTAACGAGTGGTTGTCAGTGTGTACTGACTGGCCTGATATAAGTGAGCAGACCTCCCATGATCCTCGCTGGTGATCAATTGTTCCTCCTGGTCTAGGTTGGAATTCAGCTTGCTTTTCTGCTGCCTCTGCTATCATTCAGATAAGTTTCTTTCTGTCTTTTTTTTTGTGGTTTGATTTTGCTTGTTTTTGCTGCCTTGCTTTTGTGTTCAGCCGGGTCCCCTTTGGGGGCTTGTGCTGGTCTCTGTTCTCTTTTTGTATTTGTTTATTTGCTCAGTTCTTGTGATTTTGTACCGCTGGGTAGCTGCGTGTTCACACCAGAGATCTGATATAGGTGGTCTAGACCGTGTGGTCTCAGCGTTTTTGGATTCAGAAGTGTTGGAGTTTTTCCTAGGATTTTTCTGGGTTGCAGACAGTGTCCTCTCCTGTGCTGTCCTATCTAGACAGTTCGGGCCCCAGCATTTGCTCATTCTATTTTTCTGTCTGTGTCCTTGTTTTCATCTTGTCTAACCACCATTATATGTTTGGGGGCTTCCTATTCTTTTTGGGCTCTACTCCGGGGCAGTTAGCTTTCCTCTTTCCATCTTCAGGATAGCTATCTCTCCGGCTGTGACGAGGCGTCTAGGGCACCGTAGGAACGTCCCACGGCTGCTTCTAGTTGTGCGGTTAGTTTAGGGGTCTGCAACCTATTAGTTACCAACCTCTCTGGTGTTTTTCTGCCTTTGTGGTTTTTTTTGCCCTGCCTCCTAAGCTACCAAAACATAACAAATATGTATTAAAATAAAATCAAATTCAGAAGTCAGGCGCTAGTGGCGGCACCTGCCCTGCAGCAAGATTGCATCTATAATATGCATTAAATTATTTTAGTAAGTGTTATACATTTATTCTGAAATAATTTCATGCACATTATAGATGCGACCATGCTGCAGGGCAGGAGCCGCCGCCGCCTACCTGCTTAACGTGATTTTTTTTCAATACATATTATATTCATTATGTAAAATAGGGGGCAGGTCACTGAGGGATCAGTAACCTGTCATAAGCCATAAAGAAAATCTAAGCAGAGCACGACATAAAGACCCCCTACACAGGCCGGCAACAGTCCACCCACTGCGCCACCCACAGGAGCAAGGGAATCTCATTATCTGAAAACTGAAAATAAAGATTAAACAACAACCACAAGACGAATTTCATCACCAGGTATTATTTTAATCAGTGTAACGGTGCCAACCTGACACTGCCTGTAGGTTTATTGAGCACAATCCTGCTGTCAGGTTCCCTTTAATATTCTCCAGAACAATGAGAATCTTGTGGCTCTCACGATTGTATACACCATAAAAATGCACCTGACGAAGGTAACGCCGAAACGCACGTCGGGGTGGGCGCATCCAGGGGACATCAGTAACACATGAGGTAATTATTTAATCTTCATATATGCAGCCATATATACTTTTCATCACCATCATGATTTATTAGGAACATCTTTGCTAGCATATGACACTTGTCTATGACCTGTTGATGTACTAATTTGAGACTATTTGCACTTGCACCTTATTATAATTAATTAACCCTTTCTACATTCCTGATATCATATTGTGTGGTGTTTTCTTTGTTTATATTTATATCTTGTATTCATCAAACTATTTTTGGCATTTGCGCTTTATCTACATTCAGTGTACCACACATGGTTGTGTGTATGCTTTTTTGCTGCAAGATATTATTATTTATACCACATATCATTGATTATGGCTTTTGCACAGCACTTTGCACTTTATGCATATCCTGCATATTTGCACTTATTTACCTCTGCGTAATTCATTTCATTTATTTTATATCATCTATATATATATTTTTTTCATCATTTAGTTATGTCCCCTGTATGTTGCCCTTTCATAGTATTGGTTTTCCGTCCATCATTGTATGTTTCACAATAAAAATAATTTATTCAATATTTGGACATTCTTTTGGTTTTATTCGTTTGCTATATTCTATTTCCCGAGTTGTCCTCAACTCCTATCCATGTGTGCATAGTATAATTTTATTCATTTTCATGCACGGTTTCCTTGAGCTTTTTTAATCATAAAAATGCATAAGTAGAAAACATCTTAAAGGGAATCTGTCAGTAGGATCAGCCTTCCTAAGTTATTTATAAAGGCATATAGATCATAGAAAGTTGAATGCAATGATAAAATGATATCTGTGATCTCATGTCTTACTCCAGAGAAATCCACATTGGTCTTAACATGTAAATGAGGCATTAAGATCTATTGGCTCGTCATAAGTGTCCCTGAGAATCTGCTTTCGGCTTTTTTTTAAATGAAAGGGTGTGTTACCAGGTGAGACATGTAAATCAGGAAAGCAGACTGTCAGTCATTACATGTCTCACACTGGTAACACCCCATTCATTTAAAATAAACTCTGGAGGCAGATTCTCGGGGTGATCTGTATCCACTGTCCAGCCCATAGATCCTAACAGCTCATTTACATATTAAGGAAAATGTGGATTTCTCTGGAATAAGACATCAGATCAAAGAGATTCTGTATAAGGTCTACCTAACCTATATTCACTATATCTTTATTTATTTTTTTCTAATTTTTCAAATTTCTTGACCAACAAGCATTGACAACGCTGTCTACAAAGAGTAAAACAGAGGTGACTGCTACAGATGACGTGAAAATATCAACGAGAAAAAAAGAAGGGGAAACACAAAGCTCAAGAAAACCTACAACAGTTATAGCACAGGGAAGTACAATGTTTTCCACTACATCAGAAGTTAATGGACCTTCCCCCACACAACTGATGGCGACAACTGGAATACCACAAATGACTTTACCTACTTCTGTATTGCTAGATCACTCCAGCACAAGAACCTTTCCAGAAATATCTACAAAATCCACAACTGAAAAAGGTTCTATAATATTCTCAACAACTGTAATGACCGCAAAAAGTTCACCATCTTCCATTGAGGTTACAACACTGCCTAAAACAAAATCAACTGTTAGTACAGCTGCCGATTCAGTAAATCCTACAATATTGACAACCAGAATGACGGCAGAAGGATCAACAACAATATGGATCCTACAATATTCTCAACAGCTGGAACAACTTTAAAAAGTCCATCAACGTTAAATGAGTTTACAACACATCTACAACCAGCTCAGCTATAGTTACCGCAACAGATTCAATGAAACATACAATAACGACCAGAACAGCAAAAGGCGAAACAGCAACATCTATAAATCCTACAATATCAACAGCTGAAATAACTTCAAAAATTTCCCCAACGTCCATAGGATCCACAACTCTACCTAAAACAAGATCGGCTATAGTTATAGCTACAGATTTAGTGGAAACTACAACAGCTGCAAAAAGGACAATGTCTTTGGATCCTACAATATTCTCAGCAGCTAAAACAACTTCAAAATGTCCACCAACATCCATGGAGGTTACCACAGTATCTACAACCAAAGTGGATCTATATAGGCTACAGATTCAATAAAACCTACAATAACCACAACCAAAACAGAGGCAGAAGGAGCAACAACATCAATAGCTCCCAAAATATTCTCAACAACTGTAACAACTACAAAAATTCCACTGATGTCCATTAAGGCTAAAACGCCACTTACAACAGGCTCACCTTATTTACAGCTACAGGTTCAGTAGTAACTACAACTACAGGTGAAGTAGCTATAAAACGGACAACATCAGCCATGGAGGCTACAACACTCTCAATAGCTAAAACAGCTTCACAAAGTCCATCAACATCCATTGAGGTTACAACACCACTACATCAATACCAGCTTTAGGTACAGATTCAATAAAACCTACAACAACCGGAACTGCAACATCTATAAGTCCTAAAATATTGTTAACAGCTGGAACACTTCAAAAATTCCACAAACTTCCATTGAGGCTACAACATAGATACAACAAAACCTGCTATAGTTACAGCTACAAATTTAGCAAAAACTGCAATTGAAACACATGCAAAAGAGATCACAGCATCTATGATTCCTACAAAACTCTCAACAACTAAAACAACTTCAAAAAGTCCACCAACATCTGTTGAAATTACTACAATACCTACACAAAAGCAGCTACAGTTACAGCTATAGATTCAATAAAACCTATAATAATCACAAGTAAAACAGAGGCACAAGGAGCAACAACATCAATAGGTCCAAAAATATTCTCAACAATGGTAGCAACTTCAAAAATTCTACTCACGTCCATTGAGGCTACAACACCACTTACAATAGACTTACCTATAGCTACAGCTACACATTTAGCAGTAACTACAACTACAGCGGAAGCAGCAGAAAAACTGACAACATCATCAATGGTCACTACAACAGCTAAAACATCTTCAAAAAGTCCATCAAAATCCATTGAAGTTACGACACTACCTACAACAAGATCAGCTATAGCTACAGCTTCAGTAAAAGCTACAACAACCAGAACAGCATCAGAAAAATCTGCAACATCTATAAATCCTACAATATTCTCAACACCTGGAACAGCTTCAAAGATCCACTGACGTCTACTGAGGCTACAACACCTTTTACAAAGAAACCTGCTACAGTTACAGCTACAAATTTAGTGACCACTGTAACTGAAATAGATGCAAAAGAGACAACAGCATCTATGATTCCTACAAAACTATCAACATCTACACTACCTACAGCAAGATCAACTTTAGTTGCTGCTACAGATTCAATAGTAACTACAACAGCTGCAAAAAAGACAACAAAATATATGGACCCTACAATATTCACAACAACTGAAACAACTTCGAAAAAAACACCAACGTCCGTTAAGGTTACAACACTGCCTACAACAAAAGTGGCTATAGATTCAGTAAAACCTTTAATAACTACACCAAAAACAGAGGCAGAAGGAACAACAACTGAAGTATGTCCCAAAATATTCTCAACAAGTTTACAAACTTCAAAGATTTCACCAACATCCAATGAGATCAAGACAACAAAAACAGCAACAGTTACAGTTTCAGATTCAGTAAAATCTACAACTATTACAGTCAGAACAGAAGCAGAAAGAACAACATCTGTAGATCCCCAAATATTCTCAACAGCTGGAACAACTTCTAAAAGTCCATCAATGTCATTGAGCCTACAACAATACATACAACAGGACCTGCTATAACTACAGCTACAGTTTCAGTAAAACATACAACAACAACCAGCACACTGACAGACGGAACATCAACAATTATAAATCCTACAATATTATCAACAGCTGGAATAACTCCAAAATTCTATCAACATCCATTAAAGCTGCAATGCTACCCACAACCAGATCAGCTTTAGTAACAGCTACAGATTCAGTAGTAACTACAGCTACATCTGGAACAGTGGAAGAAGGGACAACAACATCCATTGAGCCAACAATATTCTCAACAGCTGAAAACATGTCAAATAGTCCTCCAATGTCGATTGAGGTTACAAGCTACATACAACAAAATCAGCTATAGTTACAGCTACAGACTCAATAACAACTACAACAACTAGAACAGTGGCAGAAGGAACAGCAACATCTATAAATCCTACAAAATTCTCAACAGCTAGAACAACTATAAAAATTCCACCAACATCCATTGAGGCTATAACATTTCTTACATCAGGATCGGCTATAGTTACAGCTACAGATTCAGTAACAACTGCAACTATAACTGAAAAAGCTGTAAAAGAGACAACAAGGTCTAAAGTTCCTACAAAGCTCTCAACAGCTAAAACAACTTTAAAAAGTCCACCAATATCAATTGAGGTTACTACACTAACTACATCAAGTGCAGCTACGATTACAGCGGATTCGATAAAACCTACAATATCCACAACCAGAAAAGGACTAAAGGAACAACACTGTCCGTGGATCCTAAATTATTTTCAACAGTTGAAATAAGTACAAAAAGTCCACCAACCTCCATTGACGCTGCAACACTACTTACCACGGGACTAGCTATGGTTACTTCTACAGATTCAGTAACAGCTACAATTGAAACAGTTGCAAAAAAAACAACTTCTTCAGCAGTTCTAACAAAAATCTATTCAGCTAAAACAACTTCAAAACGTGCACCAACATCCATTGAGGTTGCTACTCTACGTACGTCAAGAGTGGCTATAGTTACAGATTCAGTAAAATCCTCAATATCCCCAACCAGTAAAGAAGCAAAAGAAACAACATCATCTGTGGTTCCCAAATTATTCTCAACATCTGGATCAGCTTCAAAAAGTCCACCAAAATCTATTGAGGTTACAACGCTACCTACAATAGGATCACCTTTATCTACATCTAAAACATCCAAGGCGACAATCGGACAAGTAACCTCAATTACAAAGTTTACAAGACCTTTAGACACCAAGGCTATCACAGACCAGAATACTGGACCTACTGAATTTTCAGTATCAACTAAACTACCCACTGGGACACAAAAAGAGGCTAAGCAAAGAGTTAGAACTGTAGCAACCCCCACCATGGCTACAACAGTTGAACAACCATTGGAACCTAAAAGTAGAGTAACTGCTAAATATATCAATAAAACTACTCCAGAGATGTAAAACACAAAATCTCTATATGAAATCTACAATAGACAAAACAATATGACAAACTTGTACCAACTTCTAAAACAACTACCGGCAGCTATAATTATGCTCATCGCTTCAACTGTAAGAATACAAGGGATAGCAACAGTAGTATATGGAGACATCTCATCTAGGCAGTACAGGATTCCTCGCTACTGTACACAACTATTCTAATTACATCAACATTTTCTAATACATCTTACTGATGCAACAGTCAAGTTTACACTGTCTTAGATGACACAAATAGAAGTACTTCTACAATTAAAGTGATGCTACACTGTTGGAATTGGTTATCCAGTAATCAACATCGTCCATCACAGCGTTGAGCACACAACTAGTCAAGTCAAGAAGAACAACTGTAGGAGCTCAGTGGATAGTGAAAGCCACCATGGAAAGTATGACCGTTAATAACAAAACTAGTAAACAACATCTTTGAAATCATCATAGTGCAGAGACAGCAAGTCAAAGGACAATGTAAGAACGACTGAAAACCTTCATCAAGCAGTGGTCCACAGGACTTCACTGAAAAAATACCGTGTGCACAACCAAGAAGGTGCCAGTGTTCCACACCGTAAATAGAAAATGAACTCGGCACTAACTTTAGTATAGTGAGATAAAGATTTTTATTCACTAGTAGTAACACAACGTTCCGTCCTATATCATGGACTTCATCATCAACTACATTATAAAAACAGAGAAAATTATATTAACAAAATAAATATTACAATCAAAATTTGGTCAATGTAAAGGTAGAGAGTAGTGTTTACAATGCTTCAGGAGATTTAGGGAGCAATCATAGGTCAGAGTTGTATCAGAGTTCACAAGGCAGAAAGAATATATGGTGAGGACATACCAGATACTACTGGGAAGGGGTTGATCCAGGGAAGAAAGAAAGGGCTGGATATAGCTGTAGGTGAAGATAAGATAAACGTAAGTGCCGATATACTTTTATGTATAAGTAGATTTTGTGCCTATGCTGTAGATGTGACATACCTGTTATGGGGGGGTGAGATAGGAAGAGGACAATGCCTCTATGCACTAGAACTGTAGAAACAGCGCAAAACATAGATACCTAAATATCACAACTATCATTTGATGTGAAGCGGGGGAGCAGCATACTTGTCTGTGACTGACCTGTGTGAAGGAGCCGCAGTGAGGATAGGTCTCTGCATTGGACGCGGTGTCCACCGCTAGTCTGAGTGCAGTGACTTCACTGTCTGGTCCTGTGACATCAAGGACAATGGCAACTTTAAAAGCTCTCATCGGTCAAATACAAGGACAGCAGAGACATCAACAAAACAAAAACCTCACGATCAGTCACAGAAATGTCCAGAGGAGCTTCACAAAAGTTTCAATGATGGAAGGAGGAGCACAATCCATCCTCCTTCTCCAACTACATCATCTATGAAGACTACAGCTACAATATCTATGGCGGAGAAAGTACAGACATCAAAAAGTACCAAGGAACCTTAAAAGAATGTGACGTCCCAAGAAGCTAAACCTACAAGAGAGACAACTATAAGTATGACAACTACTAAATCAACCACAGGAAGAGCTGTAAATGTCACTGAGGCTACATCACCTTCCATGTACAGAACTAAAAGTCCACAAACTACTCCAGTGACCAATAAGACCAAAGATGTAACTCCAAGCGCAAAGGGACCCGTAATAGTCACAAGTAAGAATGACAAAAGACAACTCCTTATGGGAAACTGAATGTTACAACTACAGCAACATCAATCGACAAAACATCAGAGGCAACAAAACCGGCAGGTAAGTTCTAATTTTATTATAATTTATACAAATTTTATTTTATTATTTAACATTCAAACAGTGCCTTAGGGAAAAGAGGTGCAAAGAGAGCAAGCAAAAATAAACTCTTATTAGTGTGAATCTTTATAACTTCAGTATTACATGAGAGAATTGTCGTTCATAGATGAGGCCCAAGTGTGACCGGATTTCCTGCATCCTCTATAGCTACGCTAGTAACAATTTAAAGGTGTGAAAGAGATTTTTTTTTAGAAGTTTAGAAGGAAAAAGTGAATTTCTTAAACAGATCTTCTGAAACCAGCCAAAGATAATCATAGTTAACCACAAGGTTCTCCAATGGCAGAACCCAAAAAAATGATGACTCTCTGACATGAGGAAAGTGTGAGCAGTTTTTATCATCACGTAATAATATATTGAAATGGATGGACCATGTCTAAATGATGTCCTACATATAGAGAGCGACTCTAAAAGTTGGAGGGTCAAAGCGAAAGGAACATGTGGAACAGGCTGGTATTATTCCCAAAACGGAATGCTATTTCCTATTTAAATGATAGATGAGAACTTTGTGATTGATGGGAATGTAGAGCAGCAGGGTTTGACAGTGTGACAAACAGGCAGGGACCGCAGGAAAGTTCAAAGCAAAATGTGTTTAATGTCCAAACTCACACAGTGCACAGCACGCGGTATCCTCTGGATCGCAGCGGAAAACAAAGACAGGCCGTGAGCTGTTGCTGTGGGCTACTGCACCGCCGTGTAGTGAGGTGCCAGTCCTTTGGCTCGCTTGGTTCTGTTTGTCAAACAGGTTGAGCTTTGCAAAGCCTTCTGCTCCCTCATGCAAGACCAAAACTGACACACCCCACCCTTTACTGCAGGGTTTTTACACAGAACCTAGGGCCGAGGAAAGAAACGGACCCCCCACTATCATTCTGTAGTCCATTTCAAAAATAGAAGCCCATGGCAGGTTTTCTTAAATCCACCTTGAACAAATAGCTTGCCCATGATCAACACTACTTCTATTCTGCCTTGCAACACAGATATGTTATGATTCGATAACTGAGTGAGCAAATAGCAAAAAATAGCAAAAGCGGTAATACACCAGAGAGGCTGGAACCTATGGATTGCAGTAACCTGAACTAGCCACACAACTAGAAGTAGCCGTGGAGCGTTCCTACGGTGATCCTAGACGCCTCGTCTCAGCCTGAAGTTAACGACACCTAAGGCAGAAGATGAAAGCTATCTGCCCCGGAGCAGATCCCCAAAGAAAATAGGAAGCCCCAAACTGTAATGGCGGTTAGACAAGAGAAGCAGGACACAGACAGAAAATGAATGAGCAATGCTGGGCCCAATCTGTCTAGACAGAAGTACGGAAAGAATTTGACTGCATCCAACAAAAACCCTAACAAATACCACACTTCTGATTGCCAAAACCTGAGACACAGATCTCATCCACCTAAATCAATCTTGGTTAAAAAAATGTATTAGCAAATAAAAAGTAACTTTAGGGATAAGCAAAATTTGCAGACACAAACGAGCAACATTGAGCGCAGAGCCCAAAAGGACAGACTGCAGTCACTGCATAGCAGCAAACAGCAGAGAAAATAACAGAGGAATAAAACAGCAAACACTTATCTGAAGAAAGCAGGAAAAGCATGCTTCAAGCAAGACCAGAAGGAACAATTGATAACCGGCAAAGCTGCTGGGAACTCAGGCCACTTATATCCTACCATTCAGCGCCAGCTGAAGGCCATTAGGTAATCAGTTCATTACCCTCAGCAACCACCGGAGGGAGCCCAGCTCAGAAGCCGCCTCCAGCATATTCACAACAGATATGCCTGTGACTGCAGTGCACTCCCTCGGCCTCCATATGCTTCTTTGCACATCCTGGTGGAGACGTAGCGATCCTCGCAGCGTTCCTCACCAATCCCAAAATTGGGCACTGAACTGACTCAGCTGTAGTTTCTTAGGAATTTCGAGAGAGTGAATTGAGCTGTGGTGTGAATGCATGGCTGCTACTTCATTACATTGGGGCATTTCAAATTCCCACTGTTTGGATAGCTGGGGTCCAAGTGGTTTGGTGTGGTCTCAAGCCTGTAGATACAAGTAGGCAATAACTTTTCATGCTAAGAGATACCCTTTAAATCCATTGACCCATCTAACAAGTGTCATACCTAAATTAAAATTTTTTAGTAAAATTGAACTTTTTTAGTGGATTTTTTATGTTTACATTTTATGATACAATCCAAACATTGATAAAAAATATTTAAGTTATATTTTATGCATTTTAGTGATAAGTGAATATACCGATGAACCCTTTGAACACATCATTCTCACTGGAGTCGGAGTTGCTACTGGAGCAGTTGTGTCTTCGGCTCTTCTTTTTGCGGTAGGTTTTGTGGACAATGTTCTATTTAAGAAATAACAAGAAAAACTATTACTGAGCAACTGATTCACACTGCAGCTCCTCCTGATATCTAGATCAATCTGTGAGAAGGTATATGTCATATACAGCACCTACAGTGTCTAACTTCCTAACACAAGAGCCCTTTAATCCCTTATTCTCATGCTAGTGTCACACAAACATATTTTATCTACCGAGAGATTATGCTAATCACACTCTTCGGAGTTTGGTTTGATCAAGTGTTCATTTAGATACAGAGAAAGATGAAGAAAAATCTCATTTCACCTTGTATTCTCTCTGAAAGTCTGACTGTACTGCGAAGTCTGCCGAGTGCGGTTTCGACTTTTTTTTAACAGACTCATTGACTTGCATGACGGGGTGTGATCCGGATATCAGATCAAACTAGGGTATGCTGCGATTTTTGCCTTGGGTCGAAATTGTTCCAAAGAAAAAATTGGATACCCCATAGACTAACATTGTTCCGAGTGCATTCCGATATTTTGTCGGATCGCACCAGGTTGAAAATAGCTCATTTCTACGAGTCCTAACCCTAATCCACTAAATTTAATCCATAAACCCTAATGAGTTAACCCTTATTTACTAAATAGTGATGAGGGAGCGTGCACGAATAATGTGTTATCCGAGCACGCCCGTATCCCAATCGACTATTTTGGTCGTGGTCGAATAATATGTTCCAGTCCCCGCGGCTGCATGTCTCGCAGATGGTCAACAGCTGAAACCTAACAAACAGGCAATCCCTGCATGTGTTGCAGCTGTCGAAACAGCCCGCGAGATGTGCAGCCACGGAGATTTGAGCATTTTTAAAACACCCCAAAATACAAAGCAAAAATATTTTTGACAGCATTTGGCATACTCATTGCTTTTCTAGGGTGAGAAATGCTGCTGCAAAAAATTGCTGAAATTTGTGACATGCTGCAGATTTCAAAGATGCTTCAGTTCTCGAATTTAGTCAGGAAGAAAAATAAGTTTGTGCCTGAGACTTCTGAAATCTCAAAGCTTTTGCTGATGCTGTAAAAAAAAGCAGCTTTTAATTTGCATAAAGACATTTACAAAAAAAAAAAGGTGATAAAATGCTGCATGTGAACTTACTCTTATGCTATTTTCACACGTTGAAAAAACCACCAAAAACGTAGCAAAAACTAAGCAAAACCTGCTTTTTATAAGCAGCTTAGACGTGGCATAAAAAAAGCAGCAAAAACGTGTGTGAACATAGCCTTAGGTTGTGTGCCCACAATGAGTTTTTTCGATTACTTTTTTATGCTGCGTTAAAAACGAAAATCTCCTGCCCACTGTGGCTTTATTTACTCAGCTAAAGTTCCTGCGATGAGTTTCAAATCCGCAATATGTCCATTTCTCCAGTGGGTATGCTGAGTTTTATGTGCAGATTTTTCCCATAAACTTACATTAGATGTGGAAAACCCACATGTAAATAGCGCACGTGTGTTTTTAGTGCGCTTCTACAGTGAACACATGCTAAAAATGCATCTAATCCGCACGTTATGTTTTGTCAAAGCCAACTACCAGGAAATATCAAGAAAAAACTAAAACATAACACACCAGCAAGAGATAAAGCAAAACACATGTAAAAAATTCACTCAAAAACGCAATGAAAAAAAGTAATTAACATAATAGGTGCAGAAATGCTGTATATCAGCCCTGAAAGGTAGTGGCCTTATCTCATATCGGCCATACCTGGTGGAGCACACTAAGGGTATGTACATACAATGCCTTTTTCAGGTAGTTTCCCCTGTAACCCGCTTGAAAAATCGCTTAAAAAAATAGAAAAAAAAAACATTTGCAAAGCAATGTAAAAACAATTCGCTATGCGCATGTTTTGACTACAAGAAATGATCTGGCCATTTATCTAGCCATTGTCTTGTATATGAAATAAAAAAAAAACTGGTAAAAATGGCGCAAAAAGATGTCACAGAGGACACTCCAGGAAAAACACTGCCGGCGTTTGCTCAAGCATCTTCCTATAGCAAATAGTACACATTGTGCACCAGCCCTTTGTATAAACTCTCCGATCCTAAACCTTGAAGCTATTTCTTACTGCTTCTTCTGATTTGTTTCTAGTAGTAACATGTTCAACAATGCTCAACAACTACCGCTTTGCACTGCTACCTAGTGGTGGAAATAGTAATTACAGCAACCTTTATTAATCGCTTCAGTTCGATGGGAGTAAATAGTCTAAATTGGCCTGAATTTATATATATATATATATATATATATATATATATGCACACACTTTTTTCTTTTTTTTTTCCCTAGAAAAAGTATTCATACCCGCTGAACTCGTCCACCTTTTTCCACATTGCACCTGAAATGGATTTTAAGTAATGTCAACACTAGGTACTGAAAATTGTGACATTTGTATTCAGCTCCCCTGTAGTCTGATTCCCCTAAATAAAATCCTGAGTGACCAATCGCCTCCAGAAGTCACATCATTAGTACATTGCGTCCACCGTGTGTGTAACTTATTCTCAGTATAACTACAGCTGATCTGTTAAAGCCTCAGAGGTTTGAGAACATTAGAGATCAAACAGCATTATGAACACAAAGGAGCCCACCAGATGGGTCAAGTATAAAGTTGTGTGGGTAAAGTAAAGCAGTGTTGGGTTATAAAAAAAATAGTGCAAACTCTGAACATCTCATGGAGAACTGTTCAATCCATGATCCAAAAATGGAATTAGAATGGCACAACTGCAAACCTACCAAGACATGGCTGTCCACCTAAACTGACATCCCAAGTAAGAAGAGCACTAAATCGAGAAGCAGTCAAGAGGCCCATGGTCACTCTGGAGGAGCTGGTGCAATGATCTGTCCACAGGACAACTATTAGTAGTATACTCCATAAGTCTGGCCTTTATGGAAGAGTGGCAAGAAGAAAGCATAAGTCATAAGAAGTCCCGTTTACCGTTTGCAAAAAGCCATGTAGGGGGTACAGTGAGCTTGTGGACATAGGTGCTCTGATCATATGAGACCGAAATAGAACTTTTTAAGCTAAATGCTATGTGTGGTGGAAAACTAACACCTTAAAACATTGTCACACATGGTGGTGGCAGCATCATGCTGAGTTAAGACTTTTCTTCATCAGGGACAGGTGAGCTAGTTAGAGCTGATGGGAAGATGGATGGAGCTAAATGCAGGGCAATCTTGTAGGAAAACCTATTAGAGGCTGCACAAGACTTGACACTGGGGCGTAGGTTCACCTTCCTGCAGGACAACCACCCTAAACATCCTGCCAGAAGTATAATGTATTGTTTAAAGCGAAGCGTTTTCATGTGTGTGACCGACCCAGTCACAGCCCAGATGGAAATCCCACTGAGAATCTGTGACAAGATGGGAAAATTGCTGATCATAAAAGTCTCCTTCAAATCTCACTGAGCGAGAGCGAGTGTGCAAAGAAGAACGGGCAAAAATGTCACCTCTGGATGTACAAAGCTAGCGAGACAGACCCCAAAAGATTAGAGCCTGTTATTACTGTGAAAGCCGGTCCTACAAAGTATTGACTCAGGGGGCTGAATATAAATGCACATCACAATTTTCAGATTTAAACTTTAAAAATAATTAGAAAACCATCTATCATTTCCTTTACGCTTCCCAAATACTGGCTACTTTGTGTTGGTATCACATAAAATCTCAATAAAATACATTTCAGTGTTTGAGCGTAACATGAAAAAATGTGGTGAATACTTTTTCAATGTATTGTGTATATTTTTTTCTAACTAAAATATAATTTTGGATATTCCATAAAAATTAAGATTTACTGTATTCTTTAAACTATTTTTTAAAGCAGAGTTTGTTATAAAACATTTTTTAGGGGTATATTGAGCTTTCGGTTTTAATCATCGAGTGCAACTATTTGCACTGACTGTGAGTGGATAGTTGAAATGATGGTTTCCTCCTGGACTGATATTTCACTCTCAATGCATGTGTAAAATCTTTAAAATCTGTATTCCTTGAAGACAGACTTCCCCATTACTCAGATAGGAGATGGCTGTTGGTGCTGTTAAAATTCTATCAGAGGGAGAAGTAGGAGGAGCTTGAGGCGGACACAGACATTCTGCTATGAGTTCCGTAGAACTTTTTGGGCACCAAGTGTCATCTCCTCTCTCAGCTATGCAAATATCTGTGTTCACTGAAAACAGATTTTACAGATTTTACCCATAAATAGACAATTTTGAGAATGAAAGAGTAGTCCAAGGGAGAAAAAGGCAAAATTTTCCTGTAAGCTATATTACAAAATTTCTTATTTTTATATGTACCCGCAAAATTAAAATGCAGGTTAATAGTTAAGCTGAAATGAAAATGCTTTGGGTCGAAAGTTCATATATTGCTGAGAATATCATTTCGTTTCAGCAAAACAAAATTTAATGTTAGATTTTAAGACCGTCCATCATTGAGTTGTCCAGTATTTTCAGAATCCAAACACAGGTGGCAAAGAGGAGTATAGGTTTACCAGGATAGAAAGTCCTATGTCTATACTCCTTATATGTTGGATATTCACCATATTTTCTATTTCAGGCATTACGTAAACGGAGAAAAGCCAACAGAAGACATGTCTATGTAGTAAATGGGCCATGATCGGTGAAGGAATCGGCTTATCGGTGAAAATGATGAAAACTCAAGATTTTAAGTAAAAGTTTACGAGACTTTATAATTAAGTCAATTCTCAGAGCTATCTAGGAACAACAGAAGTGGTAAACATGATGTAACACAATGTTCGAAACATATCTATTGAAGGAAAAGCGTCCTACTAGAAGACTTGGCCATGGAGTTGTAAGTTGTTTGGCAAAGTTTGGTTAACTCTCAGCTTCCATGGTATTGGATATTCTATGAGAGATGAATGTACAGATCATGTGACTGCTATGAAACCCAACTAATTTATAGAATTTGCAGCAAGAGGTTAACAACCCATAGACCTTTCTGTAGACTCACCACCATCTTTCCATCCAAAAGAAGGCAGAAGCATGGGAAAACCATTATGAAAAATAATGGCTGCATCCTATGTCTGGTGCTCCCCAGGAAGATTCTTGTGAGGTTGAATCTCATTAATCTATTGATGATCAGTAGTCCGTTTTCTTGGCTATTTAAACTAGAAGAATTAGATGGGAATGTTGCCTAATCTCCTGTCCTGGGGACATTATTTAGGAGACTCATAGCTATGGAGAACGTGGTTGATAAAAGCTGTCCTTCCATCATTATCCTTCAACTATGTGAATCTGCACAACTTTCTAGAGGAGAATATCTCAGAATGTCTTGGTATTTATAAGAAGAAAGAAACCACTGATGGGAAGTCAATTAGCTGCTGACTATGTGTGATGTTCCTTTTTTTAGATTTATTTTTCTCTTTAAAATATCACCTGTTTTCGATAACTATTACTTGTTAGAAGGGCTTGTTGACAATGAGCTTAACACATGGTGTCCACCAGCTGAGACCCAAAGTGATTGGGTGTCATCTAAGAGGGAACCTGGCGTTCAATTTCCCTACAGTTCCACCAAAGGAGAAATGAAGAATAACACTGTACCCATTGAAAACAATGAGTTTTCTCTAACATACAGGCCAGGTCCTCCAGAGAAAGAGCAATGGTGATGGGGATCTTCTCTTTCCCAACTTACAATTTCCTAATGGTTTATAAAACTGGACATAATAAAGTAGACAATCAAAATAATGTTAACAAAATCAATGCATTTTACCTGTTCTCATGTTTTCATAATTTCCAAAAACATCGGGGTAAAATATACAGCTTAGGAAATATTCGGGTTGGTCAATGATTTATAAAAAATTGTTATATATTTAGAAGCTGATGACATATGCTAACTTCCTACAAATCTTTGAAATCTTCATGTTTCCATCAAATGTTTGAATTTTGTATATTTTTAAGAAATTCTATACGCTTGTAAAATTATTTATCAAATTCTCCAACAACAGAGAACTTTATTGTAAAATGTATAAAATAATTTTTTAATCCTTGGAAACATTTGTAAATTTTAGTTTTTTTTGTTTTTACATTTGCAGAAGAAAAAGTTTACATATTGTAAAATTATTGTAAAGTGATAAAATGAACATTTTCATTGTTGGTGCTTGTTTTGTTTACTTTTAGGAAGATGTTAAAGGCAAGTCTAAGTTATAAAAAATTGTGAGAGGGTTATCTCATAAAAAAAAAAAAAAACTATAATCAGCCATTGGGGATGATTATACCACTTTTCCCTACATTTGTGGCTTATCCACTTTCTGCTGTTTCACAAGTCTGCTACCTTGGTGTAACACTTGACTCTACTCTGTCCTTCAAACCACACATTCAAGCCCTTACCATCTTCTGCTGCCTCCATCTCAAAAACATTTCCAGAATTCTTCCCTTCTTTAACCCTGAATCTACTAAAATGTTATTACAGACCTTCATCATCTCCTGCCTCAACTATCTCAATATTCTCCTCTGTGACTACCCAGCAAACATTCTCCCACGTCTTCAGTCCATCCTTAACTCTGATGCCTGACTAATGCATCGCTCTCCTCACTACTTTTCTACCTTTATCCTCTGCAAATCCCTTCATTAGCTTCCAGTATCTCAATGAATCCGATTCAAACTGAACTGCTTGCAATAACTTACAAAGCTGTCCATAATCTGTCTCCTTCATAAATTCCCAAACTAATCTCCCGATATCTTCCAACACATACCCTCTGGTTCTCACAAGACCTTCTCCTCTCTTCCACTCTTGTGTGTTCCTCACCCAAACACCTTCAAGACTTTTCCCTCATCCTCTGGAATTCTGTGCTCAACACGTCCAATTATTCACTACATAGGGAACTTTCAATCCCAACCTCAAAACTCATGTCTTCAGGAAAATCTACTGTCTGCAATAACCTCAATGACATAACCTCACCTCATCTGGAGCTCCAGCAACCCCCCAAGCTACTGTCTCCCTCCGCAATACCCTGCAGAGTGTAAGCACATGCGGTCAGGGTCTTCTTCCCCGCTCTTCCAGTTTGTTATTGTTTGTTCATTGTAATTTATGTATGTATTTCATATGTAAACCCTTTTCATCTGTGTGGAATCATGAAACCAATGGTGTTTAAAAATAAATAATAATCCACAGGGTGTACTATAAAAGCATAGTCAATGTGGATCCCACCAATGGGAACTGCATCTATCTTTACAATAAAGCTCTAATGTGAGGTGCTGTTGGTGGAATTGGTCAAAATTCCCAATAATTTGATAAAGAATTCCAACCAACACTCCACTGAAAGTAGTGAACAACAGGACCCAGTTCTTTCAGGGTCTCATTGGTAAGATCAACTTTGACTCTGCTCCAGTACCAAAGTTTTCGTGGTCTCTTAGAGTCTCTTCTTGGGGAATTCTCCTGGTCTCTTCCAGTCTCTTAAGCCTGTCTATTAAGTCTTAAGTCTATTAAGCCTGAAAAACTTCTTCACCTAAAAGTTGCCTTCATGCCTTAACATCATGTGCTATAAATCAATGAAAAACTGAAGCGAGTTGCTGTAGTTTCAACAAACTTTATACAATTCAAGTGAATATAGGAAACTTTCTAAAACTTTATTAGAGGAATTATCTTATTGTAAGACTTAGAACCACTTTTTTCTCTCCTCCTACATCCTGATCATCCTCATTGTTCTGCCTTCCTCCATGTATAGTGCTGTGTGGATTCCAGCATATGGCTAAACCTTTCATCCACTTCCCAGTAAAAAGACTGTTATAGATTTTTAAGTCTACATTTATTGAGATGATGATGTGAACTTGGTAACAGTGGACAACAATGGTGGATGATTATTTGGTAAAAGCTGCAAAGAATAAAGAGCGTATTAGTACTGGCATGTACAGTGTGCAATTGCATAAGAAACTGGAACATTACAGCAAAGAATGATACAGAGTGCAATAATACAGAAATGCTACTAGCACTGCCCTGCACCATACAAAAATGCACCTATCTATATGCAGAGTAAACAACATTATAACCTAACTGGAGGATACAGAGCACAATATGCCTCACTTACAATACGCTATACGGAGACTGCATAAGGCTCACATGTACAGATTCTAATACACACATATGACTGCATACAACTCTCACTGGGATCCCCTGGAAAGGAGATGTGATTGTAGGGAGCGAGAGCTAGGAGCAAGTGTGATTCACACTAAGCCTGAGAGAAAATGTCTGCATGTTTATTTTTTCCCTGGGAAGCTAAGGGGGCAGTTCTTAACCAGAACACACTGCTCAGTTAAAGGGGAAACGTCCCTGAAACCTGGGACATGACAAATGGGTACCTAATGACCTCTAAGGGTTATAGCTGGTACTGTGCTATAAATTAGCTAGCTGCACATAAGTGGGCAGAACACTCATTGTTCAGTCTGAAAAACAGCTCAAATCAGTCTTAGTAAAATCAAAACAGACTGCCTGCTCATCAAAGTATCAGGTTACAGCTCATACTAATATCTATGGTGAAATGAGAGTGAGGAAAACAGAGGAGAAGTGGTGAAGAACTGACACAGAGATCATGCAGCATCTTCTAGCAAGTGATTTTATCTCACTTGTGCTGGATTCACAGCTACACTGATCATTATTACTGAATAATGTCCTTCATGCTGCTGCTGCTGAATATGTACTAATTAGAGACAGAAGGGTGGAATCTCCTCATGTCTGTGTGCTAGGTATAGAAGCTATCCTTCATCCATTATTATTACAGATGAGCGAACTTGTTTGGAAAAGGTTAGTCAATCTCAAATTCGGCAAAGAACCTTGAACATTCGGATTTGTGTTCGGTTTCCCGAGAATTTTTCTCAAAATTGGCAAAAAATTCAGTAAATGATCAAGTTTCCACTAAAGCTTGTGTTAGGACTTTGGCTAATGTGTGGAGATTCCGGCAGTCAATCTGGGCACAGAAACCATCCACAATGTCCAGACACAAGATCTTTTGTTATTGGCTGCCAGAGTCATATGTCCCTCTCCATATAAAAAGTAGCCATGTGGCTTCAGCGCCATTTTGTAAGTTGAACAGCGTAGTGGGGCTGCTGCTGCTACTTCAAGTAATCAGATAGTTAGCTAGGTGGATTATTCTCAGCTAGTTCAGATAGATAGGATTCTGTGTTAAATCAACCTTCCAGTATATAAATTTGGAGTGCTAATTCTGAGGGGCAGCCACAAGTCGCCACTTTAGCACATAAATCCATAGTGCTGCTGATTCTGTGGTACAACGACCAGTCGCCACTTCAGCATATTATTTTATTATTATTATTATACATTTATATAGAGCCATTTATTCCATGGAACTTTACATGAAATTGAAAAGGGAAAAATATAGACAGGTACAATAAACATGTGCTAGACAAGGGACACACAAGTGCAGAAGGAGAGAGGACCCTGCCCACGAGGGCTCACAGTCTGCAGGGATGGGTGAGAATACACTAGGAAAGGGTAGAGCTGGTCGTGCGATGGTTCAGTAGACTGAGGATCATTGCAGGTTGTAGGCTTGTCAGAACAGGTGGGTCTTCAGGTTTTTCTTGAAGGTCTCCGTTGTTGGTGAAAGTCTGATGTTTTGCGGCAGGGAGTTCCAGAGTATGGGGGAAGCCCGGGAGAAGTCTTGTATGCGGTTGTGGGAAGAAGAGATGAGGGGGGAGTTGAGAAGGAGATCCTTAGAGGATCGAAGGTTGCGTGTAGGTAGGTAGCGGGAGACCATGTCACAGATGTATGGAGGAGAAAGGTTGTGGATGGCTTTGTATGTCATGGTTAGGGTTTTGAACTGGAGCCTCTGGGCAATAGGAAGCCAGTGAAGGGCCTGGCATAGGGGGGAGGCTGGGGAATAGCGGGGAGACAGGTGGATTAGTCGGGCAGCAGAGTGTAGGATGGACTGGAGTGGTGCCAGAGTGCTAGAGGGGAGGCCAGACAGTAGGAGGTTGCAGTAGTCGAGGCGGGAGATGATAAGGGCGTGCACTAGTGTTTTTGTGGTTTCATGGTTGAGGAATGTGCGGATCCGGGAAATATTTTTGAGTTTGAAGCGGCAGGAGGTGGCGAGGGCTTGGATATGTGGTTTGAAAGAGAGGGCAGAGTCGATGATCACCCCAAGGCACCGAGCATGCAGGACTGGGGAAAGCGAGCAGCCATTGACATTGATGGATAGGTCTGGTGGATGGGTAGAATGAGGTGGGGAAAGATGATGAATTCTGTTTTGTCCATGTTCTGTTTGAGAAAGCGAGCAGAAAAGAAGACTGAGATAGCAGACAGACACTGTGGGATTTTGGTCAGTAGGGAGGTGAGGTCAGGTCCAGATAGGTAGATCTGCGTGTCATCGGCGTAGAGGTGATACTGCAAGCCGTGGGATTCTATGAGCTGTCCCAGGCTGAAGGTGTAGATGGAGAAGAGTAGGGGTCCTAGGACTGAGCCTTGAGGAACACTAACAGACAGGGGGCGAGGTGAGGAGGTGGTGTGTGAGAGGGAGACACTAAATGTTCGGTCTGTTAGGTATGATGAGATCCAGGATAGGGCCAAGTCTGTGATGCCAAGAGATGAGATAATCTGTAGCAGGAGGGAATGGTCCACGGTTTCGAAGGCAGAAGACAGGTCCAGGAGAAAGAGGACAGAGTAATGTCGCTTGCTCTTGGCCGTTAGCAGGTCGTTAGTGACTTTAGTTAGGGCAGTTTCAGTTGAGTGATGTGGTCGGAAGCCAGATTGTAACCGGTCAAAGAGGGAAGAGGTGAAGAGGTGGGAGGACAGTTCAAGATATACATGCTGTTCCAGTAGTTTTGAGGCATAGGGGAGAAGAGATATCGGGCGATAGTTAGACACAGAGGATGGGTCGAGGGAGGCTTTTTGAGGATGGGTGTGATTGAAGCATGTTTGAAGGATGAAGGAAAGACACCATTTGTAAGTGAAAGGTTGAAGTGGTGTGCGAGAGTAGGGATGAAGACTGTGGCAAAGTTAGGGATGAGGTGGGACGGGAGTGGGTCAAGCGCGCAAGTGGTGAGGTGTGATCTTGACAGGAGAGTGGAGAGCAGATCTTCTGTCACGGTGGTGAAGCTGGTTTTAGAAGAACAGGGTTGAGTGGCTAAGAGGGGCATTGGGGGCTGCGGACCAAAACCTTCTCTGATAGTATCAATCTTTTGCTTAAAGAAGGAGGCAAAGTCTTCAGCAGAAATGAGAGGAGAGGTAGGAGGTGCTGTGGGATGGAGTAGAGAATTTAAAGTGTTGAAGAGCTGTTTAGGGTTGTGAGACAGGGAGGATATGAAAGATGCGAAGTAAGTTTGTTTTGCGGCAGAGAGCGTGGACTTGAAGCTGGCAAGGGACTGCTTGTATGCGTTGAAGTGCTCGGTAGAATGGGTTCTCTTCCATCTCCGCTCGGAAGCCCTGGAAGCCCGTCTCAGTTCTTTGGTCAGGCCGGTCAGCCAGGGCTGCCTGTTGATTGTACGAGTTTTGCTCTGCGTGATGGGGGTGGCCGAATCAAGTGTGGCTTTTATTGTGGTGTTATAAAATGTGGCAGCAGCATCTGTGTCATGAAGTGAGGCTATGTCTGTGAGAGGGAGGAGGGACTCAGAGAGCGATTGTAAATTGAGGTGTTTGAGATTTCATGCGAGGGTGGGTGAGTTTGTGGAGTGGGGGATGCGTACTAACAGAGGAGAGGGAAGAGAGTGTCAGTAGGTTGTGGTCAGACAGGGGGAGTGGGGAGTTAGTGAGATTAGTGAGGGAACAGAGACGGGTGAAGATAAGGTCCAGCGTTTGACCATCTTTGTGAGTGGCCGCAGAGGACCATTGTGTGAGGCCGAGGGAAGCCGTGAGCGATAGAAGTTTAGAGGCAGCCGGGGTGGAAGTGTCAATGGGGATGTCAGCAGAGAGGAAATGGAGTAGCCAGGTGGTGAAGTGGTCGAGAAAGGTGGAGATGGCTAGTTCCGGGGGGCGGTAGATGATAGCCAGTTGGAGGTTGGAGGGGAATAGATGCGAACGGAGTGCACCTCGAACAAGGGAATAGCAGCGGAGGGTGGAAGTTGAATAGGGGTAAAGGAGCAGGTATCAGACAGGAGTAAGCCAACTCCTCCACCACGTTTGTTGCTGGGGCGAGGGGTGTGAGAAAGATGGAATCCGCCATAGGAAAGCGCAGCTGGAGAGGCTGTGTCAGAGGGAGTGAGCCAGGTTTTAGTGATGGCAAGGAAGGAGAGTTTGTTGGTGATAAAGAGGTCGTGGATAAATGACAGTTTATTGCAGACGGAGCGTGCGTTCCATAATGCTCCGGGTAGGGGGACCGGGGGAGGGATGTGTGGATGAATAGGTATGAGGTTGTCATGGTTGCAAAAACATGTGGAGGATCGTGGCAGGGTGTTAGAAATGAGTGTGGGGATGTGTTGAGGAGGGCCAGGATTTGGGGATACATCGCCAGCGATGAGGAGTAGCAGACAGAGCGTTAGAAGGTGAGAGCAGGATAGGACATGATGAGGCAGTGTGTGTCTTGGTAAAAAAGATTGTATGTGGAGGAACAGTTCTGAGGGAAAGGTGAGATGGCTGGGAGAATGGAGGGGGAAATGACTAATTCCTTACTAGGTGGGGGGATTAAATGGGATAGGAAGAAAGAAAGGAGGATGGGGGTGAAATTGAAAAGAAACTGAAACATAGTGGTTTATAAATCCTTTGTGCTAATTATGTGGTCCAGCCTCCAGTCCACATTTCAGCATCTAAACCCTTTGTGCTAATTATGTGGTCCAGCCACCAGTTCACATTTCAGCATATAAATCTTTTGTGCTAATTCTATGGTCGATTCACACTATCTCAGCAATTAAATACTGATTGTTAATTTAGTGACAGGTAACTGACAGGTCTGGGCATAAGGTTGTGAAACAGTTGGTTAAAAGAGGAAAAGGGTACATCCAACATGAGTGGAAAAAGTGAGATAATGGTAGAAAGGAGAATAGGCATGGTGTTCGAGGTGTACATGGGGTAGGCGGTCATGTAACTGAAAGCTGTACTGAACAAACACCTACTCATCCTGTCCAAAGACAACTGGAGCTTTTATTACTGGACAGGCTACTCAATTCCCTTTCTCCACAGAGCTATGCATTCTAGATAATTTTTTGAAATGTAGCAACTCCAAGTTGGGTCTCCATCTGGTGGGTTGCCTGTAGTGGAGGGGGTCTCAGCGCACTATTGTACTATTTCTATTCTGAGGATATTGATGTAACTAATGTTGTGTGCCAATATTTTTTTCAAATGTGGAGACTCCAAGTTGGGTCTTCACTTGTTGGTTTGCCTGTAGTGGAAGGTGTGCCAGAGCCCCATTATACTATTTCTACTCTTGGGAAATTGATTCCACTTTAGTGGTGTGTGCCAATAGTTTTTTGAAATGTGGAGACTCCAAGTTGGATTTCCATCTTGTGGGCTGCCTGTAGTGGAAGGGGTCTCTGAGCACCAGGCCTACATATGTCACTCATCTACCTCTTCATGATCAATTTGTAAGATAGAAATACTGGCCCTGTCCCATTCATCCATGCTGAGCCATTGTAAAATTTCTACTGTGGGCCAATTGATTCCCCAGACCCTGTCTCATGCATGTCCTATGGCTGACTGGTGTCTCATTATAAAATTTCTACTGTGGGTCAGTTGATGCCTTTTTTTCCTGGTGCCTGCGCCTAATTTTGGAAATGTTTTGACTCCAGGTTGGGTCTCCTTCATGTTTGTTGCCTGGATTTGCTAGAGCTCTCAGAGCACCAGGCTTACATCTCTTACTTATCCACCTGTTACTGATTAATGTTTCTGCTAGAAATACTGGTTCAGGCCCTGTCCCATGCATCCATAATGCGCAATTATAGTATTTGTACTTTGGGTCAATTGATGCCACTTTTCCTGGTGTCTGCTCCTAATTTGAGATGTTTTGGCAGCTTTTGGGCTTTCCTGAAAGTGTTGTCTACGCGCTTGGTGTTGCCTTCCATTGAATTCAATCGGGTTCGGAAAAGTTTGGCGAACATCGGGAAGTTTGCCGATCCCAGCTGAACCGAATAGTATAAGGTTAGCTCATCTCTATCCATTTTCTTGGAGACTTTTAAAAATTAAAGATGGAACTTGCAATGCTGAATATAAGAGAATAGTGTATAATGGGCTAAAATGGTGTTATTCATGAGGACACAGGATGGCTTATTCGGAAACAGCACCTGAGATGAGATAAGATACAATAAGATAAGAGGTAAGATTTATCTCTGCAACAGATCTAACATTAGCTCATTATATGCTGTGTGAGACAGTGAGGATATGTGGTGACTGGGGTGTACATTTCACCTAGGTTCTTTGCTAACTATAAGGGAAATATGTGGCTTTGTAGACCTGGTGGTAGAGAGAGGTCACTACACCTTGCATTCATTGCACACTTGCAGCTTAAACCTGAAGCCAATCAGCTGTTAATTAGGAAGCCAGAAATAGGTGTCTGCGGACACAGTCAGAGAGCTAGTTTAGCCTGGACACAGGGAGGTGTCCTGGCACAAGAAACAGTCTCCAAGAGTGTTAGAGCTGTCTTTAGCCTGGACACAGGGAGGTGTCCCGGCGCATGAAGCAGTCTCTGTGAGAATCCATGCTGACGATTACTGAATAGGAGGGGAGCTGTCTCAGTCTGGGTTAGAGGTACCCCGGACACAGGAGTGTCTCTGTGAACCTCCATGCTGATGATTACTGAAGAGGAGGGGAGCTGTCTCAGTCTGGGTTAGAGGTACCCCGGACACAGGAGTGTCTCTGTGAACCTCCATGCTGATGATTACTGAATAGGAGGAGAGCTGTCTCAGTCTGGGTTAGAGGTACCCCGGACACAGGAGTGTCTCTGTGAACCTCCAGGATGATGACTACTGAATAGGAGTGGATCTCTCTCAAGTCTGGACGTCGGGTGGACCTTCAGACATAAGGAGGAGTATCTGGTAAACTCCATACTGGTAACATATATAATATGTGTTGTTTTGGGCCTAGGCTGATAGAGCCGGGTTCCTGATAGAAAGGGAAAATCTGTGTAAGTGTAATTAGTGGCTAGACAAGCCTAGGTCTTTTGTTTATGCTTTGTTTTTATCTGTGTGCTGTGGACTTTAATAAAACTGGTTGCGGCCAGTTTTCACCAAACTGCTGTCTGAATGAACTGTTTTCGTGCCATTCTGTCTACCCAGACAGCGATCTCAGAGCTAAATCCCCTGGAAATGTTACAATTGGTGGAGAATGCTGGGGCAGCGCAGTGCCTGATACAGTTAGTGCTGGAGTGTGTATGCAGCACAGTGGCGAGAGACAGCATTAAAGGTGAAGTCTATTGAAATAGCAGCAGAAAAAAAAAAAAAAAAAAAGTGTGTCAGCAGAAACGTCTGTTTGGAGCAGTCTTGGAGAGACAGTGGCCCTGATAGGGTCTGCAGAGAGAAAATGTATGCACAGCAAAGCTGAACTTGTTGTGAAAATGACTGTGGAATGTGCAGCAGCAAAAGAAAAGTCTGTGGAGCAGTCTTAAAGAGACAGGAGCCCTAATAGACTTTGCAAAAGAAAAAAAAAAAAAAGTGTCTGCACAGCAGAGCTGAATTTTTCTATGGAAAAGACTGTAGAGTGTGTATGTCTTGAGTGAAGACTGCCGTTGTTAAGACAGAGAAGTCTGACAGCATGGATGACAGCATGGAGGCGCTGTTTGAACAAATGGCACAAGTTAATGTGCAACATAAAACTGCCGTGGTTGAGACAGATAAGTCCGGCAGTATGGAGGAGCTCATTGAGTACCTGGTCCAGGCCCAGCGGACCATGGAGCTGCAGCACCAGCAGTGCATGCAGCAGTACCAGCAGCAAATCCTGCAGCAGCAGCAGGAGAATAACCGGGTGTTGGAGCAGATTGCAGCTCTCAGCACCTCGTCCCAGAGTAATGTTGTGAAGGCACCTGACTTGTCCGCTGTAAAGAAGGCAGTAAGACGGTCCCTGAAAAAGATGACACCTCGTGATGATGTGGAGGTATATCTCACTAGATTTGAGGAACTGGCAGAGAAGGAGAATCTGCCCCTATCTGAATGGGCCATGATGGTCGCACCCTATCTGATTGGAGTGCCCCAGGTGACCTATGCTGACCTGAGCGAGCAGGACAGCCAAGACTATGGCAAGCTGAAAGCGGAGATTCGTACCCGGCTGAGTGTTACGGTGACAGCCCGTGCCAGGGGAGTTCGTGACTGGAGATACAGTTGGGAGTCTGCAGTCAGCGAGCCTGATTATGGAGTTGGAAAGGTGATGGTGAACCGCTACACCCGAGCACGTCCTCCTGAGGTACAGCCGTCTGAGAGGTCGTCGCTTCAGGGTTCCCGGACGCTGAACTCTCGCGGTAAGAGCGTTCCAGCTATAGGGGACATATGGGAGGGTGATTGTGGTGGACAGTGTTGGAGATGTCGTGAAATTACAGCCGGCTGTTCACTAGAGGGGGAGCCTATGTGCCGTGATGTTGGCGGGTCCCTCTCTCCCTGCGCAGAGCCTGTGTGTGTGTCCACCTCAGCCGAAGAGACTGGACCACAGGTGTCCCCGGTGGTTGTAAATGACTGCCCAGCACAGGCCCTCGTATACTCAGAGAGTCCAGTGACTTCCGTATGTGACTTTCCCCGATCTGAGGAGCTCTGGGGGAGAAATGTTTCTGATGGACAGTGTGATGAAGCTCCTATTGAGGGTGCGCAGTCCCGAGGGGCGGAACACAATGCTAGTGGGACGTTAAAATTATGTGATAATGATGATGATCATGATAGTGATGATGATACTGATCATAGTCATGATGATGATATTGATAATAATGATGACTGTGATAGTGATGAAATTCCTTTGCAGGTGATGTTGGGAGACGAGGATGGTGGTTCTCGGGAACCGAGTGTCCCTGACCTGCCTGTGTCCTGTGACAATTTTGGGAGAGAGCCGGTGCGAGACCCCACTCTTAAAACGGCACAGGAAAATGTAATTGTTCTGAATGAGGTTCCCAAAGAGCCTGGCTCTGAGGAGAGGTTTCCTCATGCTGCCATGAACAATAACCTATTGTTTAGGGACACTGAAGTCCAGGGAGAGGTCGTGAGTCAGCTCCTGGTACCTGAGCTATATGGAGGTATAGTGCTGGGGTTGTCACATAGTCACATACTTGAGGGACCAGATGGTGAAGTTAATGTTGAGGATAACATGTTAACTAAGGTTCCAGATCAAGATGTGAATGGGAATGAGTTGTATAACCCTGACAGTGAGCAAGATGTGAATGAAAATGAAGTGTCTAACCCTGAAAGTGAGCCAGATGTGGCTGAGAAAAAGGGTCAGACAGGGATAGTGGGAGTGATAATGAATCATCTGATGACAATAAAGCAACCAGTCCTGAGAAGAAGGCTGATGCTGACCTTACAGCCAGACAGAAGATGCCATCTGAGGATGTTTTACAGTTGGAACAAAGAGAGCGACTACTTCCAGCCCAAGAAAGGGAGAGACGAGAGGCTTCCCTGGGGATTGGCAGTAGACGTGCTAAAACAATGAGGGGTAGAGATGACGCTTCTGTTAGCTCACGGCTGAGTGTGAGACCCGGTGGCGGACGAAAAGACAGAGAGTCAGACTCAGAGCTACCAGTAAGCTTGACTGGACGATGGACTCGTGGCCGCAACGACGGTAGGAGTCAGTTCGGGAAAGAAAGGTCGGGTGAGGTGACACCGACACAAGGACAAGGCCAACGTTCTGACCACTGGGGGCGGGAGAGGCCTAACAAAGAGGCGATATTGCATAGTGCCCAAAATCAACTGAGACGGGGTGACTGGCAGAGGCGACCGAGGGGGATCTCTGGTCGGGTGGCAGGTGTTCGACCCCACAAATTTGAACAGAGGGGGCACTGGGTATGGCCCTCAGGATATGCATGGAGGCATGTGATGGATGGACGGTATGTATCGCAGAGGTGGGTGGCCCTGTGATGGAAGCCTGGATATATTTTGGTTCAGCAGATCTACTGCTGAGACTTGTGCTATACATTGGGAGGCTTCCAGGTGACTTGGAGAGCTGGGCGGGTCCAGTCACCTACAAACCCACCCAAGGGGTATGTGTCTAAATACCTAGGATAAAGTTGTATGCAGAGGGACGGATGGGTAATGCAGCGCTGGCTGGCATCCATTTAATGGATCAGTGTGTATGTTTTGACTGTCCATGTTCCTTCCCCTCAAGCTGACTGGTTACATGACTGTGACATCACACAGTGTGTGTGTGTGTGTGTGTGTGTGTGTAAGGGTATAGAAACCCTGCTTAATGGAAAATATAGATGAAGCTAATGATGGTTATACTTCAGGTAAAGATGAAGCTGATGTTGGCTATGACTTGAGCTGTGTTCACTGTCTCTTTAGGTTTGTTGACCAGTCCTCCGGTCTGGATGACCAGCCCTCCGGTCTGGAGAAGAGGGGGGGGATATGTGAGACAGTGAGGATATGTGGTGACTGGGGTGTACATTTCACCTAGGTTCTTTGCTAACTATAAGGGAAATATGTGGCTTTGTAGACCTGGTGGTAGAGAGAGGTCACTACACCTTGCATTCATTGCACACTTGCAGCTTAAACCTGAAGCCAATCAGCTGTTAATTAGGAAGCCAGAAATAGGTGTCTGCGGACACAGTCAGAGAGCTAGTTTAGCCTGGACACAGGGAGGTGTCCTGGCACAAGAAACAGTCTCCAAGAGTGTTAGAGCTGTCTTTAGCCTGGACACAGGGAGGTGTCCCGGCGCATGAAGCAGTCTCTGTGAGAATCCATGCTGACGATTACTGAATAGGAGGGGAGCTGTCTCAGTCTGGGTTAGAGGTACCCCGGACACAGGAGTGTCTCTGTGAACCTCCATGCTGATGATTACTGAAGAGGAGGGGAGCTGTCTCAGTCTGGGTTAGAGGTACCCCGGACACAGGAGTGTCTCTGTGAACCTCCATGCTGATGATTACTGAATAGGAGGAGAGCTGTCTCAGTCTGGGTTAGAGGTACCCCGGACACAGGAGTGTCTCTGTGAACCTCCAGGATGATGACTACTGAATAGGAGTGGATCTCTCTCAAGTCTGGACGTTGGGTGGACCTTCAGACATAAGGAGGAGTATCTGGGAAACTCCATACTGGTAACATATATAATATGTGTTGTTTTGGGCCTAGGCTGATAGAGCCGGGTTCCTGATAGAAAGGGAAAATCTATGTAAATGTAATTAGTGGCTAGACAAGCCTAGGTCTTTTGTTTATGCTTTGTTTTTATCTGTGTGCTGTGGACTTTAATAAAACTGGTTGCGGCCAGTTTTCACCAAACTGCTGTCTGAATGAACTGTTTTCGTGCCATTCTGTCTACCCAGACAGCGATCTCAGAGCTAAATCCCCTGGAAATGTTACAGCTGTTATTACATGGAGAATACCCTAGTGTATCAAACTAGTCCTATAAACTAGGAGTCTGTAAGTTGTGGTTCTCCAGCTGCTCTTAGACTACAAGTCTTGCAGTTTTTAGGGCATGCTGGGAGAGGCAGTTATTGAATGGCCGTGGAGCTTCAAGATGAGGATCGCAGCTGCGTACGCTATGTAATCTATTTTAAATCTTTTGCATACAATAACAGTAAATGTAATCTGTAGGACAGAATCAGGCAGAACATGAATGCTGCCCCCGGGGTATGTTCTTGTGATCGTTAACTCCTTCTTTCCTCTCACTGACAAAACAGATGCATGTCCTGCAACATTAAGAAGAAATTTTAGAGCAGATCTGTCAAGTGATCATTACAACTACAAGACTATTAGCCATGATGACACAAAACAAATTGCTTGTATAAATACGCCATACCACCATCATTTTTCACAAAGACATCTATCTTATGAGTGGTTGTCGCAGAAGTGTTTAACCCATGAAAGGGTCATAGCGCTTGAATAAGTATCATGAACCCTTCACTATGTAGAATGTTGGGAGCTCCTGTGGTCAGACCCCTATCAATCGAAAACTCATTGCCTATTTTAAGAATAAGTCATTAAGTTAAAGACAGAAGAAACTCTTTAACTGGTTTATGTACCGTTATATCAATCCATTGAGTTTATATCATTCAGTAGGTTGACCTCCAGTCCTATGAAAAATGCCAAAAACCCAACATGAGTTGTGCTAATGACCAACACATCTAACAAATAGCTATGCCGATACCATCCTTCCTTTCCTTCAGGCTATGAACCTTTCCTCCACCTGTCCTGCTGTTCTAGTCTAGCAGATAGTTTAGTTAACGAGAAGCCGTCTTACACGGTAATTCTAATGAATGCAGGGGCAGCAATGTCAGGTTTTATTATCTCTCGTCATTAAGTAGAAACTTTCAGTGTTTAACTGACATTTAACATTTTCTTATGTTTCAACTTGCCCCAATGAACTTATAGATACTTGTATGCCGGCCTCAGGCTATCTCCTCATTCCATACATTATAAGGGACAACGTAACGTGACACACCGCCAATATATGCAGCACTGGGGATACACAGATATGGACTTTCATAAATGGCTCCAGTAAAGGTTCTGCATCGCACAGCAAGAAGGATTACGCTGCCGTCTCCATCATGGATTCTGTAACGGATTTTTAACTCAGGCCCTCAATGTCATCCATCTCAGTTGCACTACATGGAAAATTACCCTTATTCTCCTGCTTTACCTACAGTGTTCAGGTAAGAAGGTTGTAGAGAATTAACTTGGATAGGGCTCAATTACGTCCTGAACGTGTCCTCAAAGGAAGAAAATATTCAGAATCCACCACTTTTTAATTATTAGGTAGGAATTGCAGGTTTTTTGTGGACATTACAGCTTTGGCCATTCTTCTTTACAAAGTTTTGAAGATTTGTCAAGTCCAAAAAGTGCTGTGAACGAGCAGAAAACTTCCCATACAAGCTCAAGTTCTCAGTTGAGGTCTGAAGTTGACCATCGTAGACCATGATCCTGGCTGTTTTTAAGAAATTCCTGTGTAAAAAAAAAGTCCTTTTGGCTTTATATTTGGTGTTAAGTTGCAGTTCTGTTGTAAACTGCAGATGGTTTTCCTTTAGTATTTGTTATACCTCACTGTATGTCTTGATACAGCAGGGTCTGAAGCAGAAAATACGTAAAATTCTCCAATTCTAAGCTTTATTGTGTACTTTTGGCTTTTTATTTTGTGTTATTATTGCGTTATAAGTCACAGTTCTCTTGCAGACAGCAGATGGTTTTCCTAAAGGATTTACCTTATTATTAATTTTGGTAATAATTTCACTGTGTACCCTATTGCAGTCAGGACTGTTGTAGATAAGCTGTTGTAGATGTTCCTCTAATGTGCTTTTACTGTGCACTTGTGGCTTTATAGTTAGGGTTCCTGTTGAGATATCATATTAAAGTTCTCTTGCAGACTGCAGCAGGTTTTCCACCAGGTGTTTTTATTGCCTGCATTTCGACGTGTGTTCTATAAGGTTTTCTCTTCACGGAACATAGGCCACTATGATGCCTGAGGCCAGTTACACGTGTTTGCATTTCTGCTCTTGTATTATGGCCACAAGTCTGAATCCGACGACAGATCTAATCACGCAGACAACTAACATAATAGGAGTCTATGCTTCTGTCAGTTAGGGTCATTAAGCCTATAGTCAGAGCAAGTCTTTGGGTTGCAATATGGGCACAGAAACCCCCCAACATATTGTCCACTCACTACTTGATTGAATATGCCATCAATATGCCAACAAACTGGAGCAAGTTCAGAGAAGAGCCACCAGAATGGTGACCGGTCTGCAAACCATGTCCTATGAGGAACGGTTGCAGGATTTTGGAATGTTTAGCTTGCAAAAAAGAAGACTGAGAGGAGACTTAATAGCTGTCTACAAATATCTCAAGGGCTGTCACATTGTAGAAGGATCATCTTTATTCTCATTTGCACAAGGAAAGACTAGAAGCAATGGGATGAAACTGAATGGGAGGAGACACAGATTAGATATTAGAAAAAACTTTTTGACAGTTAGGGTGATCAATGAGTGGAACAGGCTGCCACGAGAGGTGGTGAGTTCTCCTCCAATGGAAGTCTTCAAACAGAGGCTGGACAGACATCTGTCTGGGATGATTTAGAGAATCCTGCTTTGAGCAGGGGGTTGGACCAGATGACCCAGGAGGTCCCTTCCAACTCTACCATTCTATGATTCTATGATTCTATGATTCTATGAATTCAGGGATCAGGAAGCTGATATCTTCATTGATGACGAGGACTGAGCAGCTGTTTGGCTTAGGTGTGGTCCCATCATTTTTTTCCAAATCAACTTAAAAAAAAACCTGTGCAGTGTTTTTCAATTGGTGGGGACTGATGGACAGGTCCGATCACGTGCTCCTTCACCAACAGCAATTTAGTGAGCAGGAGAGCTGTGGAGGAAGGAGGAGAACCCGTAAGATTAATATATTAGTAAGTACCACAAACCATGAACCCAACTCATCTGTTAAAATAAAAATAAAGTGGAAAAACCATTTAGGTGATTTTATGATGTAATGTGTAATAAAAATGTCAGCAATAATCTACAGCTCAGCTTGGTCACTATTCCCAGTATTTCTTCTTTCCTCCTCGTTTGTAGAACTCCCACGACATACTACATTTGTATGACGATATATCAGCATTTTAGAAGCTCAGGTTGCACAGTTTGTGTATAAACACTCTAGGACAGATTTATTTCCAAATTTGTCTTGATTTCTTGGAATATCACCAAGACAGCCCATAGGATGAAATATCGTAAATCTAATATAATTGATCTTACTAATTTTTATATTGTACCCATATGTGTATGAACAATTAAGATTTAGGGCAGACTCAATTTTTATACTATCAGAACATTACCCAGGGGTAAAGCTGCAACAGCTGCACAGGGACCCCTTGGGAAGAGGAACCTAGCGAATAATAGTGGTCACACCACGTGCATCTCAGCCAGGACACTGCTTTAATCATTCTGTTTTCTCACTCCTCCTGACTAGAGTTGAGCGATACTTTCCGATATCCAAAAGTATCGGAATCGGAATTGTATCGCCGATACCCAAAAAATATCGGCGATACCCGATACGATACCGGAAATCCAATGTAAGTCTATGGGAACAAAATATCGGAATTAAAAAAAACCCATTCTTGCCTTGTTGGTTAATTGTACATGAAGGAAAACAACAAAGAGTAATGTAGAATGTATTGGGGAAGGTTGAGGAGACATTAAAGGCATAGATGTTTAACCCAATCAAATGGAATAGCATAAATATTTTTTTTTTAAAGATGTTCGGATTGACGAAGAAATTGACAATGTTGTTAACGTTTTTTCTATTTTGGCAAATATGTATATTTCACAACTTCCATGCTCTTCACCTTTTTAACTTTTGACACACTTTCTCCTTCATAATCTTCAGCAGCAGCATCTTTTTCATCAAATTATTCTTCATCTTCACCTTCTTTATCTTCTTCTTAAACTTCTTGCTATTCATCTTTTTGTTAACATTACTCATATTCTTCTTATTAAACTATTATTCTTATTCATATTGTACTTCATCTTCTTCATCATATTCTTATTTGTGACAGAGAATCCTGTACTTGTAATCTGTCAAAGTATGAATTTTTCATCCTTCCGTTCTTGCTGTCACAAAAGATTTAAATTACAACAGTATTTGTCCGTGTTCAGTTTAGCCTGCAGCAGCAGGCATTTTCCAGGGGCACCACGAGGAGGAACGGACTCACCCCCATACACTGCTTAGTCTTCTTCTGCTTAGAATTTAGAGCATATATTTTGTTCTTCATTTTGGTCTTATACTTCATGTTCTTCTGCTTTTTGATCTTCTGCTTATTGTTCTTAAGTCTCTTGTTCTGTATCTTGTAGTTTGTCTTAACCTTCTTAGTCCTGTTTGGTAATCTTTTATTTCTTCTTTGTGATGGTGTTTAGGCTGGTTGGCTTGATGCTCGTCGTCCTTGTGGTCGTCATCTTCTTCGGGGTGGTCATCAGGGTCGTCGTCTTCATTGTTGGAGATCCAGAGTGATTACCCAAAAAAGCATTGAAAAAATCTTCAATTTGTAAATGTAGCAGAAGGTACAAGAGTCAATGCAAGTAACGAGGACCAGGTGACTGTGCTGGAACCCGGAGGGGCAGCAGAAGGAAAAGAGCCAATGGCACAACCGAGGACCAGCTGACGTTACTGGGACACGGTTACTAAGCAGGAGGTACCTGTGCTCCAAAGCACTACCAAGGACCAGCAGACGTTGCTGGAACTCGGATACCGAGATGGAGGCACCTAGGCCAAAGGCACTGCGGAGAACCAGCTGACGGTACTGGAACCCGGACGGGTAGCAGAAGGTACAAGAGCCAATGCAAGTAACAGGACCAGCTGACGGCTGGAACCCCGAGGGGCAGCAAAGGAAAAGAGCCAATGGCACAACCGAGGACCAGCTGACGTTACTGGGACACGGTTACTAAGCAGGAGGTACCTGTGCTCCAAAGCACTACCAAGGACCAGCAGACGTTGCTGGAACTCGGATACCGAGATGGAGGCACCTAGGCCAAAGGCACTGCGGAGAACCAGCTGACGGTACTGGAACCCGGACTGGTAGCCGAAGGTACCCATGGAAATTTAAGTTGACAGGCCGCGAGCCGGCCGCAGTTACCGAATCCCACAGTACTACAGTGGGTGATTGTCCTATTGTCACAACGGAAACAGCCTTTATTTGCATATCCCGCAGCACACATAGGAAGCACCTAAACTCCAAGCACCATAGAGTCGGCTAACCCGACCGCAACACGACAGGACAACTTATTGGAGGCTAAGTGACGTTTACACTGACAGGAAACAGATGGCGTGCTGTAACCAGTCTTGGCAGGAGTGAGTACCCGTGCTAATGACACTTCCGAGCAACAACTGGCGGTGTTGAAGCCCAGGGATGAGAAGACAACAGGGTGGAGGCAGCATGACTTTTTGCCGTTCACACAGCAGGGGAACAGCTGACATTACTGAACCCCAGTAACACAGGAGCAAGTGTTGACTGTGCTAACAGCACTTCCGAGCAACAACTGGCGGTGTTGTAGCCCAGGAATGAGAAGAGAACATGGTGGAGGCAGCAGGACTTTTTGCCGTTCACACAGCAGGGGAACAGCTGACATTACTGAACCCCAGTAACAGGAGCAAGTGTAGACTGTGCTAACAGCACTTCCGAGCAACAACTGGCGGTGTTGTAGCCCAGGGATGAGAAGAGAACATGGTGGAGGCAGCAGGACTTTTTGCTGTTCACACAGCAGGGGAACAGCTGACATTACTGAACCCCAGTAACACAGGAGCAAGTGTAGACTGTGCTAACAGCACTTCCGAGCAACAACAGGCGGTGTTGTAGCCCAGGGATGAGAAGAGAACATGGTGGAGGCAGCAGGACTTTTTGCCGTTCACACAGCAGGGGAACAGCTGACATTACTGAACCCCAGTAACACAGGAGCAAGTGTTGACTGTGCTAACAGCACTTCCGAGCAACAACTGGCGGTGTTGTAGCCTAGGGATGAGAAGAGAACATGGTGGAGGCAGCAGGACTTTTTGACGTTCACACAGCAGGGGAACAGCTGACATTACTGAACCCCAGTAACACAGGAGCAAGTGTTGACTGTGCTAACAGCACTTCCGAGCAACAACTGGCGGTGTTGTAGCCCAGGGATGAGAAGAGAACATGGTGGAGGCAGCAGGACTTTTTGCTGTACACACAGAAGTGGAACAGCTGACATTACTGAACCCCAGTAACACAGGAGCAAGTGTTGACTGTGCTAACACACTTCCGAGCAACAACTGGCGGTGTTGTAGCCCAGGGATGAGAAGAGAACATGGTGGAGGCAGCAGGACTTTTTGCCGTACACACAGCAGGGAACAGCTGACATTACTAAACCCCAGTAACACAGAGCAAGTGTAGACTGTGCTAACAGCACTTCCGAGCAACAACTGGCGGTGTTGTAGCCCAGGGATGAGAAGAGAACATGGTGGAGGCAGCAGGACTTTTTGCCGTACACACAGCAGGGGAACAGCTGACATTACTGAACCCCAGTAACACAGGAGCAAGTGTAGACTGTGCTAACAGCACTTCCGAGCAACAACTGGCGGTGTTGTAGCCCAGGGATGAGAAGAGAACATGGTGGAGGCAGCAGGACTTTTTGCCGTTCACACAGCAGGGGAACAGCTGACATTACTGAACCCCAGTAACACAGGAGCAAGTGTAGACTGTGCTAACAGCACTTCCGAGCAACAACTGGCGGTGTTGTAGCCCAGGGATGAGAAGAGAACATGGTGGAGGCAGCAGGACTTTTTGCCGTTCACACAGCAGGGGAACAGCTGACATTACTGAACCCCAGTAACACAGGAGCAAGTGTTGACTGTGCTAACAGCACTTCCGAGCAACAACTGGCGGTGTTGGAGCCCAGGGTCAAGGAGGATGTTTAAATACTATATCAAGTATTTTCCTTGTTACGTGTCAATTAAAAATGTCTATACTCCAAACAAGAGAAATATAACCTTTAGTACCATAAGATGATGATTTAACTTAAAAAAATATATGTAAATTAATAATTTACAAACATAAACGCATACATTAACATGTTGAAAAGCAATGCAAACCACATTTAAAATAGGTTAAATAATCTGCTATACGGTTTAAAATAAAAGCATACAAGTACATATCAAAATCCATTAATGATGGCTAAGTAACAGTATGTACACCATTTTTATTGTGTAGACAATGAATGGCTGACTTAAAAACATAATCAGCATTACAAGTTATCTTTGACATTCATAAAACTTTACATTTGGTGAATAATATCACTAAAATTTTTTAAAAAATATCTAAAATTTCCATCATGTAATACTGATAATATGTGCCAATCATTTATATTAACAAACAAAAAATTTAAAAAGTGCATAGTGCAGAGTGAAAACAGATATTTATGCCTGACTGTGGACTTGCAAGCATGACAACGGATAGATAAGGTATATATAGATGAGACTGCATAGCCACAGATGGTGAATGGCGATGTAATACTGTACCTCAATAAAGTGTGCGTTACTACTACATACTTTTTTTATATAGCTTTATAAAAGGTTACGTGCATGTATGGTTGCGCCTTTGTTTGGACGCACAGACTGGCTTCCTGCTGTGACGCATTGGGTATTGGAGCGTCTGTACGTCTTATGACGCAGACTAACATTCACGGTGCGCATCGTTCATCATCGCAAGCGTACCGACAACACAAAGGCGTTGTCATGACTGCTTTACTCAGTAAACATGCACCTATGATGAAACATACACGCATGTGCCCTATTACATAACAAGCTACAAGAAAAACGAGTGTGAGGTGTGACACAGCTGTTTTGTTAAGGTACAGTATTATATCGACATTGTACAGGTGTCGCTATTCAGTCTGATAAATAGATATCATTCACCTATTCTATCAGTTGTCGTTCTTTCAGCACCACTTACAGGTATATATTTTGCTATTGTGACTATGCACTATTGACTTTACCAAGGTAATGCATGATTTTTGTTAGCGATTATCATGTTTACATGAAGGACCTTTATGATATGGGCTGTTAACTTTCTAATTAAATATGTATTTTTTAAAATGACACAAATATAAGTAATGTTGAAGATGACTATTCCTACATGCATTGTTTGCACAATATTACAGGTGTACATCACGTCCCTTAATCAACATTGGATTATTATATTTACTTGTATGCTTTTATTTAAAAGGCAAGAACACTGAAGTATAACCTTCGCACTGCAGCAGTTGTCAAAGTTCAACCCACATTATGCACTTACAACATTGCAGCATTTGAGTCATGATGTGAGTTGGATTTGTCTAAGCTATGGAGTGACAAGGTTGACCATCAGTATCCTATAGCATAAGCAGGCTTTTGTGTTTGCATTTGTTTTCGACATGTGCATATCTGTAATAATATGTCACAATTATTTTGTTACAGATTTGTGACAAAGACTAATCATTTTATGGTTTTAAAGTTGACGTTTCAAATGTTTACAGCTTAGAAATCAGGGTGTAGCCTCATATCTATGTGTAGCACTAGACACTTTGACATGTCATGTTTTTTTCACCATGATTAGGTAGCTAGCAGTAATTTTTGCCGGACACACAGCAGGGGAACAGCAGGCGTTACTGAACCCCACAAACACATCAGCGATTGTTTTCATCTGTGCATCTAACACTTCTGAGCAGCAACTGGTGGTGTTGAAGCCCAGGGTCAAGGAGGGTGTAGGCAGAGGCCTAGTATGAGATGTTTGAAGTTGAAGTTGTAGTTAGCAGCAGTAATTTTTGCCAGACACACAGCAGGGGAACAGCAGGCGTTACTGAACCCCACAAACACATCAGCGATTGTTTTCATCTGTGCATCTAACACTTCTGAGCAGCAACTGGCGGTGTTGAAGCCCAGGGTCAAGGAGGGTGTAGGCATAAAATATTGAGTTATTGCCTTGTTACGTGGCCATTGCAAATGTATGTACTTCAAACAAGAATAAATGAAGTTTTACTAGGACAATAAAATGATGAATTTCAATTCCAAGAATAGAAAAATATTTATACTTGAGAGTCCGCTGTGGTTGATACCGTTTAATGGCTAACTGAAAATATGGTAACAAATTCCAAGCTTTCCAGACTACTCAGGTCTCTTCATCAGGCTAAGACTAAAACAAAAAATGAAGAATCACATATTTCTACACACAACAGGACACAGGAATAGGTAAGACAAGTGAGGGAGGGACAAGTGAGGGGAGACCGGCCAAAAAATGAGAACAAGGATGAATTATCAGCGCCACACAATAAGAGGAAAAATAATGGATTTACCTGTGGCAAAACACTTTTGTATGCCCGGTCATAGCATGATGGATTTGGAATTACTGGTATTAAAATATAACTTCAAATATGACAAAGATACAAAGGTTTCAGAATATAAGCTCATCATGACCTTTGATACAGTTAGTGATGGAATGAATAGATCACACGGATTTATGTCATTCTATATCAATTAAGGAATCTGCGTCTCTGCCCTTCCAGGGGCATGAAAACACAAAACCAGACCCCAATCAGAGGGCAATAAAACTTTCTATTCCTTATCTAGGAACTGTTCCAATATTTATGTTCATCCCTCTGTGATAATGACAGTTCTGCTACACGTCACTTACTTGTCTTACCTATTGCACTATTCCTGTGTCCTGTTGTGTATAGAAATATGTGATGCTTCATTTTTTGTTTTAGTCTTTGCCTGATGAAGAGACGTGAGTAGCCTCGAAAGCTTGCAATTTGTTACCATCTTTTCAGTTATCCATTCAAAGGTATCAACCACTGCGGACTCTCAAGTCTAAATATTTATCTATCTACTGGCTAACACGGTACAAAGATACACATGTTTCCTAACTTCAAGAATAAAAATAAAGACACTGCAAATATAAACGCATATATGCACATGCCAACAAGAAATGGAACAACACACCACCCAAAAAATTGGTTACAAAATATAGTGTTGTAAATTTAAGAATAAAAGTCCATTTTTGTATTTATGAATAATGCTTAAGGAACGCTATGTTAAACCATAACATAGTGAAGACAATGGATTTTGTAATAGTCACTCATCATCATCATCATTGCAATTTAGATGTGACAGTCACAGACATTTCAATTATTTAAGTTAATAAAATAGTTACTTTGTACACCATGTATGACATGTCCAGCATGGACTCATCTATGTGATGACACAATAATGTACGATAAAAAATAACCATTTAAAAAAACATAATGCATTGTCACAATTTAAGTGTGTGCCTGCAAGTGTAGGTGAAACAAAGGCTACGGATAGCAAAGGTATATTCTATGTCTGTATCAGACAGTGGACAGCCTCTGATGGGTAATGGCGATGTTATACTGTACGTCAATAAAGTCTGCGGCTGCAATCATGCATTTTTTGCTTGTACAGTGTTGAAGAGGTAAAAGCATGTCTGGTTGCGCAAGGCTTTATCCGTCAAACTACCTTCCTACTGTCACGCGTAGGGTAGGGTAGCGTGTGTCAATTAGATGACTCTATAAAATGTGACGTTACGCAGCGTTATTGCGCCCTAGGGACGCCAAAAATACGACAGCAGTAATCATTTACTGTCTAATACTCCACCTATGACCAACAAAAAAAGACCGTTCCCTCTTTAACAATCTACAAGACTAACAAGCATAATGGTTGACGCTGACTTTATTGAGGTACAGTATTACATCGACATTGTCCATGAGTAACTATGCACTGTGATACCTATATACCATTATTAATTTATATCTGTTGTGGTTGTTTCAACAGCACTTGCAGGTATAACTACCTATTGTCAGTATGCATGATGCACTTTCTAGATGTAATAATTTATTATTGCACATTATTACCAGGTTTAGATGCTGGCGATTTCATATATGGTGTGTGAAGTTACAGTTGGCATCAGTATGTGTATTTTATAATGTCTGTCATAAATAAAACTCGTGATGATGATGATGAGGATTTTATGATTCGTACATCCATTGACTGCATTATCTTACAGGTACAGATAAAGTTCCTTAAAAAGCATTAATTGATAAGTATGAAATGTACTTTTATGCATTAATTTAAAAAAGTGAAGACTATGTTTTAGTTTTTGTTACCATTTGTGATAGACATGTGCAGATATGCGCTGTGATGACAAATTATTATTTGTCCATATTTGTAATAAAAATTTATCATTCTAGGCCTGGAAAACTTCACAATTTCCTGTTTTAAGCATAACAATCAGGGTGACGGCTCTTCCCTATTTGGAGCATGTTCGACATGGGTTTTTCTGTGCATGTGTAGGGAACAGGAGTAGTGTTGAGCGATACGATAATGCAAATATCGGCTATCGGCCGATATTATCTCTATCGGCCTTTCGATAATTCGTTTCGATATTTTCGTCTTATCGAATACCGGAATCGGAAGTTCCCATAATTCTTTGCGAGGCAATGTGATTTTAGTCAGCCAATGAGGAATCCTAAGAAGTGTGGGCACATCCTGTACTGCTGCGGTCATGTTAACTAATGGCATGGCTGTGATTGGATGCTGAAATGATGTCAGAATGCACTATAAAAGGCGCCGCTGCCATTTTAGCGTCACTGTGCTGTGAATTCAGTAAGGGACAGAACGCTGCTGTGCTGACTCTGAGGGACAGTTAAGGTACTGCCACACTAAACAATCCCGCTAGCGATCACGATAACGACGCATACTAATGCGATCGCTAGCGGGATTGTTTCTATATCGCTAAATGCGGCCACATTTAGCGATATAGTTAACGACGCTATCGCCGTTAGCGATCTTCTTAACGACTTTAGCGGTACAAAAGTACCGCTAAATCGCTAAGAAAAGGTGCCACACTAGCGATATATACTTACCCAGCGGAGCGCCGACGAGAAAATAGGGTCCGGAACGATTCCAGCGACGAGCGAGATCACAGCAGGAAGCTCGTCGCTGGCAGCTGCCGCACTGAACAACATCGCTAACGGGATCGCTAAATAGTGACGTTTTTTTAGCGATCCCGTTAGCGATATTGTTCAGTGTGGCATACCCTTTAGAGATTGCGATTTAATGTACTGTGCTGTAGGCAGGCTAGCACCAACCGCTGTGTAAAGCTTCCTTTTGCCTGCAGTGTTGTTTTAACAGCTCTGCAAGGTGTGTGTGAGTGCAGGTGACGCTGCAGTTTGCTCTGCATGCAACGCTGTCTGTAGGCATCTGCACATGTCACTCACAGACTATTTTTTTTTCCTTCAGTGTAATTCTTGCAGCTCCATGCAATTTAACTATTAGTGTGACGCGCTTCCATCCGTATACAATACATTGGTTGCAAACACTATAGAAGTAGACAAAGGAGTAGCCTTTCACAGATTGTGGACAGTTGTGTTTCAGTGTTCACTTCAGTCTGTGTTTTTTATTTTTTGAGTGCACATCACGCTCCAGTTACTTGTTCAAGCACTGCTGCTTGTACTCTGCTGAGCGTGTCTCAGTGCCTCATCCTTTTCATTTCTCTCCAATTGGTTCTGCTCCATTCCATTTAAAATAAATATAATCTATTAGTGTGACGCGCTTCCATCCGTATCCAATACATTGGTTGCAAACACTATAGAAGTAGACAAAGGAGTAGCCTTTCACAGATTGTGAACAGTTGTGTTTCAGTGTTCACTTCAGTCTCTGCGTAATAACCACACTTAGGCCTTATAACTTTTCTGACTTTCTTTATCAATCTACCAAGATGAAGAAGTCAGTGAGTAAGGCACGTGGTCGTGGCCGTGGAGTTTCAGCAGGGAGAGGACGTGGGGATTCTGTGTCTGCTGCCGCCCTCAGTGACACAGCATCCACCATTTATCCCCGTGAGCGTTCCTTTATGCGCACTTTGGTAGGAGCTCGGCGTGCCACCCTGCTGCGGGAAGAACAAATTGAAGCCGTTGTTGGTTGGATGGCAGCCAATGCATCGACTTAATTCCTTCCACCTCCTCTCAGGAACACAACACTGTTGAGCAACCATCTGTCTGTTCACCGCCTGTCAAATTGCCAAGGCAGTCAGAGAGTTCTGTACAGGAGCCAGCTGAGTCTCTGCTTCTGTTCTCAGAATCTGTTGGCTCGCAAACACGGGCACAGGCAAGCAGCATTCTGCAATTTGAAGAAGAGGGAGTATGCAGTGATGTGCAACAGCTGTGTCTCTCTCAATCTGAAGAGGCGGGTGAGCCAGTGCCGATGGACAGCACACCGCAGAACGCATCTTATGATGATGATGAGACTCAGGTGCCAGGTTTTGTGGAGCATGGTGCTGCCCAGACCATCCAACAGCAGCAGGTGTTGGAAGAGGGTAGTGGAGATGATGAAGTCCGAGACCCAACATGGCGTGAGCAACAGGAAGGTAGTGGGAGCAGCTCTGAGGAAGAGATTGTCCCAACGGTACAAAGAGGAGGGAGAGGTAGGCTGCAGACTCGCTTGCCTGTAGCCTCCAGTTTGGCACCTGTTGGGAGCAGTTCTCTTAGAACTGTCAAAATTGGCGCTCCCATGACTTGCACTGCGTGGTCCTTTTTTGACAGACTTGTACATGATATTTGCTATGTTCAATGCAAGCTGTGTAAGCAAAAAGTTAAAAGAGGTAAAAATATCAGGAACCTGAATACCACAAATATGTGGACACATGTACGGACAAAGCACGTAGCTGAGTTCCAAAGACACACTGGAGATGTAGGCCAACCTACAGCAGCACCTACATCTTTAGGTCATGTTCGAGTCTCTACCTCCAGCTCTCACACACCTGTTTCGGCTTCCTCACAGGATCTCCATGGAAGAACCTCGGTCACTGTTGTCCATAGAGAAACTGTTATTCCACCCACTGCAGCAAGTTCACAGTCATCGTCACACTCCCAGAACAAAAAACAGCCATCGGTAACACAGGCATGGGATAAAAGACGGCCATACTCGGCAAACCATCCACGAGCACAGGCTCTGAATGCTGGCCTTGCAAAACTCCTGTCCCTTGAAATGCTGTCATTCAGGCTGGTGGAGACTGACAGTTTCAGGAACTTTATGGCATTGGCAGTCCCACAATATAATGTGCCAAGCCGATTTTATTTCAGCAGGCAAGCTGTCCCTGCTCTGCAAAAACATGTCGAGGGAAACATTAAACATGCGCTACTAAACGCCGTCAGTAGCAGGGTCCACCTGACCACCGATGCGTGGACCAGTACCCATGGTCAGGGACGATACCTTTCCCTCACTGCCCATTGGGTCAATGTTGTGGAGCCGGGTACAGATCTTGCCAGTGGCGCTGTACGTGTTCTGCCAACTCCAAGGATTGCAGGAATCCAGTCTGTGCACATTGATTCCTCCTCCTACTCCAGTTCCTCAGAATCATCGCTGCACGAGCCGTCACGGTATACCTCCACATGGACCCGTGAACGCTTACCCGTTGCGACCGATATGAGCACAGCTGTGGCCAAACGTCAACAGGCCGTACTGAAATTAATTCCCATGGGGAATCGAAGCCACACAGCGCAGGAGCTCTGGGATGCCATCAAGCAGGAGAGCGACGTGTGGTTTTTGTCAGCTAATCTCCAGCCAGGCTTGGTAGTGTGTGACAATGGCCGAAATCTGGTGGCAGCTCTGGGCCTTGGCAACCTCACTCACATACCATGTCTGGCACATGTGCTCAACTTGGTCGTGCAGAGTTTTTTGAGGGACTATCCGGATCTTGATGCACTGCTGCACAAGGTCCGCCTAGAGTGCGCTCACTTGCGACGTTCCAGCATGGCCAGATCGCGCATTGCAGCTCTGCAACGCAGATTTCGCCTTCCTGAACATCGCATCATATGTGACGTACCCACCAGGTGGAATTCCACGTTACATATGTTGGAGCGGTTGTGTGAGCAGCAGCCAGCAGTAATGGAGTATCAGCTGCAACAGGCGCAATCAACTCGCAATTTGCGCCGTTCACACTTCACCACTACTGAGTGGGCCTCTATGAAGGACATCTGCAGACGTTTTGCGGGCGTTTGATGTCTCAACGCGGATGGCGAGTGCAGATGATGCACTAGTCAGCATGACTGTCCCCCTTATCTGCCTGCTTCAGAAATCACTGAAAGCACTAAAGGAAGAGGTTTTGGAAGAGGTGGAGGATGAGGAGTCACAAATTCAATTACCTTCAGGACAGTCAGCGCAACGTGGTTCCTCACAAAGGGCTGGGCAGGGCTCACTTTGTGAGGAGGATGAGGAGGAGGAGGAGTCAATGGAGGAGGAAGAAATCCCTACAGAGGGAGGTACACAACGCTCTAGTCAGTATGTAGAGCGAGGGTGGGGTGATGCAGAGGAGACAGAGATGACGCCTCTTCCAGAGGACAGCCTTTGTTGGCCAGTTGGGAGTCTGCAGCACATGGTTGATTTCATACTTCAGTGCCTGAGAAACGACCGCCGCATCGCCCACATTCTCAGCACGTCAGATTATTGGGTGTACACCCTCCTAGACCCTCGCTACCGGGACAACTTACAAACCCTCATCACACCGGTGAACCGGGACCGTAAAATGCAGGAGTACCAAGACACACTGGTGCAATCCATACTGTTGTACATTCCAGCCGAGAGAGGTGCTGCTGCTGCTACTGCTTTACAAAGCAGCTCTGTGCGTCGAGGCAGTGTAGACACCTCTACAACAAGAGGGATCAGAAGCAGCGCCTCTGCACAGGGCAAGAACTGTATGTTACAAATGTGGCAAAGTTTTGTGACAGCGCCAGCAAGGTCTACACCATCCGAGACGGCTCCAGTCACAGGAAGAAACGTTTCCGTAAGATGGTGACAGACTACTTGGCTTTCCCTCTAAGTGTACTCCCAGATGCCTCTTCCCCTTTCAAATTTTGGGTCTCTAAGTTGGATACATGGCCAGAGCTTAGCCAGTAAGCATTGGAGGTGCTGGCTTGCCCTGCTGCCAGTGTATTATCTGAGCGTGTCTTTAGTGCTGCAGGTGGTGTAGTAACAGACCGTCGCATGCGACTATCCTCAGAGAATGTAGACCGGCTTACTTTTCTGAAAATGAACAAGGCATGGATCTCACCTGAATTTGCCTGTCCGTTTTCAGATTAAATAACTGTTTGGCAACGTTTTCCATGTCTCCTGTTATGTTCATCTTTCTACCACCTGAACTCTACTCCCTGGGCTACAACACCGCCATTTGTTGCTCGTAAGTAATTGGCAGGGGTACTGACTCCTGGCCAGCCTGGTTACAGCACGACAGCTGTTTCCTGGCAGTGTGAACGTCAATTATCCTCCAATAAGTTGTGCTGTCGTGTTGCGTTCGGGTTAGCCGACTCTATGGTGCCTGCAGTTTAGGTGATTCCTATGTGTGCTGTGGGATATGTAAATAAAGGCGGTTTACATTGTGACAATAGGATAAGCACCCACTGTAGGACTGTGTGATTCGGTAACTGCGGACGGCTTGCGTCCTGTCAACTTACATTTTCATGGGTGCGTTCTTCTACCCGTCCGGGGTCCAGTACCGTCAAGTGTTTCTCCCCAGTGCCTTTGGCCTAGGTGCCTCCATCTCCGTATCCGAGTTCCAGCAACGTCTGCTGGTCCTTGGTAGTGCTTTGGAGCACAGGTACCTCCTGCTTAGTAACCGTGTCACAGTAACGTCAGCTGGTACTTGGTTGTGACATTGCCTCTTTTCCTTCTGCTACCCGTCCGGGGTCCAGTACCGTCAAGTGGTTCTCCCCAGTGCCTTTGGCCTAGATGCCTCCATCTCCGTATCCGAGTTCCAGCAACGTCTGCTGGTCCTTGGTAGTGCTTTGGAGCACAGGTACCTCCTGCTTAGTAACCGTGTCACAGTAACGTCAGCTGGTACTCGGTTGTGACATTGCCTCTTTTCCTTCTGCTACCCGTCCAGGGTCCAGTACCGTCAAGTGGTTCTCCCCAGTGCCTTTGGCCTAGGTGCCTCCATCTCCGTATCCGAGTTCCAGCAACGTCTGCTGGTCCTTGGTAGTGCTTTGGAGCACAGGTACCTCCTGCTTAGTAACCGTGTCACAGTAACGTCAGCTGGTACTCGGTTGTGACATTGCCTCTTTTCCTTCTGCTACCCGTCCGGGGTCCAGCACAGTCAGCTGGTCCTCGTTACTTCCATTGTCTCTTGCTCCATCTGATACCCGTCAGGGTTCCAGTAACGTCAGCTGTTTCTCGGAAATTAGACGACATTAAAGACCACCCAGAAGAAGATGACGACAACAAGGACGACGAGCATGAAGCCAACCAGCCTTAACACCATCACAAAGAAAAAATAAAAGATTACCCAGAAGAAGATCACCAACAGGACAAAGAAGGTTAAGACAAACTACAAGATACAGAACAAGAGACAGAAGAACAATAAGCAAAAGATCAAAAAGCAGAAGAACATGAAGTATAAGACCAAAATGAAGAGCAAAATATATGCTCTAAATTCTAAGCAGAAGAAGACTAAGCAGTGTATGGGGGTGAGTCCGTTCCTCCTCGTGGTGCCCCTGGAAAATGCCTGCTGCTGCAGTCTAAACTGAACACGGACAAATACTGTTGTAATTTAAATCTTTTGTGACAGCAAGAACGTAAGGATGAACAATTCATACTTTGACAGATTACAAGTACAGGAATCTCTGTCACAAATAAGAATATGATGAAGAAGATGAAGAGGAAGAAGATGAAGAATTTGAATATGAAGAAGATTAATTAGTTTAATAATAACAATATGAGTAATGTAAACAAAAACATGAATAGCAAGAAGTTTAAGATGAAGATTAAGAAGGTGAAGATGAAGAATAATTTGATGAGAAAGATGATGCTGCTGCTGAAGATTATGAAGGAGAAAGTGTGGCACTGGCAAAAGTTAAAAAGGTGAAGAGCATGGAAGTTGTGAAACATACATATTTGCCAAAATAGAAAAAAGGTTAACAACATTGTCAATTTGTTAGTCAATCCAAACGTATTTCCAAAAAAAACTATATTAATGCTATTCCAATGCATTGGGTTAAACATGTATGCCTTTATTGTCTCCTCAACCTCCCCCAATACATTCTACATTAGTCTTTGTTGTTTTCCTTCATGTACAATTAACCAACAAGGCAAGAATGTTTTTTTTTAATTTCGATATTTTGTTCCCATAGACTTACATTGGACTTCCGCAATCGGAATCGGATATCGACGATATTTAGTGCTATCGACGATACAATTTCGATACGATATTTTTAGATATCGAGCAATATCGCTCAACACTAAACAGGAGACTTCTTGCCGGACACACAGCAGGGGAACAGCTGGCGTTACTGAACCCCATTAACACTATAGCTTGTGTATTGGTCTGTGGACACGACACTTCTGAGCAGCAACTGGCAGTGTTGTAGCCCAGGGAGTAGAGTTCAGGTGGTAGAAAGATGAACATAACAGGAGACATGGATAACGTTGCGAACCAGTTATTTAATCTGAAAACGGACAGACAAATTCTGGCGAGATCCATGCCTTGTTCATTTTCAGAAAAGTAAGCCGGTCTACATTATCGGAGGATAGTCGCATGCGACGGTCTGTTAGTACACCACCTGCAGCACTAAAGACGCGCTCCGATAATACACTGGCAGCAGGGCAAGCCAGCACCTCCAATGCATACTGGCTAAGCTCTGGCCATGTATCCAGCTTAGAGACCCAAAACTTGAATGGGGAAGAGCCATCTGGGAGTACACTGAGAGGGAAAGACATGTAGTCTGTCACCATCTTACGGAAACGTTGCCTCCTGCTGACTGGAGCCGTCTTGGATGGTGTAGACATTTGTGGCGCTGCCACAAAACTTCGCCACATTTGGAACATACTGGTCTTGCCCTGTGCAGAGGCGCTGCTTGTGCTCCCTCTTGTTGCAGAGCTGTCTCCACTGCCTCGACGCACAGAGCTGCTTTGTAAAGCAGTAGCAGCAGCAGTGCTCTCGGCTGGAATGGAGAACATTATGGATTGCACCAGAGTGTCTTGGTACTCCCGCATTTTACGCTCCCGGTTCAACGGTGTGATGAGGCTTTGTAAGTTGTCCCGGTAGCGAGGGTCTAGGAGGGTGTACACCCAATAATCAAACGTGGTGAGAATGTGGGCGATGCGGCGGTCGTTTCTCAGGCACTGAAGCATGAAATCAACCATGTGCTGCAGACTCCCAACTGGCCAAGAAACGCTGTCCCCTGCAAGAGGCGTCATCTCTGCCTGCTCTGCATCACCCCACCCTCGCTCTACATACTGACTAGAGCGTTGTGTACCTCCCTCTGGAGCGATGTCTTCCTCCTCCATTGACTCCTCCTCATCCTCCTCACAAAGTGAGCCCTGCCCAGCCCTTTGTGAGGAACCACGTTGCGCTGACTGTCCAGAAGGTGATGGAATTTGTGACTCCTCATCCTCCACCTCTTCCAAAACCTCATCCCTTATTGCTTGCAGTGTTTTTTGAAGCAGGCAGATAAGGGGGACAGTCAGGCTGACTAGTGCATCATCTGCACTCGCCATCCGCGTTGACTCATCAAACGCACGCAAAACGTGGCAGATGTCCTTCATAGAGGCCCACTCAGTAGTGGTGAAGTGTGAACGGCGCAAATTGCGAGTTGATTGCGCCTGATGCAGCTGATACTCCATTACTGCTGGCTGCTGCTCACACAACCGCTCCAACATATGTAACGTGGAATTCCACCTGGTGGGTACGTCACATATGATGCGATGTTCAGGAAGGCGAAATCTGCATTGCAGAGCTGCA
>JARQOD010000008.1:19264945-19332946 GCA_033576555.1 Oophaga sylvatica
AGAAAAAAAAAAGGGTTTCTATCTCTATGGAAAAAAGGCAAAAACAGAGATGGTGAAATTTGTTTTTTAGAACCTTTTTTCCTGGCCACATCAATAATCTTTGGCCCCTGAATTGTGCCCTGTGAACTGACTCCTACCTGTCAGAATCTGAGGGTCTTCTTTTAACTAGTGGCATGATGCAAAGTTCCAAAATTGATGATGTCAGGTTGGCTAGTAAAAAGAATAGCTCTGGGAAGCGACCACAGATTACTTACATGGCCAGTGAATCTAGGCCTGCAAATCAATTGCCCCTGAAGCTTTTATTCATTGTACTTATTTTGATGATTGTATCCTTCACCGTGTTTCTCTCATAGGGTTTTCTGAAGGGTCATTTAAAGCAAGATTTGCTTACTTGACCCAACAAAGCCACAAAGTTTCCTTTGCGAGCCCAAAACACTCCAAATGTCATCTCAATGGAATTTCTCTGAAAACATGGTGGGAAGCATTTTAACTCCAGTTGCAACTGAGTTTTTCAGTTAAAATAAAAAACATAGACCTCAAAATCCAAACCCCTAGACAGTGATTTTCCGGATTTCTTTTTTAAGTTTTTCCTTGCCATTTATAACTTTTTTTATTATTATTTCACTAACCCCTTTCCGACTCGGGCATAATAGTACTCCGGCTCGAGCCCACATCTTTCCCAGCACATGTCAGCTGTTTTGAACAGCTGACATGTGCCTCTAATAGACGCGAGTGGAATCGAGATCCACTGCAGCATTTAACTCGCGCTTTCGGCGTGCGTACCGGAAACCGCCCATTGGTGCCCATGTCACATGCCCGTGGGTCGCTGATGGTTGGCATGACAACAGAGGTCTCCAGCAGACCTCTATCATTGTTACAGTAGAATTACTATGAGTGCCGCCAGGTGGTCGGTGCTCATAGCAAGTGAGCCATTCTGCTACATACAGGTGATTTGATTATCGTCTGTATGTAGCAGAGCTGATCAGAATATGGAAGCTTATAATCTCCATGGAAAGTAAAAAAAATGTTTTTAAAAAATTTAAAAAATAAATATAAAAGTTCAAATCACCCCCCTTTCGCCCCATTCAAAATAAAGCATTAAAAAAATCAAACATACATATATCTGTTATTGCCACGTTAAGAATTGCCTGATCTATCAATATAAAAAAAATTAACCCGATCACTAAATGGCGTAACGAGAAAAAAAGTCAAAGAGGCAGAATTACCTTTTTTTGGTCACCGTAACATTTTATTAAGATGCAATAATGGGTGATCAAAAGATTGTACCTGCACCAAAATAGTATCATTAAAAACCTTCAGCTCATCACGCAAAAAATAAGCCCTTACCCAACCCAAGATCACGAAAAATGGAGACGCTATGAATATTGGAAAATGGCACAATTTTTCTTTTTAACAAATTTTGGAATTTTTTTTCACCACTTAGAAAGAAATGAACCTAGACATGTTTGGTGTCTATGAACTTGTAATGACCTGGAGAATCATAATGGCAGGTTAGTTTTAGCATTTATAGAACATGGTAAGTAAAAAAACTAAAAAACAATTGTTGGATAGAAACTTTTTTTGCAATTTCACCGCACTTGAAATGTTTTTCCCGTTTTCTAGTACACGATATGTTAAAACCAATAGTGTTGTTCAAAATTACAACTTGTCACGCAAAATCAAGCCCCCACATGGTCACATTGACAGAAAAATAAAAAAGTAATGGCTCTGGGAAGAAAGGGAGCAAAAAACGAAAACGCAAAAACGAAAATACCTCTGGGAGTTAAGGGGTTAACCTTTTATGAAACATAAAATCAAACTACAATCACAGAATTGGCAGCTGGGACAATAAATCTTTCCCTCTGTGGGGCATAAATTTACACTTATCCATTTAAAATCCTCTTTTGCACCATACGTTTGGAAAAAAACAAAACAGTAGGATCCAGACAAATTTAGAATTCATCTATCACGACAGTGTGGAGACAGAAGACTGCAGGGTCTGATTGCTCCTACTCTGACACTGAGAAGAAGCACTTTTCCTTCATCTTAAATGGGTTTATTTCTTCTGGCAGAACAGGGGTTAATCGGCCATGTTGGAAATCCCTGTGCTCAGCTGTACTCGGTTAGCCACTCCTTTTCCCTTTATAATCTGGGTTCTGTTACTTATCCTCATCAGAGCTAGCATTTGTTGCATGACTAACGGTGGGAGAGAAGTACATATGAGAAGGAGAGTTGAAGAAATTAGTGACTGTTGTTTGTTTTATATCCGTGATAATTCCTTATCCTTCTCTGTTTTTGTTTATTCCCCTACCTTCACACCCTGGTGCATTCCTCTATTACATGTGAGTGAAAATTTTGTATGCCAGGAGTTTTCTGTTATCCCTTGTCTGTGTTGCCTTGTTTGTTGGGTTGGTGTACTACGGTGCACAGTATTGCCCCTCTTCCCTGGGTGAGGAAGGAGAACAGATGGAGGGCTAACTTAGGAGATAAGGCAAGGGCAGAGGCCCCGGCATCTTTGCCATCTAAAGTATCCCGGGGAACAGGGCGAACTATAGTGTCCCCTAGTGTTAGGGACAGGGCAAGAGCCCCTGGTCTTGGGTCACCGACAGCTGTGTCGTGACTAGAGTTGAGCGATACTTTCCGATATCCTAAAGTATCGGAATCGGAATGGTATAGCCGATATCACTAAAATATCGGCGATACCCGATACCGATACCGGAAGTCCCATGTAAGTCTATGGGAACAAAATATCGCAACTAAAAAAACTCTTTCTTTCCTTGTAAACACTAAATATACACACATAGAATACATATATATATATATATACATGTCATTGTGACATATATATATACATATGTATAGTTTATACACTTCTACATAGTAAAATATCCTCTGATTCAATTGCCGGGTAAAGCCGGCTTCAGTGAAAAGACAGAAGCACCCGACATGAAATGACACTTGGTGTACATAGGGTTAACCATGTCTTTTCATGTCCTTTGCTATCTAATTTGCACAAGCAATTAAATCAGTCTATGTGTGCAAAATTTCACACCTGTAGGGGTTAATTAAAGGTGTAAATTCGTTGTAAAAAAAACAGACTTTTTTGCTACGAATTTACACCTTTAATTAACCCCTACAGGTGTGAAATTTTGCACACATAGACTGATTTAATTGTTTGTGCAAATTAGATAGCAAAGGACATGAAAAGACATGGTTAACCCTATGTACACCAAGTGTCATTTCATGTCGGGTTCTGCATTTTCACAAAAGCCGGCAATTGAATTAGCGGCTATTATACTATGTAGAAGTGTATGAACTACAAATATAAATATATATATATATATGTGTCACAAATTCAATGACATGTATATATATATATATGAGGTGTAAAATTGCTGAAAAAAAATGCGTGGGCTCCCGCCCTATTTTCGCAACCAGACAGACAAAGCCAGTGAGTGGGGGCAGATAATAATAGCCCAGAGAGGGACCATTATTTTTGGCCCCCCCCGGCTACTAACATCTGCCCCCAGACACCCCAGGAAAGACAAATCTATAATTAGATTCGCCCTTTCTGGCACTTTGCCCGTCTATTCCCATTGCCCTGTAGCGGTGGCGAATGGGTTAATATGGGTTAAAGCCACCTTGCTATTGAAAGGTGACCTTAAGCCAGGTTAATAATTGAGAGCTGTCAATTAGACAACTATCAATTATTAATCCTATTGCATGAAATAAAAATAAAACACACACACTTTAATTAAAAATCATTTTAATGAAATAAAGACACATGTTTTTGACCATCTTTTATTTTACTGCAAAAACCATTTCCTGTAATAAAAATAAAATAAAAAAGCAAAATTATTCTTACCTATCCCATGCACAGTCAGGTCCCACGGTGTAATCCTTCAGAAAGGGTTAATGTTTACTGCAGGGACCGCAGCTAATGCTGCAGCCTCACAGTAAACCCCAAATGAATGAGTTCCTCTCCTGCCTGACAGGAGAGTAAAGGCTGGGTGTCACATAACGATACACCAGCGATCCCGACAACGATATGCACTTGTCAGGATCGCTGGTGTATCGCTACATGATCGCTGCTGAGCTGTCAAACAGGCAGCTCAGGCAGCGATCTGGGACAGCGACACTGCGGGTAACATCGCTTAAGGGCCCGTCTCACATAGCAATATCGCTACCGAGATCGCTGCTGAGTCACTAGTTTTGTGACGCAGCAGCGAGCTCACCAGCGATATCGCTGTGTGTGACATTCAGCGACGATCAGCCCCCCTGCCGGGTATCGCTGATCGTCGCAGAAATGTCAGGACCTTTTTTTGATCACTGGTTTCCCTCTGACAGGCACGCATCGCTGCGTGTGACAGGCGGGAGACCAGCGATCCGCTGGTAACCAAGGTACACAGCGGTTTCCAGGCACCGCGCAGCGCTTGGAAACCCGCTGTGTACCTTGGATATCAGCTCCCTGCATCAGGGCGCTGGTATCCAAGGTACACAGCGGGTTTCTAGGCACAGCCCCGCGCCTGGAAACCCGCTGTGTACCTTGGTTACCAGCGGATCGCTGGTCTCTCGCCTGTCACACGCAGCGATGTGTGCCTGTCAGCGGGAAACCAGCGATCAAAAAAAGGTCCTGACATTTTAGCGACGATCAGCGATACCCGGCAGGGGGCTGATCGTCGCTGAATGTCACACACAGCGATATCGCTGGTGAGCTCGCTGCTGCGTCACAAAACTAGTGACTCAGCAGTGATCTCGGTAGCGATATCGCTATGTGAGACGGGCCCTTAAGTGGAAAGCTTAATTGATTGCTTTCCACTTTCACTTCAGGTCAGCCAGGGACACAATCAGTGACGTCAGAGGGAACTGATTAACAAAAATAGGGGTTCCCTTCGAAAAAAAAATGGCGTAGGGTCCCCCCTATTTTTGTTAACCAGCCAGATGAAGCAGACAGCTGAGGCCTGGATTTTCAGGCTGTTAAGGAGCCAAGATCCATGGACCTTGCCAGCCTGATAATACTAGGCCACAGCAGTCTGCATATCTTGGCTGATTAACAAAAATAGGGGATCCCCTCGAAAAAAATTGGCGTGGGGTCCCCCCTATTTTTGTTAACCAGCCAGATGAAGCAGACCGCTGAGGCCTGGATTTTCAGGCTGTTAAGGAGCCAAGATCCATGGACCTTGCCAGCCTGATAATACCAGGCCACAGCAGTCTGCATATCTTGGCTGATTAACAAAAATAGGGGATCCCCTCAAAAAAATTGGCGTGGGGTCCCCCCTATTTTTGTTAACCAGCCAGATGAAGCAGACCGCTGAGGCCTGGTTTTTCAGGCTGGTAAGGATCCAATATCCATGGACCTTGCCAGCCTGATAATACGAGGCCACAGCAGTCTGCTTAGCTTGGCTGGTTAACAAAAATAGGGGATCCCCTCGAAAAAAAAACGGCGTGGGGATCCCCCTATTTTTGTTAACCAGCCAAGTAAAATGCAGACTGCTGCGGCCTGGTATTAAAAGACTGTCAAGGCCCATGGATTTTGGCCCTCAACAGCCTGATAATACCAGGCTACAGCAGCCCCACATTTGGCGCATCAAAAGATGTGCCAATTGTGGCACTTTACCCGGCTCTTCCCACTTGCCCTGTAGCGGTGGCAAGCGGGGTAATAAGGGGTTAATGTCACCGTTGATTGCACGGTGACAATAAGCCCGGTTAATAATGGAGAGGTGTCAATAAGACACTGATCCATTATTAATCCCAAAGTTTTTAAATGTTTAAAAAAAAGACAAAGCAAGAAAAAAGTATTTTAATGAAATAAAAGAGACAACACAGTTTTCATTTCTTTTATTATACACTCATTCCTGCGACGCCATCGATCTCCTGTAAAAAAAGAAAAAAAAACAAACCAACAGTATACCATCTGTCCGACGCAGTCCATAGTAACGAGTGTCCCACGACGATCCAGCTCTGCTACATCGCAATGACTGGCAGAGCCTGTCATCGCGACGCAGCACAGCTGATTACCTGCTTCCCCGGCGGTGACGTCATCGGACTGACTGCTTTACGGCCGGGATTACCCAGCAGTCACTGCAGTTATCGCGAGAAACTGCATGTGACCGCCGGGGAAAGAAGATTGCGGCCATGAAGCAGTCCAGCCCGTGACCGCCGGAGATCTTCTGCCAGGTAAGTGCCGCTGACTCCTGACAGACCCGACCGACGGACACTGACAGTGACAGTGACAATCCCGATTCCGGTATCCGATATGACGAAAATATCGGAACTCGGAATCGGAATTCCGATACAGCCAATATCGGCCGATACCCGATATTTGCAGTATCGGAATGCTCAACCCTAGTCGTGACATTTTCCAAATTTTTTTTTTCTATAATTACTGAACATTTCTATTTGTACATGTAATTGTGTTTGTCTGTTTTGACTGTTACTTTTTTCTTTTAGATTAGAAGACAATTTTGATTAATAATTATTTTCTACTAATCACAATCCATTTTAGGGTGCGTAGAATTCTTGAAGCTGTGGACTGACCTCTTCATGATAGAATAGAGGACAGTTTACAAAAAATGGAGAACCCAGCTATCTATGCATTGAATAGCCATCTATCAGTGGCGTATCAAGGACACACATTCAGCTGAAATTCCTCGCGCCTTAAAGACCTGCTGGGTCCCTGAAACCGGATTAGACATCGCCTACCAATCAGAGGCCAGCAGCTGATTTAGGCATGCAAGTCACTGGCAGCACATGGCAAGGACGTCATGCACTGACTGTCACTTACACACTGAATCAGCTGCTGGCTCTTGTTCCAGCATCAAAAGAGGACAACTGGCGGAGTGGGAGTGGAGAAATGTGAGTAGAAATGTTTATTTTATTTATGCATTAAAGAACTTAAAGAACAGAGGCAGAGCGGGGGACGTATATGGAATGGGGAACATACTGTATATACCAGGATGGGTGACATTTATACCAGGATGGGCCCATGATAAGTTACATACAGTGGGGAAAATAAATATTTGATACGCTGCCAATTTTGCAACTTTTCCTGCCTACAAAGAATGGAGAGGTCTGTAATTTTTTATCATAGGTACACTTCACCTTTGAGAAACAGAATTTTAAAATAAAAATTAGAAAATCACATTGTATGATTTTTACAGGATTAATTTACATTTTATGTCATGAAATAAGTATTTCATATAATAGAATAACAGAACTTAATATTTGGTCCAGAAACCTTTGTTTGCAATTACTGAGACGTTTCCGGTAGTTCTTGACCAAGTTTGCACACACTGTAACAGGGACTTTGGCCCACTCCTTCATATAGATCTTCTCCAGATCTTTCAGGTCTCGGAGCTGTTGCTGGGCGACATTGAGTTTCAGCTCCCTCCAAAGAATTTCTATTTGGTTCAGGTATGAAGACTGGCTAGGCTCCAGGACCTTGAAATGCTTCTTACGAAGCCACTCCTTAGTTGCTCTGGCTGTGTGTTTCAAGTCATTGTCATGCTGAAAGACCTAAACATGACCCATCTTCAATGCTTTTACTGAGGGAATCCGGTTGTTGGCCAAAATCTCATGATACATGACCCCATCCATCCTCCCTTCAATATGGTGCAGTCGTCCTGTCATTTTTGTGGAAAAGCACCCTGAAAATATGGTATTTCCCCTACCATGCTTCACTGTTGGGACAGTGTTCTTGGAGTTGTACTCATCCTACTTCTTCCTCCTAACACGGCGAGTGAAGTTGATACCAAAAACTTGTATTTTGGTCTCATTTGACCACATGACCTTCTTCCATGCCTCCTCTGGATCATCCAGATGGTCATTGGGTACTTCAAACGGGCCTGGACATGTGCTGGGTGAGCAGCGTGGGCCTTGCGTGCCCTGCAGGATAATTCATGATGGCGTAGTGTGTTACTAATTGTAATGTTTGAGACTGTGGTCCCAGCTCTCTTCAGGTCATTGATCAGATCCTCCTGTGTAGTTCTGGGCTGATTCCTAACCTTTCCCAGAATCATCCTTACACCACGAGGCAGGATCTTGCATGGAGCCCCAAACTGAGAAAGATTGACAGACGTCTTGTGTTTCTTCCATTTTCTAATAATTATGCCAACAGTTGTTGCCTTTTCACCAAGCTTCTTGCCTATTGTCCTGTAGACCATCCTGCCTTGTGCAGGTCTACAATTATGTCCCTGGTGTCCTTAGACAGCTCTTTGGTCTTGGCCATGGTGGAGAGATTGGAGTGTGATTGGTTGAGTGTGTGGACAGGTGTCTTTTATACAGGTAACGAGCTCAAACTGGTGCAATTAATACAGGTAATGAGGGCAGGGTAGGAGGGTTTCTTAAAGAAACACTAGCTAGTCTGTGAGAGCCAGAATTCTTGCTGCTTGGTCGGTAATCAAATACTTATTTCATGCAATAAAATGCAAATTAATTATGTAAAAACCATACAATGTGATTTTCTGTTTTTTTAATTTTTAGATTCTGTCTCACAGGTGAAGTGTACCTGTGATAAAAATTACTGATCTCTCCATTCTTTGCAGACGAGAAAGCTTGCAAAATCGGCAGTGTAACAAATACTTATTTTCCCCACTTTAGGGAAAGGATAAGGGATATATTTACCAGGATGGGCGACATATATACCAGGATAGGCCCAGGATGGAGGATATATATACTAGGATGGGGAATATATATACATTATATGACAGGATGTGTCACATATGCTATAATGGGGGACATATATGCCAGGATGGGGGACATATACCAGGATGTGGAATATAAACCAGGATCGGCCCAGGATGAGGGAAATAAATACCTGGAAGGGGCCCAGGATAAGAAACATTAGTACAAGATGAGGGACAGTACTATATAATGGGGGAGGACGGGCAACATGTTTATTCTTATAGGATTTAGAATGCAGCAAGTTCCAATACATCTGACCAACATGCAGGGGGGTGGCAGAAAAATTTTGCATCGCGGCCCATCGGACTCTAGTTAAGTCATTGCCATCTATAATGCTACATTTGGGTGAATCAAGGGAAATCATTGGCTAAATGCAGCTATCACTGTGCGGGGATTATTTTCATGAGAAACCCAAGGATTATGATAAAATATCCCAAACATGTGTTTGATTTGCCTAGTCTTTACATATAGCACATGCCTGCTTGTTGCACAGCACATGATGATTAAAGAGCTAATTATCACCCGGTATCTGAAAAATAAATAACATGTCATGTGGAAAAACAGAGGAACATCTGAAATTTAAAATTTTAACTTAAAAAATAACAACAGGAAAGAAAAAGATATGACTTTCTGTTAATATAAACCAAAATATGGATGAAATTTGTCAATTCTGGAATATTTTTTAAATGCCATTCATATGCTGATTCCAGCTATTGTAATGCTGGCTTTAATTATTGGCATGCAGACTACAATTATTTTTACGTCAGATCAGGTAATTAAGTTCTAAATGTGAACACCTCGACATACTGAAATGGTAAGCTCACGCAGGAGTGGCTGGTTCAGTTCTTAACTTCAAGGATTGGCTAAATGCAAAATTTTCAAAATTTTCACCATATTTCCATTTTTTATAAATAACCACAAGTAATATCAAAGAAATTTTACCACTATCGTGAAGTACAATATGTCACGAGAAAACATTCTCAGAATCGCGAAGATCCGTTGAAGCGTTCCAGAGTTATAACCTCATAAAGAGACAGTGGTCAGAATTGTAAAAATTGGCCTGGTCATTAACGTGCAAACCACCCTTGGGGGTTAAGGGGTTAAAGGGAAGTTACTAATGTGGAGCTGACCTTTGCTATAGACTAAATATTGTGCTTCTTTACAAGTCCAACTATTCTTACCTCCTGAGAGTGTAACTTCAGGAAACTCAAAAATTCAACTTACAAAGATATTTTTTTAAGGAACTTCCAAAATTCCTTATCAGTGATTTTTTTCTTTCGGATTTTCAAATAATGCCTGGTGGGAAAAAAAAAAGGCTACGTTCACGCATCTTTAAATACTCAGGTGAACCAGAGAAGCTTTTCAGGCAGAAGCCGTTTCATGATACTCTGACGTTTTTGATTTTTCTTGACTGTCTTGTGTTGCTTTTTATTTCGTTCTTTGAACGTTTTGATCATTGGCAGTTTTTTGGAGGGTTTTTCCACAGTTTTTGTGATGTTTTTTTTTACTGTCGTTTTCCAGTATTCTTTTTTTTTAGAAACAATATCAAAACTCTTCAAAAAATGTCAAGTCATCATCCGGGCGTCTTTGAACTTTCCCATTGACTTGTTATGTAAACTACATAGTGTCCTCCAAGCGGGAAAAAGTCAGAAGAATGGAAATGTCACTGATTATAACCTTTTAGCATTTTTAGAAACCTCAAGTGGTTTAAAGACAATAAAAAACCTGAACATATGAACGGTGAGTCGCTTTTTTCATAGAAATACAGATGTTCAATTTTGTAGATGTTTTTTAATAGGTTTTCAGGTGGTTTCCTTGGTGGAATCTGCCTCGAAAAGATGCCATGTCCCCATACCCAGTTTTCACTCAGTTTCTTCTCCAAAATTAAGCCAAAAGAGTTAGGGCAACATTTATTAAACTTTTTAGACATTATTTTTCTATAAAAAGCTTTGAAAATTTGTACAATTTTGGCACCTCTTGAGGCTCTGCTAAACTCTTAGGACTTCTAGAGTTGTCACGCCATTTTTGCCCAATTTCGACAAAGTGTTGGGTGAGACGGTGGCGGGGATGACTGCCGCTCTTCTAATTCATGGCAAGCAAGGGTGTTCGCAACACCACAAATCTTACTCCGGCAGGAACTAGAGTAGAATTTGTTGCAAGGCGCACACAGAGGCGATTGCCACTCGTCCAACGCTCATGTAGAACATATAGTCATACAGAATGCAAATAAACAGCTTTGTGTAGTTACTAATCAAGCAAGAACTGGTAGATTTTTAGCTCTGAAGCCTGGAGAATTGTGAATGCAGCACAAGAATATGATATAATCTGTCACTAAGGATCAGTACAAGATAAATAATGCCAGCTATTTTTATTGTGATGTGACTCAGCTTTCTGTAAAGATTCGTTACGCAACCTATGTAAAGTATAAACTCTTCAAACTAAAATTGTACCATCAAATTACGAGAAAAAATTGTGTAAAATTGTGTAAAGAAATGTCTGAAATTAGAAATGTCTTTCAGCTGATTAAAAGAAGAAAGTTACGTAATAAAATGTCAGTTTTATTATTTGTTTGTAAACTAACGAGAGAATTTATGTGTCTTGTTTGTACACGTTTATAGGAAACCAAAACTTGGCAGCGGAGCTGTTACTTTATGTGCCGCTCTCACAAAACAGGATTTTATTTTATTGTATATAGAGATTAAAATGCTTTGAAGTCCTTGTAAAAAACAAGTTTAGTCCTCAAGCCATCCAAAATATTTTATTGGAGCAGTGCAATGTCTTTTAAGTAAAGTTTTGAGTCATCTGTTTGGTTATGACATTTACACTCATATGATTGTGTGGATTTTTTAAGGGGTTTTTCTCTCTGATCAGTTCCCAAATGATCGCTGGAGAAACCTGGCAGTAGGTGTTGAATTCTCCAACAGCGCCAACACAGGGGAAATTAAGCTTTACACAATGCACATTTTTATTAATACTATTGTTATTATTACACCTATTACTTATTGGGCAAGGATCTTGAAGATGTGAATACCCCTTTAAGTAGGACCAAACAGGAAGCAAGGTTCAGAATCTGCCATCTTAGTAAAGAACGATTGCAGAACACAGCAGCATCCTCTGGTGGTAAGGAGAGGAAATGCAGCACAATTATCAAGGTGAACAATAGCAGCCTCTAGTGGTCAATCCAGAGAAGGACAACAGGAATCCTGACACATGAACACTTATGAAGGAGTGGGGAAATCAAACAAACAATGGTCCAGCATGGTCAATAGCCACCTTAAGTCTCCCAGAATTCTGATTATCATAGTAAAGGTATATATGAGGTCAAGACCCAACACACCAAAATACCTTTGAACACTAGCAACATGCTCATTGATGTATCTAGAACAAAGTGACGTTTTCGTCATACTGAAACAGTATTGAATAGACTCCAGGTTAAAAAATGTCACTTTCCATTCAAGTATATTCCATCTTGTGATTTGGCCCCTGAATTTCCTGTCTTATGCAATATATGTTTGAGGTAACAAACAAAAACTAAGTTCGGAATAGCGTCATCTTCTAGATGCATCAAAACATTATTTTTTTTTTGAGTCATAGCCATAACACAGGTAAGGAAAGCCAAAAAGTTTGGAAGACCGGACACAATGGAGATTTTTTTTGATATTAACTTTAGATACCAATTATCCCAAATTCATTGGATGGAACTGCATTTGGTTCTTTATGACAATCAGGGCTTCGAGATGGATTTGTTTTTATCATCCATTATCCCATATTGTATAAATGGGTGACGCTTGCTCTCCACCGTTCAAAATAAACAGTCCTCCGCAGAGTTGACAACAACTACGTGAATTTGTCTTGATAAATAGATTTTAAGAGTTTAATATTATCTAAAAGTTCATAAAAAATTCAAAATAAATATATATTACAATGGTATTTATGCCCATACTCTGCAATGTCCTCATCCTTCTCCATGGGTGGGGTGCGTATGATTACTTTCTGCTCACAACTTGGTGCTTGGGGTGGAAATCCTGCGGATGCTGTCTTGGTGGATGTTGTCTTGGTAGTTGTTGGTGAAAGCGAGGTTCTTGATTAAACTGCAGAAGCTCAGGGTTATCGTTCTAAAAGTTTGAAGACCATTCAGGTATCCAAAGTTCAGATCGCACCATCTTCAAGAAGCATCATTTTCAAGTCATGGTTGTAACAAAGGTCAAGGAAAGCAAAATGTGTGAGAGACTGAAGAAACACTTTTCACATGAAGATATTAACTTTAGATAGATGGATTCGTTTTTATCATCCATTGTCCCAGATTGCAGAATTGGGTGATGGTGCTCTCCACTGCACAAATAAATAGTCCTGTGGGCAGCAGTTTTGTGAACATCTGTCTTGTCAAATTGCTATCAATATTTAAGACATTAATATTCTCTGAAAGTTAATTTAATGCAAAATAAATATATATTACAATAGCATTTGTGCCTATTTTCTTTAATGTCCTGGTCCTTCTACATGTGTGGGATGGTTATGAATATTTTATGGATTAATATGAAAATAATCTGAACGTGGTCCTTTTTCATAGTGCTCATGACGTGGTGGTTGTGGTTGGGAATTCTGAAGAGATTGTGTTGGTGGATGTATTGGTAGCTGTGGGCTAAGACGAGGTCCTTGGCTAGATTGTAGAATCTCAGGGTTATCGTTCCGAAAGTTAGTAAAGTGTTGTGTGTAGGTCGAAGGGCCAACCAAATTGCTTGTGGTACCTGGTAGAACACTGGAGATACCGGGACCAACAGCTGAGCTTACAGCCAGAAAACCTGCAGGAAATAATAAAGACAAGACCTGCAAAGACAAAACTCAGTTAGAGTTTACTCATCAATACTCTTGACAAGATGTTAATAATGAGACATTCAAAGTGATGGTAGGACATCCATGTTTGCATGTTTACTTCAAGATTTTAAAAGAGTGAATTCTTACCCTTTGAATATGCTCTGTTAGTTTCCTCACTTGGGACACCAGAAGTGTCCCTCATTCCTCTTATTCCTGCTCTCCATTTACAGCATGGTTCAATATTGGTTTTGATGGGCTTCTAAATTTTTGTGTATATACAAGTCAAAGAATCTTAAGCAGGTAGATCATGTGCATTCACTTTTTCTAAAAATGAATGGTTCTTAAAGGGAACCTGTCAGCAGGATTATGCATAGTAACCTACACACAGTGTCAGGTAGGTGCCGTTATACTGAATAAAATGATACCTGGTGATGAAATCCTTCTTGTGGCTATTTCTTAATCTTTATTTTCAGTTTTTGTATTAATGATATGCTCTTGTCCTAAGGCGGGGTTCATGTTTGTGGTGCTCTGATTAGCTATTCATAATGCAGACTGCTGACAGGTCGCTGATTCCTCACTGACCTGCCCCATAGTTTACATAATGAATACCATCACATACTGAATATAAAAAAAAAACGCTTCTGCAGGCAGGTGGCCCCTGCGCTGCAGCATAATTACATGGTTACTGTGCACTTTAATACCTTTTGCAGATTTACTTGAGCGTGGAAAAAAAAAGACATTTTGAAAATGGCGCCCGAGGCGCCTGCGCAGTAGCAGCTATCGGTTTGTATAGAGAGCCGATAGCTGCTGTTGTGCAGGCGCCGGTGGCGTCATCTTGCTGGAGAAAAAAAAAAATGTCCTCCACCAAGATGGTGCCGCCCGCGTATGCACAATAGCAGCTGTTGGCAATCTCCGAGAGCTGCTACTGCTCATGCATGCAAAGATTAAGAAACAGCCACAAGACGAATTTCATCAACCAAGGTATCATTTTATTCAGTATAACGGCGCCGACCTGACACTGTGTGTAGGTTACTGTGCACAATCCTGCTGACAGGTTCCCTTTAACTGATTTTATGATGTAAGCCCTGTAGGTACAACCCTGTCATTAAAGGGAATTATGAGCTGAAAAGTATTGGCTACTATCTCTTCGTTAGAGCCGTAGTCCCACAGAAATGTATTCACTTCACCAGGCTTCACAGCTGTGACCTGCCTAGATGTTCTGCCTGACGTGAAGGTGAACATGATGTGCACATGGGAAACAGCTTTCTCTTTTTCCGTGATTATACAGATCAGTGGAGACAGGGAGAATTACAGCAGTGTCCTCTCCCTATAGTTTCTTCAATTTCAAGAAATAATCCTATTTTTTTTTTAACTGTAATCCAGAAATGAATTGATACTTACTGAAAATATGCCCAGTATCCCTAGAATGAGGCCAGCCGCTGCAGCTAAAGCTATGAGAATCACAGCCCAGTATGGAAGTCCTCCAGTGCCGTATCTAGAAATCGAAAATAACTTTAATCATAAATGATGGTTTAAACAGCTAACAACAGCTTTAATTAGAGGACATGTCTGTGGAAAAGAAGTCACGTACATGAGCAAATATATTGGCAACTAGCATTACATCATCGATCGTAAAACAACTAGACTCTATGGGTCAAATACAAGCCAAGCATCGGTCCTCAATGCCAAGCAGCAGCTGCAAAAGCAAAGAAAAGGAGGGCATAAAAAAGCAGAAAATACAAAGTGTTTTACTAAAAAATCTAAGTGAAATGATTCAGTTTAGTTAAGTGAAAAACACCAAAGCTTACAAAACATCAATCACATAAAAAAATATAATCAAAAGCATGTTCAATACATGTAATATACTCATCATCTTTGGTCTCATCTGATTTAAATCTAACAACACCCAGATTTTATCCAAAAGAGTAGACTTAAAGTGGTTGTCCTGTACTTTAATATTGATATCCTATCCTTAGGAGAGGTCATCAGTACCAAATTGAAGAGAATGTGACACCCGGTCTTTGTGCCAGGTGCAGAGACTGAATGTGATCAGTTGTGGAGCTGCACAGCACAGCTCCATGAAATGCATAATGGCGGCGGCCGGATACTGTGCCCTCCCTCGCTATTCAAATGAATAGGTGTGGATCTGCAGTACCCCATTGTGGCCACTATGCTGCTGCTAGAGCTGTGCTTCTCTGCTCCGCAATTAAGCACATCTTGCTGTCGCCGGCACTGAAAACAGCAGAGCGTCGAAAATTACAGGTGTCACATCCACCAATCTGGTACTGATGACCTATCCTAAGGATAGGCAATAGATATAATGCACTGGACAACCCCTATTATCTTGTATACACTTAATCTGGGCATCCACAGGTAAAATTACGTAATGCATTTTTTTTATATCTGGTTAATATACTGCATTTTATACAGTATATCCTACCTTAATTTTTTGATTTGTCTTGAATGTCAATTTTTTATTATATCCTTTTGATCCTGTTTGTCTTTTTATATTTTTCCTAATTTGTATTTACCTTTTTTTACATAATGGATTGTCCAGTAGCAAGTTATAACCTATAGACAGGATAGGTGATACCTTGTTGGATGGTGGGCATCCCATCGCTGGGACTCATACCGATCAGTAGAACAGGGAAATTTTATTCCCAACTGGAATCTTTTATCTTTGTTACAAAAGTGGCTGGTCAGATGCCTACTCCATTGTTTCTATATGGGGGTGCTGGAAAAAGCCGAGCGCTGCACTCAGCAGTGTCATCGGGAATCATTTGAGTGCAGGTTGGGAATGTGCACTGCTGTTCTGCTCTAAAGGAGATAAAGTTCCACATTCTGCTAATCAGTGCAAGTATCAGTGGTCAAACCCCCACGGTCAAGAAGTTATCACCTACCCTGTGGATTGATGATAATTTTATTTTACTAGACAACCACTTTATGTAAGCATTATTAGTTGACTTAGCCATTATGCGTGACCTATTGATCTCACACAATTCACTGTATAACACAAAGCTGTAGATAGACTTTAAAGGGGTGTTCCCATAAACAAAAGTTCATTTTAAACATTACATCTTATGATAATAATAATTTCCACAATTGGATATGTTTAAATAAAATGTTCATGTGCTGAGCTAATCTTATAAATGTGCCTCTGCTGTGTACTGTGTAATGGCCGTGTCTCACCCTACAGGAACATGGCCTGATCATACCACATCTCCTTAGCAGAGGGAAAGCAAAAGAGTATACAGACATTACAGCATGGGATCACAGCTGATTCTTTTTGTGAGGTGAAAATATTTCACTGCCTGTTTTTAAACAATGTTTTACCTCAAGGAAAGAATCAGTTGCGATCAAGAGCTGTAATGTCTGTATACTCTTTTGCTCCCCCTGTGATCCCTTGCTGTCCTGTCTGTATACTTGTTTGAGATGTGGTATGATCAGACCATGTTCCTGTTCGGTCAAACACGACCATTACACAGTACACAGCAGGGGCACATTTATAAGATTATCTCAGCACGGGAACATTTTATTTAAACATATCCAATTGTGGAACTTATAATTAATCCAAGATCTATTGATTAAAATGAACTATTCTTATAGAGCCCCCTCTCTTTTCACTCATGAGTGGTGTGATGAACAAGGGGTCCCATATTCTAATGCCTATATGGTCTGACAGGACATATTGATGGGAGTTGGTCTTATAAGACATCCTCTATAATGGGGATAGTACATTTCTATTACACTACAAAAAAGTCACAAACTACGGCAAGTAATTCTGCTGCAAACGTCTGTGACTACATTGTGCTGTTGTTCTGGTATTCCACCTAAATATTTCTGAATAAATTAGCACCTAGGTGTTTCCACTCCCCTTGTCAAAGGGTCAAAGGTGTATGACTCTGCTTAATCTGGCACTTGCAATACTGTTTGGACAATTTTAGCGCATGTAGGTGCACCTTCCAAGTGGTAATACCCAGATGTCAATTTATTCATTCATTTTTAGAAATAGTAACAAAGAAATGGCACAATGTAAATTTCTAAGAAAACTGGAACATACAAAAACATATCAAAAGAAAAAATAAATGTTTAAAGTAAACCTGTGATCAGGTCAAAAGTTTCAAGTTATTGCTCCTGTTATTCTCCAAATCGGGAGGTCGTTGCTCTTGGGAGCCTCTGGGCATGTCTTTCAAGTGTTCTGTATTATTACAAAGTGAACCACATCCTTTTGATAAAAAACCTTAAAAATTAGCACAAAATTAAAAAGCCCATATCTCTAGAAATGTATGGATGATTTAGTAAAAAACTGAGCAAACACATGGGAGCAGCAGAAATAAAATAACTGCAAAAACTGGATATTTTTAAACCAAGGGATTGGATCTCTATAAATGAGCATGCAGTAACCACATACATGTCCTGTTTGATGATTAGTTAAAAGGAATATACTTACTAAATTGATTAAATATTTCACTTACTGGTGACTGAAGTAGCAGTGTTAGTTCGGGCTCCAGAACTAGTAAGAGTGACACCATTTGTTGATACTGTGGTGGTTGTGGGTGATACAGTGTTACTTGCACCTCCAGACGTAGTTGTAGGGGCTGTGGCTGTGGATGCTGTTGTATTAAATGAATGTGAAGGAGAAGATAAAGGAGAAGATACTGTAACAGTTGAAGCTGAACTAGTAGATGTACTAGATGTTGGGGCTCCAGTGGTGGTTACAGTAGTAGCAATTGTAGTTAATATTGATACTGCAGTGGTAGTAGGATCTGCAATAGTTGTAGATTCAGGGGTTGGTGCAGCAGGAGTAGTGGAAAATGAAATAGTGGCTACTGATACAGCGGTTGTTAGAGCTGGAGTAGTAGTTTGGGCTGTAGTTGTAGTTGGTAATGAAATTGTAGTTGAAGCTGGAATAGCAGTTGTAATTGACAATGGAGTCGTAGTGGGAACTGGAGTCGTAGTTGGAGCTGGAGTCATAGTTGGAGCAGGAGTAGTAGTTGGGGCTATAGTTGTAGTTGTTGCTACAGTAGTAGTGTGAGATGCAGTAGAAGTTGGAGATGCAGTATTAGTTGGAGCTGCAGAAGTAGTTGGAGCTGCAGAAGTAATAGTTGGAGGTGCAGTAGTAGTTGGAGCTGAAGTTGTCGTTAGAGCTGCAGTAGTAACTGCAGCTAGTGTAGTTGGAGCTGGAGTCGTAGTTGGAGCTGGAGTCGTAGCTGGAGCTGCAGTTGAAGCTGGAATTGTAGCTGGAGTTGGAGTCAGGGCTGTAGTCGTAGTTGGTGCTGCAGTAGTAAATGAAGCTGCAGTAGTATTTGAAGATGCAGTAGTAGTTGAAGCTGCAGAAGTAGTTGGAGCTGCAGAAGTAGTAGTTGGTGTTGCAGTAATAGTAGTTGGAGCTGGAGTAGTAGTTGGGGCTATAGTTGAAGTAGTTGCTACAGTAATAGTTGGAGCTGCAGTAGAAGATGGAGCTGCAGAAGTAGTTGGAGCTGCAGAAGTAGTAGATAGAACTGGAGTAGTAGTTGGAGCAATAGTTGTAGTTGTTGCTACAGTAGTAGATGGAGCTACAGAAGAAGTTGAAGTTGTAATTTGTGCTGCAGTAGTAGTTGGAGCTGGAGATGTAGTTGGGGCTACAGTTGATGCTACAGTAGTAGTTGGAGCTGGAGTTGTAGTTGGAGCTGGAGTTGTAGTTGGAGCTGGACTTGGTGCTGGAGTTGTAGTTGGAGCTGGTGTTGAAGTTGTAGCTGCAATAGTAGTTGGAGCTGCAGTGGTAGTTGGAGTTGGAGTTGGTGCTGCAGTAGCAGTTGGAGCTTCAGTAGTAGTTGGAGATGAAGCTGTAGTTGGAGCTGCAGTAGTATTTGGAGCTGGAGTAGTAGTTGGAGTTGGAGTTGTCGTTGGAGCTGCAGTTGAAGTTGGAGCTGGTGTTGTAGTTGGAACCGGTGTGGTAGTTGGAGCTGGTGAGATAGTTGGAGCTGGTGTTGTAGTTGGAGATGAAGTCGTAGTTGGAGCAGGAGTCATAGATGGAGCTGGAGTCATAGTTGGTACTGCAGAAGTAGTTGGTGCTGCAGAAGTAGTTGTAGCTGGAGTTGTAGTTGGTGCTGCAGAAGTAATTGGAGCTGGTGTTGTAGTTTGAGCTGGTGTTGAAGTTGAAGCTGCAGTGGTAGTTGGAGCGGCAATGGTAGTTGGAGTTGGAGCTGTAGTTGTAGTTGGGGCTATAGTTGTAGTTGTTGCTACAGAAGTAGATGGAGCTGCAGAAGTAATTGGAGTAGGAGTTGCAATTGGTGTTGCAGTAGTAGTTGGAGCTGGAGATGTAGTTGTGGCTATAGTTGTAGTTGTTGCTATAGTAGTAGATAGAGATGCAGCAGTAGTTGGAGCTGCGGTAGTAGTTGGAGCAGGAGTTGCAGTTGGAGCTGGCATTGTAGTTGGTTCTGGAGTTGTAGTTGGTGCTGGAGTTGTAGTTGGTGCTGCAGTAGTAGTAGTTGGAGCTGATGTTGTAGTTGGATCTGGTGTTGTAGTTGGAGCTGTAATAGTAGTTGAAACTGCAGTGGTAGTTGGAGTTGGTGCTGGAGTAGTTTTTGTTGCTACAGTAGTAGCTGCAGCTGCAGTAGTAGTTGGAGCTTCAGAAGTAGTTGGAACTGCAGAAGTAGTTGGAGCTAAAGTTGTAGTAGCTGGAGATGGAGTAGTAGTTGGAGCTATAGTTGTAGTTGTTTGTACAATTGTAGTTGGAGCTGCTGCAGTAGTGGGAGCTGTAGTAGTAGTGGGACCTTCAGTAGTAGTTGGATCTTGAGTAGTAGTTGGAGCTGGTGTTGTAGTTGGAGCTGGAGTTAAAGTTGGAGATGCAGTAGTAGTTGGAGCTGGTGTAGTTGGAGCTGGTGTTGTAGGTGGACCAGCAGTGGTAGTTGGAGCTGGTGTTTTAGTTGGTGCTGGAGTAGTAGTTGGAGATGGATTAATAGTTGGAGCTGGAGTAGTAGTGGGAGCTGCTGTAGTAGTGGGAGCTGCAGTAGTAGTGGGAGCAACAGTAGTAGTGGGAGTTGCAGTAGTAGTGGGAGCTGCAGTAGTAATTGCAGCTGCAGAAGTAGTTGGAGCTGGTGTTGTAGGTGGATCTGATGTTGTAGTTAGAGCTGGTGTTGTAGTTGGATCTGATGTTGTAGTAAGAGCTGTTGGATCTGTTGTTGTAGTTGGAACTGGTGTTGTAGTTGGAGACCCAGTAGTAGTTGGAGCTGGTGTCGTAGTTGGAGATGGTGTCAAAGTAGGAGCTGGAGTCGTAGTTGGAGCTGGAGTCGTAGTTTCATCTGGAGTCGTAGTTTCAGCTGGAGTCGTAGTTTCAGCTGGAGTCACAGTTTCAACTGGAGTCATAGTTGGTGCTGCAGAAGTAGTTGCAGCTGGAGTTGTAGTTGGTGCTGCAGAAATAGTTAGAGCTGGTGTTGTAGTTGGAGCTGGTGTTGTAGTTGGACCTGCAGTGGTAGTTTGAGCTGGTGTTGTAGTTGGTGCGTCAGTTCTAGTTGGTGCTGGAGTTGTATTTGGGGCTATAGTTGTAGTTGTTGCTACAGTAGTAGATGGAGATGCACTAGTAGTTGGAGCTGGAGATGTAGTTGGAACTGGGGTTGTAGTTGGAGCTTGAGTAGTAGTTAGAGCTGGTTTTGTAGTTGGAGCTGGAGTTGTAGTTAGAGCTGGAGTCGTAGAGAGAGCTGCTGTAGTAGTGAGACCTGCAGTAGTAGTGAGAGCTGCAGTAGTAGTGGGAACTGCAGTATTTGTTAGAGCTGCAGAAGTAGTTGAAGCTGGTGTTGTAGTTGGATCTGATTTTGTAGTTGGAGCTGGTGTAGTTAGAGCTGGTATTGTAGTTGGAGATGGAGTTGCAGTTGGAGACGGAGTTGTATTTGGAGATGAAGTTGTAGTTGGAGACGCAGTAGTAGTTGGAGCTGGTGTTGTAGTTGGAGCTGGAGTCGTTGTTGGAGCTGTTGTCGAAGTTGGAGGTGGTGTCATACTTGTAGCTGGATGCGTAGTTGTAGCTGGAGTTGTAGTTGGAACTGGAGTCATAGTTGGCACTGGAATAGTAGTTGAAGCTGGAGTAGTAATTGGAGCTGGAGTAGTAGTTGTTGCTGGAGTAGAAGTTGTTGCTAAAGTAGTAGTTGGAGCTGCTGTAGCAGTGGAAGCTGCAGTAGTAGTTGGAGCTGGAGTAGTAGTGGGAGCTTCTGTAGTAGTGGGAGCTACAGTAGTAGTGGGAGCTGCAGTAGTAGTGGGAGCTACAGTAGTAGTGGGATCTGCAGTAGTAGTGGGAGCTGCAGTAGTAGTTGGAGCTGCAGAAGTAGTTGGAGCTGGTGTTGTAGTTGGATTTAATGTTGTAGTTATAGCTGGAGTTGTAGTTGGAGCTGGTGTTGTAGTTGGAGAAGGAGTTGTAGTTGAAGACGCAGTAGTAGTTAGAGCTGGTGTCATAGTTGGAAATGGTGTCGTAGTTGGAGCTGGAGTCATAGTTGGAGCTGGAGTTGTAGTTTCAGCTGCAATCATAGTTGGTGCTGCAGAAGTAGTTGGTGCTGCAGAAGTAGTTGGAGCTGGAGTTGTAGTTGGAGCTGGTGTTGTAGTTGGACCTGCAGTTGTAGTTGGAGCTGGTGTTGTAGTTGGTGCTGGAGTTGTAGTTGGTGCTGGAGTTGCATTTGGGGCCATAGTTGTAGTTGTTGCTACAGTAATAGATGGAGATCCAGTAGTAGTTGGAGCTGGAGTTGTAGTTGGAGCTGGAGTTGTAGTTGGAGCTTGAGCAGTAGTTGTAGCTGGTGTCGTAGTTAGAGATGGAGTTGTAGTGGAAGCTGCTGTATTAGTGGGAGCTGCAGTAGTAGTTGGAGTGCAGAAGTAGTTGGAGCTGGTTTTGTAGTTGGATCTGATGTAGTTGGAGCTGGTGTTGTAGTTGGAGATGGAGTTGCAGTTGGAGACAGAGTTGTAGTTGGAGACGCAGTTGTAGTTGGAGCCGGTGTTGTAGTTGGAGCCGGTGTCGTAGTTGGAGCCGGTGTCGTAGTTGGAGCTGGTGTCGTAGTTGGAGCTGGTGTCGTAGTTGGAGCTGGAGTCGAAGTAGGAGCTGGGGTCAAAGTGAAAGTTTGAGTCGTAGTTTCAACTGGAGATGTAGTTTCAGCTGGAGTAGTAGTTGGAGCTGGAGTAGTAATTGGAACTGAAGTAGTAATTGGAGCTGGAGTAGTAGTTGTTGCTGGAGTAGAAGTTGTTGCTAAAGTAGTAGTTGGAGCTGCTGTAGCAGTGGGAGCTACAGTCGTAGTGGGAGCTGGAGTTGTAGTGGAATCTGGAGTTGTTGATGGAGCAGGAGTTGTAGTTGGAGCTACTGTAGCAGTGGGAGCTGCAGTAGTAGTGGGAGCCGCAGTAGAAGTGGGATCTGCAGCAGTAGTGGGAGCTGCAGAAGTAGTGGGAGCTGCAGAAGTAGTTGGAGCTGGTGTTGTAGTTGGACCTGCACTGGTAGTTGGAGCTGGTATTGTAGTTAGTGCTGGAGTTGTAGTTGGGGCTATAGTTGTAGTTGTTGCTACAGTAGTAGATGGAGATGCAGTAGTAGTTGGAGCTGAAGTTGTAGTTGGAGCTTGAATAGTAGTTGCAGCTGGTGTTGTAGTTGGAGCTCGAGTCGTAGTTAGAGCTGGTGTTGTAGTTGGAGCTGGAGTCGTAGTTAGAGCTAGTGTTGCAGTTGGAGCTGGTGTCGTAGTTGGAGCTGGAATTGAAGTAGTAGCTGGGGTCCAAGTTGGAGCTGGAGTCATAGTTGGAGCTGGAGTCGTAGCTTTAACTGGAGTAGTAGTTTCAGCTGGAGAAGTAGTTGGAGCTGGAGTAGTAATTGGAGCTGGAGTAGTAGTTGTTGCTGAGTAGAAGTTGTTGCTAAAGTAGTATTTGAAGCTGCTGTAGCAGTGGGAGCTGAAATCGTAGTGGGAGCTGGAGTAGTAGTGGGAGCTGAAGTTGTACTGGGAGCTGGAGTTGTAGATGGAGCAGAGTTGCAGTAGGAGCTGGAGTTGAGTTGGAGCTGCTGTAGCAGTGGGAGCTGCAGTAGTAGTGGGAGCTGCAGTAGTAGTGAGAGCTGCAGTGTAGTAGGAGCTTCAGTAGTAGGGGGACCTGCAGAAGTAGTGGAGCTGCTGAAGTAGTTGGAGCTGGATGGTATTTGGAGATGGAGTCATAGTTGAGATGCAGTAGTTGTTGGAGCTGGTGTCATAGTTTCAGCTGGAGTCATATTTTCTGCTGGAGTCGTAGTTTCAGATGGAGTCGTAGTTGGTGCTGGAGTAATGTTGGAGCTGGAGTAGAAATAGGAGCTGGAGTAGTAGTTGTTGCTACAGTAGTAGTTGGAGCTTCTATAGTAGTGAGGCTGCAGTAGTAGAGGGAGCTGGAGTTGTAGTGGGAGCTGGAGTTGGAGATGTAGTTGGAGATGGAGTTGTAGTTGAAGCTGCTGTAGTAGTTGGAGCTGCAGTAGTAGTTGGAGCTGTGGGAGTAGTTGAAGATAAAGTTGTAGTTGGAGATAGAGTTGTAGTTGGATCTGCAGTAGTAGTTGGAGCGGGAGTAGTAGTTGAGCTGGAGTTGTCGGAGCTGCAGTTATAGTTAGAGCTGGTGTTGTAGTTGGAGCTGGTGTTGTAGATGGAGCTGATGTTGAAATTGGAGCTAGTTGAGTTGTAGTTGGAGTTGTATTTGGAGATGCAGTAGTAGTGGGAGCTGCAGTAGTAGTTGGAGATGGAGTCATAGTTGATGCTCTAGTAGTAGTTGGGACTGGAGTGTAGTTGGGCTATAGTTGTAGTTGTTGCTACAGAAGTAGTTGAGCTGCAGTAGTAGTGGGAGCTACAGTAGTAGTGGAGCTGCAGTAGTAGTTGGAGCTTGAGTTGTAGTTGCAGATAGAGTTGTGGTTGGAGATAGAGTTGTAGTTGGAGATAAAGTTGTGTTGGAGATGGAGTTGTAGTTGGAGATGCTGTAGTAGTTGGAGCTGGAGTTGTAGTTGGTGCTGCAGAAGCAGTTGGAACTGGTGTTGTAATTGGAGATGGAGTCATAGTTGTAGTGGAGTCATAGTTCAGCTGAGTGGTAGTTTCAGTTGGAGTAGTAGTTGGAGCTGGTGTAGTAATTGAAGCTGAGTAGAATTGCTGCTAAAGTGGTAGTTGGAGCTGCTGTAGTAGTGGGAACTGGAGCAGTAGTGTAGCTGGAGTTGCAGATGGAGCTGAGTTGTAACTGGAGCTGGAGTTGTAATGGAGCTGTAGATGTAATGGAGCTGGAGTTGTAGTGGAGCTGGAGTTGTAGCTGGAGCTGTAGTTGGAGCTGAGTTGTAGTTGGAGCGAGTTGTATTGGAGCTGAGTTGCAGTTGGAGATGGAGTTGTGGTTGAGATGCTGTAGTAGTTGGAGTGGTTGTAGTTGGAGCTGGTGTTGTAATGGAGCTGATGTGAAATTGGAGCTAGAGTTGTAGTTGGAGTGGAGTTGTATTTGGAGATGCGTAGTAGTGGGAGCGCAGTATAGTTGGAGATGGAGTCATAGTGATGCTCTAGTATAGTTGGGACTGGAGTTGTAGTTGGGCTATAGTTGTAGTTGTTGCTACAGAAGTAGTTGGAGCTGCAGTAGTAGTGGAGCTACAGTATAGTGGAGCTGCAGTAGTAGTTGGAGCTTGAATTGTAGTTGCAGATAGAGTTGTGGTTGAGATAGAGTTGTAGTTGGAATAAAGTTGTGGTGAAGAGAGTTGTAGTGGAGATGCGTAGTAGTTGGAGCGGAGTTGTAGTTGGTGCTGCAGAAGCAGTTGGAGCTGGTGTTGTAATTGGAGATGGAGTCATAGTTGTAGCTGGAGTCGTAGTTTCAGCTGGAGTCGTAGTTTCAGCTGGAGTGGAGTTTCAGCTGGAGTATAGTTGGAGCTGGTGTAGTAATTGAAGCTGGAGAAGAGTTGCTGCTAAAGTGGTAGTTGGATTGCTGTATAGTGGGAGCTGGAGCAGTATGGTAGCTGGAGTTGCAGATGGAGCTGGAGTTGTAACTGGAGCTGGAGTTGTAACTGGAGCGTAATGTAACTGGAGTGAGTTGTAGCTGGAGCTGGAGTTGTAGCTGGAGCTGTAGTTGGAGCTGAAGTTGTAGTTGGAGCTGGAGTTGTATTGGAGCTGGAGTTGAAGTTGGAGCGGAAGTTGTAGTTGAACTGGAGTTCCAGTTGGAGATGGAGTTGTGGTTGGAGATGGCTGTAGTAAGTTGGAGCTGGTGTTGTAGTTGGAGCTGGGATGAGATGGAGCTGATGTTGAAATTGGAGCTACAGTTGTAGTTGGAGCTGGAGTTGTATTTGGAGATGCATTAGTAGTTGGAGCTGCAGTAGTAGTTGGAGATAGAGTCGTAGTTGATGCTCTAGTAGTAGTTGGGACTGGAGTTGTAGTTGGGGCTATAGTTGTAGTTGTTGCTACAGAAGTAGTTGGAGCTGCAGTAGTAGTGGGAGCTACAGTAGTAGTGGAGCTGCAGTAGTAGTTGGAGCTTGAGTTGTAGTTGGAGATAGAGTTGTGGTATGGAGATAGAGTTGTGTTGGAGATAGAGTTGTGTTGAGATGGAGTTGTAGTTGGAGATGCTGTAGTAGTTGGAGCTGGAGTTGTAGTTGGTGCTGCAGAAGCAGTTGGAGCTGGTGTTGTAATTGGAGATGGAGTCATAGTTGTAGCTGAAGTCGTATTTCAGCTGGAGTCATAGTTTCAGCTGAGTGGTAGTTTCAGCTGGAGTAGTAGTTGGAGCTGGTGTAGTAATTGAAGCTGGAGAGAAGTTGCTGCTAAAGTATAGTTGGAGCTGCTGTAGTAGTGGGAGCTGGAGCAGTAGTGGTAGCTGGAGTTGCAGATGGAGTTGGAGTTGTAACTGGAGCTGGAGTTTGTAGCTGGAGTTGGAGTTGTGGTTGGAGTACTGTAGCAGTTGGAGCTGCAGTAGTAGTGGGAGCGCAGTAGAAGTGGAGTCTGCGCAGTAGTTTTTGGAGCTGCAGAAGTAGTGGGAGCTGCAGAAGAGTAGTTTGGAGCTGGTGTTGTAGTTGGACCTGCAGAGGTAAGTTGGAGCTGGTATTGTAGTTAGGCTGGAATTGTAGTTGGGGCTATAGTTAGTAGTTGTTGCTAAGTAGTAGATGGAGATGCAGTAGTAGTGGAGCTGAGTTGTAGTTGAAGCTGAATAGTAGTTGGAGCTGGTGTTGTAGTTGGAGCTCGAGTCGTAGTTAGAGCTAGTGTGTAGTTGGAGCTGGTTTGTAGTTCGAGCTGGAGTTGAAGTAGTAGCTGGGTGTTCGAAGTTGGAGCTGGAGTCATAGTTGGAGCTGGAGTCGTAGCTTTACTGGAGAAGTAGTTGTAGCTTGGAGAAGTAGTTGGAGATGGAGTAGTAATTGGAGCTGGAGTAGTAGTTGATGCTGGAGTAGAGTTGTTGCTAAAGTTGTATTTGAGCTGCTGTAGCAGTGGGAGCTGGAATCGTAGTGGGAGCTGGAGTATAGTGGGAGCTGAGTTGTACTGGGAGTGGAGTTGTAGATGGAGCAGGAGTTGCAGTGTAGGAGCTGGAGTGTAGTTGGAGCTGCTGTAGCAGTGGGAGCTGCAGTAGTAGTGGGAGCTGCAGTAGTAGTGAGAGCTGCAGTAGTAGTAGGAGCTGCAGTAGTAGTGGACCTGCAGAAGTAGTTGGAGCTGGATGGTATTTGGAGCTGGTGTCATAGTTTCAGCTGGAGTCGTATTTTCAGCTGGAGTCGTAGTTTCAGATGGAGTCGTAGTATCAGATGGAGTCGTAGTTGGTGCTGGAGTAATAGTTGGAGCTGGAGTAAAAATAGGAGCTGGAGTAGTATTGTTGCTACAGTAGTAGTTGGAGCTTCTATAGTAGTGAGAGCTGCAGTAGTAGAGGGAGCTGGAGTTGTAGTGGAAGCTGGAGTTGGAGATGTAGTTGGAGATGGAGTTGTGTAGTTGAAGCTGCTGTAGTAGTTGGAGCTGCAGTAGTAATTGGATCTGCAGTAGTAGTTGGAGCTGCAGTAGTAGTTGGAGCTGCAGTAGTAGTTGGAGCTGTAGGATTAGTTGGAGATAAAGTTGTAGTTGGAGATAGAGTTGTAGTTGGATCTGCAGTAGTAGTTGGAGCTGGAGTAGTAGTTGGAGCTGGAGTTGTCGGAGCTGCAGTTATAGTTAGAGTTGGTGTTGTAGTTGGAGCTGGTGTTGTAGATGGAGCTGATGTTGAAATTGGAGCTAGAGTTGTAGTTGGAGCTGGAGTTGTATTTGGAGATGCAGTAGTAGTAGGAGATGCAGTAGTAGTTGGAGATGGAGTCGTAGTTGATGCTCTAGTAGTAGTTGGGACTGAAGTTGTAGTTGGGGCTATAGTTGTAGTTGTTGCTACAGAAGTAGTTGGAGCTGCAGTAGTAGTGGGAGCTACAGTAGTAGTGGGAGCTGCAGTAGTAGTTGGAGCTTGAGTTGTAGTTGGAGATAGAGTTGTGGTTGGAGATAGAGTTGTAGTTGGAGATAGATTGTGGTTGGAGATGGAGTTGTAGTTGGAGATGCTGTAGTAGTTGGAGCTGGAGTTGTAGTTGGTGCTGCAGAAGCATTTGGAACTGGTGTTGTAATTGGAGATGGAGTCATAGTTGTAGCTGGAGTCGTAGTTTCAGCTGGAGTGTAGTTTCAGCTGGAGGTAGTTTCAGCTGGAGTAGTAGTTGGAGCTGGTGTAGTAATTGAAGCTGGAGTAGAAGTGCTGCTAAAGTGGTAGTTGGAGCTGCTGTAGTAGTGGGAGCTGGAGCAGTAGTGGTAGCTGGAGTTGCAGATGGAGCTGGAGTTGTAACTGGAGCTGTAGATGTAACTGGAGCTGGAGTTGTAGCTGGAGCTGGAGTTGTAGCTGGAGCTGTAGTTGGAGCTGAAGGTGTAGTTGGAGCTGGAGTTGTATCTGGAGCTGGAGTTGAAGTTGGAGCGGGAGTTGTAGTTGGAGCTGGAGTTGCAGTTGGAGATGGAGTTGTGGTTGGAGATGCTGTAGTAGTTGGAGCTGGTGTTGTAGTTGAAGCTGGTGTTGTAGATGGAGCTGATGCTGAAATTGGAGCTAGAGTTGTAGTTGGAGCTGGAGTTGTATTTGCAGATGCAGTAGTAGTGGGAGCTGCAGTAGTAGTTGGAGATGGAGTCGTAGTTGATGCTCTAGTAGTAGTTGGGACTGGAGTTGTAGTTGGGGCTATAGTTGTAGTTGTTGCTACAGAAGTAGTTGGAGCTGCAGTAGTAGTGGGAGCTACAGTAGTAGTGGGAGCTGCAGTAGTAGTTGGAACTTGAGTTGTAGTTGGAGATAGAGTTGTGGTTGGAGATAGAGTTGTGGTTGGAGATGGATTTGTAGTTGGAGATGCTGTAGTAGTTGGAGCTGGAGTTGTAGTTGGTGCTGCAGAAGCAGTTGGAACTGGTGTTGTAATTGGAGATGGAGTCATAGTTGAAGCTGGAGTCGTAGTTTCAGCTGGAGTGGTAGTTTCAGCTGGAGTGTAGTTTCAGCTGGAGTAGTAGTTGGAGCTGGTGTAGTAATTGAAGCTGGAGTAGAAGTTGCTGCTAAAGTGGTAGTTGGAGCTGCTGTAGTAGTGGGAGCTGGAGCAGTAGTGGTAGCTGGAGTTATAACTGGAGCTGGAGTTGTAACTGGAGCTGTAGATGTAACTGGAGCTGGAGTTGTAGCTGGAGCTGGAGTTGTAGCTGGAGCTGTAGTTGCAGCTGAAGTTGTAGTTGGAGCTGGAGTTTTATCTGGAGCTGTAGTTGAAGTTGGAGCGGGAGTTGTAGTTGGAGCTGGAGTTGCAGTTGGAGATGGAGTTGTGGTTGGAGATGCTGTAGTAGTTGGAGCTGGTGTTGTAGTTTGGAGCTGGTGTTGTAGATGGAGCTGATGTTGAAATTGGAGCTAGAGTTGTAGTTGGAGCTGGAGTTGTATTTGGAGATGCAGTAGTAGTGGGAGCTGCAGTAGTAGTTGGAGATGGAGTCGTAGTTGATGCTCTAGTAGTAGTTGGGACTGGAGTTGTAGTTGGGGCTATAGTTGTAGTTGTTGCTACAGAAGTAGTTGGAGCTGCAGTAGTAGTGGTTGCTACAGTAGTAGTGGGAGCTGCAGTAGTAGTTGGAACTTGAGTTGTAGTTGGAGATAGAGTTGTGGTTGGAGATAGAGTTGTGGTTGGAGATGGAGTTGTAGTTGGAGATGCTGTAGTAGTTGGAGCTGGAGTTGTAGTTGGTGCTGCAGAAGCAGTTGGAACTGGTGTTGTAATTGGAGATGGAGTCATAGTTGTAGCTGGAGTCGTAGTTTCAGCTGGAGTGGTAGTTTCAGCTGGAGTAGTAGTTGGAGCTGGTGTAGTAATTGAAGCTGGAGTAGAAGTTGATGCTAAAGTGGTAGTTGGAGCTGCTGTAGTAGTGGGAGCTGGAGCAGTAGTGGTAGCTGGCGTTGCAGATGGAGCTGGAGTTGTAACTGGAGCTGGAGTTGTAACTGGAGCTGTAGATGAAACTGGAGCTGGAGTTGTAGCTGGAGCTGGAGTTGTAGCTGGAGCTGTAGTTGGAGCTGAAGTTGTAGTTGGAGCTGGAGTTGTATTTGGAGCTGGAGTTGAAGTTGGAGCGTTAGTTGTAGTTGGAGCTGGAGTTGCAGTTGGCGATGGAGTTGTGGTTGGAGATGCTGTAGTAGTTGGAGCTGGTGTTGTAGTTGGTGCTGCAGAAATAGTTGGAGCTGATGTTGTAGTTGGAGCTGGTGTTGTTGATGGAGCTGGTGTTGTAGATGGAGCTGTTGTTGTAGTCGGAGCTGGTGTTGTAGTTGGAGATGGTGTTGTGTTTGGAGCTTGAGTTGTGGTTGGTGTTGGAGTTGTAGTTGGGGCTAGAGTTGTAGTTGGAGATGCAGTAGTAGCTGGGGCTGCTGTAGTAGTTGGAGCTGCAGAAGTAGTTGGAGCTGCAGAAGTAGTTGGAACTGCTGTAGTAGTGGGAGCTGCAGTAGTTGTGGGTGCTGCAGGAGTAGTTGGAGATAAAGTTGCAGTTGGAGATGAAGTTGTAGTTGGAGCTGCAGTAGTAGTTGGAGCTGGAGTAGTAGATGGAGCTGTAGTTGTTGGAGCTTCAGTAGTAATTGGAGCTGGTGTTGTAGTTGGAGCTGGTGTTGTAGTTGGAGTCGGAGTTGTATTTGGAGCTAGATTTGTAGTTGCAGATGCAATTGTAGTTGGAGATGCAGTTGTAGTTGGAGATGCAGTAGTAGTGGGAGCTGCAGTAGTAGTTGGAGATGGAGTCGTAGTTGGTGATGCAGTAGTAGTTGGGACTGCAATTGTATTTGGGGCTATAGTTGTAGTTGCTGCTACAGTAGTAGTTGGAGATGCAGTAGTTGTAGTAGTAGCTGCAATAGTAGTGGGAGCTGCAGTAGTAGCGGAAGCTGCAGTAGTAGTTGGAGATGGAGTTGTAGTTGGAGATGGAGTTGTATTTGGACCTGCAGTAGTATTTGGAGATGGAGATGTAGATGGGGATGCAGTAGTAATAGGAGCTGGAGACGTACTTGGAGCTGGAGTCGTACTTGGAGCTGGAGTCGAAGTAGAAGCTGGATTAGTGGTTGTTACAGTAGTAGTCACAGCTGGAGCAGTAGTGGGAGCTAGAGTAGTAATTGAAGCTGGAGTAGTATTGGGATCTACAGTAGTAGTGGAAGCTGCAGTAGTAGTGGGAGCTGCAGAAGTAGTTGGAGCTGCTGAAGTAGTTGGTGCTGCAGAAGTAGTTGGAGCTGATGTTGCAGTTGGAGCTGGTGTTGTAGTTGGAGCTGGTGTTGTAGACAGAGCTGGTGTTGTATTCGGAGCTAGTGTTGTAGTCGGAGCTGGTGTTGTGGTTGGAGTGGGTGTTGTGGTTGGTGCTGGAGTTGCAGTTGGGGCTGGAGTTGTAGTTGGGGCTGGAGTTGTAGTTGGGGCTGCAGTTGTAGTTGGAGCTGCAGTAGTAGTTGGAGCTGCAGAAGTAGTTGGAGCTGGAATAGTAGTTGAGGCTATAGTTGTAGTTGTTGCTACTGTAGTACTTGGAGCTGCTGTAGTACTTGAAGCTGCTGTAGTAGTGGAAGCTGCAGGAGTAGTTGGAGATAAAGTTGCAGTTGGAGATGAATTTGTAGTTGGAGCTGCAGTAGTAGCTGGAGCCGGAGTAGTAGATGGAGCTGTAGTTGTCAGAGCTGCAGTAGTAGTTGGAGCTGGTGTTGTAGTTGGACCTGGTGTAGATGGAGCTGGTGTTGTAGATGGAGCTGGTGTTGTAGTTGGAGCTGGAGTTGTAGTTGGAGCTGGAGTTGTAGTTGGCGATGCTGTAGTAGTGGGAGCTGCAGTAGTAGTTGGAGATGCAGTCGTAGTTGGTGCTGCAGTAATAGTTGGGACTGCAGTTGTAGTTGGGACTATAGTTGTAGTTGTTGCTACAGTAGTAGTTGGCGCTGCAGTAGTAGTAGCTGCAGTAGTAGTGGAAGCTGCAGTAGTAGTGGAAGCTGCAATAGTAGTTGAAGCTGTAGTAGTAGTTGGAGATGGAGTTGTAGTTGGAGATGGAATTGTAGTTGGAGATGGAGTTGTAGTTGGACCTGCAGTAGTAGTTGGAGATGAAGATGTAGATGGGGATGCAGTAGTAATTGGAGCTGGAGTCGTACTTGGAGCTGGAGTCGTGCTTGCAGCTGGAGTCGTACTTGGAGCTGGAGTCGTGCTTGTAGCTGGAGTCGTACTTGGAGCTGGAGTCGAAGTTGAAGCTGGAGTCGTATTTTCAGCTGGAGTCGCTGTTAGTGCTGAAGTAGTAGTTGGAGCCGGACTGGTTACTGGAGCTGGAGTAGTAGTTGTTGCCACAGTAGTAATTGGAGCTGCTATAGTAGTGGGAGCTGGAGTTGTAGTGGGAGCTGGAGTTGTAATGGGAGCTGGAGTTGTAGTGGGAGCTGGATTTGTAGTTGTAGTTGGAGATGGAGTTGGAGTTGGAGCTGCTGTAGTAGTTGGAGCTGCAGAAGTAGTTGGAGCTGGAGTTGTAGTTGGTGCTGTAGAAGCAGTTAGAGCTGGTGTTGTAGTTGGAGCTGGTGTTGTAGTTGTGGCTGCATTAGTAGTTGTAGCTGCAGTAGTAGTAGAAGCTGGATTAGTAGTTGTTGCTACAGTATTATTTGGAGCTGCAGAAGTAGTTGGAGCTGGAATAGTAGTTGAGACTATAGTTGTAGTTGTTGCTACAGTAGTAGTTGGAGCTGCTGTAATTCTTGGAGCTGCTGTAGTAGTGGGAGCTGCAACAGTAGTGGGAGCTGCAGGAGTAGTTAGAGATAAAGTTGTAGTTGGAGAAGGAGTTGTAGTTGGAGCTGCAGTAGTAGTTGGAGATGCAGTCGTAGTTGGTGCTGCAGTAATAGTTGGGACTGCAGTTGTAGTTGGGACTATAGTTGTAGTTGTTGCTACAGTAGTAGTTGGCGCTGCAGTAGTAGTAGCTGCAGTAGTAGTGGAAGCTGCAGTAGTAGTGGAAGCTGCAATAGTAGTTGAAGCTGTAGTAGTAGTTGGAGATGGAGTTGTAGTTGGAGATGGAATTGTAGTTGGAGATGGAGTTGTAGTTGGACCTGCAGTAGTAGTTGGAGATGAAGATGTAGATGGGGATGCAGTAGTAATTGGAGCTGGAGTCGTACTTGGAGCTGGAGTCGTGCTTGCAGCTGGAGTCGTACTTGGAGCTGGAGTCGTGCTTGTAGCTGGAGTCGTACTTGGAGCTGGAGTCGAAGTTGAAGCTGGAGTCGTATTTTCAGCTGGAGTCGCTGTTAGTGCTGAAGTAGTAGTTGGAGCCGGACTGGTTACTGGAGCTGGAGTAGTAGTTGTTGCCACAGTAGTAATTGGAGCTGCTATAGTAGTGGGAGCTGGAGTTGTAGTGGGAGCTGGAGTTGTAATGGGAGCTGGAGTTGTAGTGGGAGCTGGATTTGTAGTTGTAGTTGGAGATGGAGTTGGAGTTGGAGCTGCTGTAGTAGTTGGAGCTGCAGAAGTAGTTGGAGCTGGAGTTGTAGTTGGTGCTGTAGAAGCAGTTAGAGCTGGTGTTGTAGTTGGAGCTGGTGTTGTAGTTGTGGCTGCATTAGTAGTTGTAGCTGCAGTAGTAGTAGAAGCTGGATTAGTAGTTGTTGCTACAGTATTATTTGGAGCTGCAGAAGTAGTTGGAGCTGGAATAGTAGTTGAGACTATAGTTGTAGTTGTTGCTACAGTAGTAGTTGGAGCTGCTGTAATTCTTGGAGCTGCTGTAGTAGTGGGAGCTGCAACAGTAGTGGGAGCTGCAGGAGTAGTTAGAGATAAAGTTGTAGTTGGAGAAGGAGTTGTAGTTGGAGCTGCAGTAGTAGTTGGAGATGCAGTCGTAGTTGGTGCTGCAGTAATAGTTGGGACTGCAGTTGTAGTTGGGACTATAGTTGTAGTTGTTGCTACAGTAGTAGTTGGCGCTGCAGTAGTAGTAGCTGCAGTAGTAGTGGAAGCTGCAGTAGTAGTGGAAGCTGCAATAGTAGTTGAAGCTGTAGTAGTAGTTGGAGATGGAGTTGTAGTTGGAGATGGAATTGTAGTTGGAGATGGAGTTGTAGTTGGACCTGCAGTAGTAGTTGGAGATGAAGATGTAGATGGGGATGCAGTAGTAATTGGAGCTGGAGTCGTACTTGGAGCTGGAGTCGTGCTTGCAGCTGGAGTCGTACTTGGAGCTGGAGTCGTGCTTGTAGCTGGAGTCGTACTTGGAGCTGGAGTCGAAGTTGAAGCTGGAGTCGTATTTTCAGCTGGAGTCGCTGTTAGTGCTGAAGTAGTAGTTGGAGCCGGACTGGTTACTGGAGCTGGAGTAGTAGTTGTTGCCACAGTAGTAATTGGAGCTGCTATAGTAGTGGGAGCTGGAGTTGTAGTGGGAGCTGGAGTTGTAATGGGAGCTGGAGTTGTAGTGGGAGCTGGATTTGTAGTTGTAGTTGGAGATGGAGTTGGAGTTGGAGCTGCTGTAGTAGTTGGAGCTGCAGAAGTAGTTGGAGCTGGAGTTGTAGTTGGTGCTGTAGAAGCAGTTAGAGCTGGTGTTGTAGTTGGAGCTGGTGTTGTAGTTGTGGCTGCATTAGTAGTTGTAGCTGCAGTAGTAGTAGAAGCTGGATTAGTAGTTGTTGCTACAGTATTATTTGGAGCTGCAGAAGTAGTTGGAGCTGGAATAGTAGTTGAGACTATAGTTGTAGCTGTTGCTACAGTAGTAATTGGAGCTGCTGTAATTCTTGGAGCTGCTGTAGTAGTGGGAGCTGCAACAGTAGTGGGAGCTGCAGGAGTAGTTGGAGATAAAGTTGTAGTTGGAGAAGGAGTTGTAGTTGGAGCTGCAGTAGTAGTTGGAGCTGGAGTAGTGGTTGGAGCTGGAGTTGTTGGAGCTGCAGTAGTAGTTGGAGCTGGTGTTGTAGATGGAGCTGGTGCTGTAGTTGGAGCTGTAGTTGGAGCTGGAGTTGCAGTTGGATATGCAGTAGTAGTTGGTGCTGGAGTTGTAGTTGGGGCTACAGTTGTAGTTGCTGCTACAGAAGTAGTTGGTGCTGCAGTAGTAGTGGGAGCTGCAGTAGTAGTTGGATCTGGAGTTGTAGTTGTAGATGGAGTTGTACTTGGAGTTGTAGTTGGAGCTGAAGTTGTAGTTGGTGCTGCAGAAGCAGTTAGAGTTGGTGTTGTAGTTGGTGCTGGAATTATAGTTGTGGATGGAGTTGTAATTGGGGATGGAGTTGTAGTTGGGGTTACAGTAGTAGTTGAAGCTGGAGTAGTAGTTGTTGCTACAGTAGTATTTGGAGCTGCAGAAGTAGTTGGAGCTGCAGAAGTAGATGGGGCTATAGTTGTAGTTGTAGCTACAGTAGTAGTTGGAACTGCTGTAGTACTTGGAGCTGTTGTAGTAGTGGGAGCTGGAGTAGTAGTTGGAGCTGCAATAGTAGTTAGAGCTGCAGTAGTAGTTGGAGCTGGTGTTGTAGTTGGAGCTGGTGTTGTAGTTGGAGATGGAGTTGTAGTTGTAGCTGGAGTAGTAGTGGAAGCTACAGTAGTAGTGGGAGCTGCAGTAGTAGTGGGAGCTGCAGTAGTAGTGGGAGATTCTGTAGTAATGGGAGCTTCAGTAGTAATGGGAGCTTCAGTAGTAGTGGGAGCTGCAGAAAAAGTTGGAGCTGCAGAAAAAGTTGGAGCTGGTGTTGGAGATGCAGCTGGTGTTGGAGATGCAGCTGGAGTCGTAGTTGGAGCTGGAGTCATAGTTGGAGCTGGAGTCGTAGATGGAGCTGGAATCATAGTTGGAACTGGAGTCGTAGTTGGAGCTGTAGTCGTAGTTGGTACTGCAGTAGTAATTAAAGCTGGAGTAGTAGTTGGGGCTATAGATGTAGTTGTTGCTACAGTAGTAGTTGGAGCTGCTGTAGTAGTTGAAGGTGCAGTAGTAGTTGGAGCTGCAAAAGTAGTTGGAGCTGCAGAAGTAGTTGGAGCTGGTGTTGTAGTTGGAGCTGGAGTCGTAGATGGAGCTGGAGTCATAGATGCAGTTGCAGTTGGAGCTGGAGCTATAGTTGAAGATTGAGTTGGAGCTGTAGTCGTAGTAGGTGCTACAGTAGTAGTTAAAGCCGGAGTAGTAGTTTGGGCTATAGATGTAGTTGTTGCTACTGTAGTCGTTGGAGCTGCAGTACTAGTGGGAGCAGGTGTTGTAGTTGGAGCAGGTGTTGTAGTTGGAGCAGGTGTTGTAGCTGGAGCTGGAGTTGCAGTTGGAGCTGGAGTCGTAGTTGGTGCTGGAGTACTAGTTGGGGCTATAGTTGTAGTTGTTGCTACAGTAGTAGTTGGAGCTTCAGTTGTAGTTGGAGCTGTAGTTGTAGTTGCAGCTGGAGTTGTAGTTGGAGTTGTAGTTGGAGCTGGAGTTGTAGTTGGAGCTTGTGTCATAGCTGTAGTAGTAGTTGGTGCTGCAGTAGTAGTTGGAGCTGGAGTAGTAGTTGGGGCTATAGTTGTAGCTGTTGCTACAGTTGTAGTTGAAGCTGGAGTCATAGTTGGAGCTGGAGTCATAGCTGTAGTAGTAGTTGGGGCTGCATTAGTAGTTGGAGCTGCAGCAGTAGTTGGAGCTGGAGTTGTAGTTGGAGCTGGAGTTGTTGTTGGAGCTGAAGTTGTTGTCCTAGCTGGAGTTGCGGTTGGAGCTGGAGTTGTGGTTGGAGCTGGAGTTGTGGTTGGAGCTGGAGTTGTGGTTACAGCTGGAGCTGTAGTTTGTCCTCCTTCACAAATGTTTAGAGCTATAGTAAAAAAGACAGTAGAATAAGTTCATGTTACTGAAAATTTTAAATGTATTATTATAATATACAGTTTTGAATATTTTTCTTATTATAGATTGTGCTGTCCCAGTCAACCGTAGTACAAATGGAGCATGTATGCAGAGCATGTGTTATTAGATCAGATCTAATTATCACTAGTTCACTGCTGCACTAGAATGAAAATCTAAGATCCAATAGATTTTTCAGAAAATGGACCATATTTACTTGTACATATATTTACATGCAGCTGGCTGATTAACTATCCAGATTCCACAATTGATAGCAATCACAATATTTGGCCTTTTTCACCCCACGATTAAATCGCTTCGAGCTGATGGTCAATAAATGATCTCCTGGTATACCAGATATGTGGCCTTTGAGACCCAGCCATAGGCAGGGTGTAGCAGGTGTTCTGCCTTTGTAATTTCATAGGTCTCAGTGCTGATGCATTGCAATGCATGATACCAGTCATCAGAGTAATAAAAGTTAAAATTCCATAAAGAGACTAAGTAAAAAATTTTTTATAAAAGTTAGGAAGATTGAAAAAAATATATACAAAATATAAACACAAAATAAAAAGCAAAAATATATCAATAAATGCACATTTATGTAAAACAAAAACAAACAAAAAAAGTACACATAGATTGTGTTGCTGCATCCAGAGCAACGTTATCTATAAAACTGGCAAACTAGTTAATCCCTACAGTGAATGGCACAAAATAAAAGGAAAAAATATTTTAAAAAAATCTATGGTTTTTATCATACCGCTGGAAAAAAAAGTGGAATAAAATGCAATCTAAAAGTCAAATGTGAATAAAAATGATATTGCTGAAAACAACATCTTGGCCCGCAAAAAACAAGCCACAATACAGCTCAATAATCGGGAAAATAAAAAAGTTATAGCACTCAGAATACAGATTTGCAAAAACATATTATTTGTATGAATTTGCTTTTATTGTGTAAAACATGGAAAAAGATATTAATAAGGTATTATAATCGTACTGACCCGAAGGATAAGCCGCCTTTTCACTTTTACCACACGATGAATGGCATAAAAAATCAACAGAAAACAGATCCTGAATTGCTGGTGATTGTGCATTCTGCCTCCCAAAAATCGGAAAAGAAAGCGATCAAAAAATGCTATGTACCAGAAAATGGTACCAATGAAAGCATCAACTCATCATGCAAAAAACAAGCCCTCATATAACTTTGTAGGCAGAAATATAGAAAAATTGTAGCTCTCAAAATATGGCAATGTAAAAACTTGCTTTTGTAAAAAAAGGTATTTTTTAGTGTGACAGCAGCCAAACATAAAAAAAACTAAATAAACGATATCGCTGTAATCGCACTGACCTGAATAATAAAGTCGTCTAATCACTTTTACCGCACAAGGAATACTATAAAAAATAAATAAAACTAATTCTGCTGCTGATTTGCTTATTTTGCCTCCCAAAGATCAAAGTAAGGCTCAGTGCAAATTTATCCTGTGCTCTACACTGAGCACTTACACCGGGGTTTAGATTTAAATCTCTAAAATACGTGATTCAGATGGAACCACAGAGGGAAGATTTGCTATAATGAGGCAAATGGAGGCATTGTGGATTGCATCTGGCCTATGATCCGGCAGCACACGTATTTTTGAGTGTTGAAAAGACTGGTTGGCCACAGTTTTTGTGCACCTCGCAAAAGCTGGATACCATCGAACAGAAGCCAGACTGAATCCAGAGTATCTCTGCTGCCTTATTAGTGACTGGATCCCTCAGGGGTTTAATCATTGTTGATTTAGATGGAAACCCCAATGGAAGTGCTCAGCATAAAGCATAGGACAGTGTTTCTCAACTCCAGTCCTCAGGACCCACCAACAGGTCATGTTTTCAGGATTTCCTTAGTATTGCAAAGGTGATGGAATTAATGCTTGAGCAGGTGATAAAATTATGACCTGTGCAATACTAAGGAAATCCTGAAAACATGACCTGTTGGTGAGTCCTGAGGACTGGAGTTGAGAAACACTGGCATAGGATAAAGGTGAACTGATCCAAAATCTTCTGTTCCCCAAAATGCCACGAATAAAAGCTTCTACTCAACTCACAAAAAGCAAGTCTCCACTCAGGTTCGTCATCTGTTAACAGAAATATTACTGGCAGCATAAAGACTCTAGAAAAGTAACATTGCTCCAGCAGAAGAAATCATGTGAAATCTGCGCTCCCAAATCCCACCTTCTCCTGAGCCCCACAGTGTGCCTAAACTGCAGTTAGCATCCATATGTCTGGCATTAACATAGTGAGGAGAGCTCACTCTATTTACAGGATGCATATCTCCAGAAGTACAAGCTGGGCACAACATATGAGCACTAAATGTACTGGGCACTACAAGGTACAGGCACTACAATGGCAGATTTGCATTTTCACTCAGCAACATCCATTGCTGCTTGTTTTTGGAAAACACCAATAGAGTCAAAATTGTCACTACAACTGTAGATAAATTCCCAGAGGGGTGTAATGTTTAAATTACATTTTGGGTTCAATTGAGGCAGGTTTCTGCTCTTCAAGCACTTAAAGGCTCTGTATATGGAGTTCGCAAACTATTCTATGAAAATTTGTTGTCCATCCCGAGTCTCGCTGTGCAGCTAAGCTGTTCTGAACAGACACATGTGGGGTACTGCCAAATGCAATATGGCGTCCACAATCTAACCCAGACAATTTTGCACTCCAAAAATAAAATAGTGCTCCTTTCCTTCCAAGCCCTGCCATTTGCACAAACAAAAATAAAATAGTGCTCCTTTCCTTCCAAGCCCTGCCATGTGCCCAAACAAGTGTTTCTGACCACATAAGGGGTATTGCTGTATTCAGAAGAAATTGCACAGCAAGTTATTTGGTCCATTTTCACCTGTTACTTTTGTGAAAATGAAAAATTTTTATTTGGGTGTAAAATAATTTTTTTTTTTGGAAAAAAATAAATTTTAATTTTCATGGTCCAAAGTTTTAAAATTCTGTGAAGCATCTGTGGGTTCAAAATGTTCACCACACATCTAGATAAATCCATTGAGGGGTATAGTTTCCAAAATATGGTCACTTGTGGGAGCTTTCCGCTGTTTAGGCACATCAGGGGCTCTGCAAACGCGACATGGCGTTCACTATCTATTCCAGACAATTTTGCACTTGAAAAGGAAATGGTGATTCTTCCCTTCCGAGCCCTGCTGTGTGCCAAAACGGTAGTTTTTCACCATTTACGGAGTATTGAGGTACTCAGAAGAATTTGGACAACAAGTTGAATGGTCCATTTTCTCTTGTTAATCTTGTAAACATGAAAAATTTGGGGCTGAAACAACATTTTTGTGGTTACAAGTAAAATTTCTATTTTTTTCCCTCCATATTGTTTTAATTCCTGTAAAGCACTTGAAGGGTTAATAAATTTCTTGAATTTTTTTTGAGGACTTTGAGGGGTGTAGTTTTTTAAATTATGTCATCTTTGGTTATTTTTTGTCATGTACAGTCATGGACAAAAGTTTTGAGAATGACACAAATATTATATTTTCACATGATCTGCTCCCCTCTGGTTTTTATGTGTGTTTGACAGATGTTTTTATCACAGACAGAAATATAATTGCAAACATATGAGTAACAAAAGCTTATATTGACAGTTAGAATGAGTTAATGCAGCAAGTCAATATTTGCAGTGTTGACCCTTCTTCTTCAGGACCTCTGCAATTCTTCCTGGCATGCTCTCAATCAACTTCTGGACCAAATCCTGACTGATAGCAGTCCATTCTTGCACAATCAATGCTTTCATTTTGTCAGAATGTTTATGTTTTTGTTTGTCCACCCGTCTCTTGATGATTGACCACAAGTTCTCAATGGGATTCAGATCTGGGGAGTTTCCAGGCCATGGACCCAAAATCTCTTTGTTTTGTTCCCTGAGCCATTTAGTTATCACCTTGGCTTTATGGCAAGGTGCTCCATCATGCTGGAAAAGGCATTGTTGATCGCCAAACTGCTCTTGGAGGGTTGGGAGAAGTTGCTCTTGGAGGACATTCTGGTACCATTCTTTATTCATGGCTGTGTTTTTAGGCAAGACTGTGAGAGAGCCGATTCCCTTGGCTGAGAAGCAACCCCACACATGAATGATTTCAGGATGCTTAACAGTTGGCATGAGACAAGACTGGTGGTAGCGCTCACCTTGTCTTCTCCGAATGAGGCGTTTTCCTGATGTCCCAAAAAATCGAAAAGGGGATTTATCAGAGAAAATAACTTTACCCCAGTCCTCAGCAGTCCACTGCCTGTACCTTTTGCAGAATATCAGTCTGTCCATGATGTTTTTTCTGGAGAGAAGTGGCTTCTTTGCTGCCCTCCTTGAGACCAGGCCTTGCTCCAAGAGTCTTCGCCTCACAGTGCTGCAGATGCACTCACACCTGCCTGCTGCCATTCCTGAGCAAGCTCTGCACTGCTGGTAGCCCGATCCCGCAGCTGAAACACTTTTAAGAGACTGTCCTGGAGCTTGCTGGTCTTTCTTGGGCGCCCTGGAGCCTTTTTGGCAACAATGGAACCTCTCTCCTTGAAGTTCTTGATGATGCGATAGATTGTTGACTGAGGTGCAATCTTTCTAGCTGCGATACTCTTCCCTGTTAGGCCATTTTTGTGCATTGCAATGATGACTGCACGTGTTTCTTTAGAGATAACCATGGTTAACAGAAGAGAAACAATGATGCCAAGCACCAGCCTCCTTTTAAAGTGTCCAATGGTGTCATTCTTACTTAATCATGACAGATTGATCTCCAGCCATGTCCTCAACACCCACACCTGTGTTAATGGAGCAATCACTGGAAAGAGGTTAGCTGGTCCTTTTAAGGCAGGGCTGCAATGATGTTGAAATGTTTTTGGGGGATAAAGTTCATTTTCTAGCCAAATATTGACTTTGCAAGTAATTGCTGTTAAGCTGATCACTCTTTATAACATTCTGGAGTATATGTAAATTGCCATTAGAAAAAGTGAAGCAGTAGACTTTGTAAAAATTTATATTTGTGTCATTCTCAAAACTTTTGTCCATGACTGTAGCCCCTCACAATCAATTCAAATGTGATGTGGTCCTTAAAAATGTAGGTTTTGTAAAAATTATTTGAAAACTAGAAAATTGCAGTGATAAACTTTTAACCCTTCAAACTTCCTAACAAAAAATGTTATGTTTCAAAAATTATTCTGTTGTAAAGAAGACATATAGGAAATGTTATTGATTAACCACTTTGTGTGGGATACCTATCTAATTTAAGGGAATGAAAATAAAAAATTTGAAAATCGCAAATTTTTCACATTTGTTTTTAATTTTTCAATATTTTTATAAATAAACTAAAATCATATCAATCAAAATATACAACGATCATGAAGTACAATATGCCACAAAAAGAAAAAGAATCACTGGGATATGTTAAAGCGTTCTAGAGTTATTACCTCAAAGTCACGCTGGTCAGATTTAAAAAATGAGGCTCGGTCTTTAACGTACTAAGTAGCTCGATCCTTAAGTGGTGAAATTAAGATGTAACACACAGCAGCATTGAGTCTTTGTACATTTAGAGTGGCTTTCTCTCACTAGTAGAGGGGAGTCCTTTCAGAATGATGTCCACACACTCAGATATAGTATGTAAGCACAAATTGTCCACTTTTGGAAAAGAAAAAATATTTTTGTTTTGTTGTTGGCATGGGTACCAAGTATAGCTGTGTCCTGCACTTGTGTTCTATTCCAGCACCATTTATTCTATTGTAACCACACAATGCCCCAGGGTTTGTTGTGGGTGTGATGTTTAACCAGTTCTGATGAAACATGTTTCTATAATGCTCTTGAAATCAAATCTAAAAAGTATTTGGGAAAGAGAAACAACAAAATAAGGATCTCTTGGATAAGTCATGATGAGTTTGGATTCCATTATTGGGACAACGACCAATCTCAGAAAAGAAGATGCCTAATTTTATATCTGCATTCCCTTCGAAGTTTTTCATGAACAACATAGTTCTGGACACCCAAATAAAATTATCAAAGTGCAGGGAGAGAATTGAAGAAATTATCACACTATACCATCTCTTCAGGTCCCTTATTCTCAAGATTGGGATGAGTGTCTCCAGTCTTATGGAAGGAAGGAAGGAAAAACAAAATCTAATGGGGTGAAAGAACTTGCACAGGTATGTGGTCTCCAAATATTCCTCAATATTAGCAAAAAAGAAAGCAGTAAATGTAATATGCAGTCAGTTACTTGCACAGATGTTACTTGTATGTTGTAGGGTTATCAGGACTTTTATGACGGAGTAACCAGCACAACCCATGCGATTCATATAGTATGGGAGGACGGACGTCCGTTCTTACCAACCGTGGGTCATCCACTAGAAAAAGAATGATTCCAGCTAAGACAGGACTCCGAAATGCATCTGAAATGCATAGCTGTATTTTGTTATGTCTACTGTGGGACTGTCATGGAGTTTCAATTTATTTTCTATGAAAGTATTATGATTTTTATGTGGAGATGTAATCCATCCTATTCTACTTATCAGGGCTTTTGGCTGACTGTTGTAGATGTGTCCAAGATAAAATTTCTGCAGATATTGTAAAAGACAAATTAAATACAATATCGGGATATACAACCCATTAAAATCCCTACCGCTGGGTGGCCATATATAGAGACATATCGCTGAAAGAAGATCTGTCATTTGCTACAAACATGTATTTTTTTAACTGTTGAAAATGTTGCTGTTCTCCTGAATCTGTTTTTCTTTTGTTTCTGCGTTTCTCCATTCCTAAAATATTTCCCTCACTTCCTTGTATGGAAATCTGGAATTTTATGTCAAGTGAGGGTGGTCAGCAACTCTTCTTTATAGGCATCTTCTTTAGGACCATGCCCAGTTGGTTATAAAAAAAGACTAAGTGTATATACAGAGAAGAGACGGCCATCTTGAACTGAGAGATTCAAGAAAAAATGAAAAAAGATTGCCAAATTCAGGAGAACACTGAATAAAAAAATGTACACAATTTCTGGCATTTGATAGGGTGCCTTTATGTCCCCATAGAGCAATGTGAAATCATGTTTTTTTTTATAACTTGACATCCACGCTACTCATACTATATGTTGAGTCAAGCAGAAATGTAAGGACGGTCACATTTGGTGACATCTGTACCATCTAGGGTGGTGAGGGCACATTTTGAAACCATTACCTTGGTCTGCAAGTCAAACATTTCAATCATTTCATCAAGGAATGATATAATTGACTTTGATGAATAATGACACATGGGGGAATGGGTCATCAAATAACTTTTATAACTACTAAGGTTGCAGTCACAACGGCTCTGGTGCCAAATGAGACTCAATGCTATTTCTGCCCCAGAAGAAGACACTAATTATATATGGGGCGTTGTATGTGGGGAAACTATTACACAAAGCAATTTGGCTGAGGCTTCACTTTTTCATGTCTGACTACTTGTTATTAGTTGCATGTAAGGTGTTTCCAAAGAACAAAAACGCATTCACTAATTGACATCTCTAGCATTTTATTCACTGCTGCCGCCTTGTAAACTTAATTACAAGTTATAAGTCATGTAGGGATCATCATAGGTCAAGACACCTCAATGTGGTAAAAGGATAGCAAATTGAAATTTTATTTTACTCTCTCACACTAAAAAACTCTTTGATGAAAGTTCAGTTTATGGGACCACCCCTAATTACAAGATTAAGCGAACAGCTCCCAGTCCACCCGATCAGTACGTCTATGGTGAGGCGCTGTTTTATAGAGCAGGGATCGAGCTTACACCAAAGGCAATTCTTGTAAATTTTCGAGATAGCCATACCTATATAAAATGAAAAATATAAAAAAATGACTGCCATAAATATCATAATTACTTATTGTGGGTTATTTATCCCGTACTTATATAAATTAGTGGAGGAAATGCCTACAATGAAGAAGAAAAAACAGTTTTCTGGTAAGGAAATAGGATATCCAGAAATGTGAGTATTACAAGGATTGTGTGCGATTTTATTAGTTTTTGAAAGTTATTAAATAATGATATATTTGTTTCCACATTACTGTTCTTTAATTACTTGGACCGATTAGCAGCTGATGGAAGGAAACTTTAAAAATAGATTTATTATTAATAATATAGATTTAATAATAATATAGATTTAATAGTACATGCACTTAATTGTGTAGAATAAACTTGAATAATGTTGTAAAGCAGTACACTAAAAACACATCAAATTAAAAATGAAAAAGAATTTGTATACTCTTATGCAGGAATGTGTTTTTTGCATGTGTTTTTTTTGCTTGTTTTTGCTTTTTGGTCATTGCTATTCAGTGCTTCACTTTTTGTAATCAATTTTTTTAAAATCTTTTTTTCTTTATTAATTACAAATATTTGATCTTCTAATATTGCAGTGTTAATCCACATAGGTTTCCATGAATTAGTAAAATAATATAGTACTATAATACATTTTCTTCTCCTTCTTGTTTTTTTTCTTAAAGTTTATCTCTTCTATTATATAATTTACATTAAGGGCCAACATCATAATTTGAAGGGTTTTTTGCATAGCTTTTTTGTCTTGCTGTTTTTTTTGTTTCAAATTATTTAAAAAAATGTAATTTATTTTTGTCTTTAACCAGTTTTGTATAATTTTAGTGTATATAAAAATAAATCCAAGGGGACAATGGAGTACATTGGTGGAAAAAATGTATGATGTTTTAAATATCTGTCTTTGCAGTGAGCTTAACTAGAGTATGACTTTTTGGTCCATCAAGAACACCATATTCCCTAACATTAAGAAATAAAAATGATCCCTTTCTTAAATTATGAAATAAATGCAACTACTAGAAAGTAACAGCCTAGAAATAATTTTTTAAATAACTCCAGTACATTCATTTTTTATGTTTTTATTTATTGTTTGTGTTTTTATTATTAAAGTTATACATTTATAGACACATATATACAGTATGCTATATATATATATATATATATATATATATATATATAATATATATATATATATATATATATATACTGTATGCATGGTATGCTGTAAAATAATCATAAAGAAAATATAACCTATACAGTAGAACAATGTTATAATCGCAAAGAACATTTTTATTTTTTTAAAATACCTTAGGGTACGACAAAATGGTGATAAACCTAAAAACTTCTGCAATAATTTTAATATACCAAACAATAGATGATCAAAGTTATAATCCAGAGAACTTCTTAAATTTTTATAATATAAATTCCAGTAGCATAGCTAGTTTAATGAAGCCCACCATGAGGGGCCATGTATACCAGGATGGGGATGAGGGGACCATGTATACCAAAATTGGGATGGGGCCATATATACCAGGATGGGACCATATATACCAGGACGGGGATGTATGCCAGGATGGGAGGCCATAAATTCCAGGATGGGGATCATATATACCTGGATGGTGACATATATGTCAGGATTGGGGCCATATAAACCCAGGATGGGGACATATACCAGGATGAGAGATATTAGTATTGAATTGGGGACATAATCCTATAATAGTGTCAGCAGCAGAAAGCCCCCATCACAACAGTGCGTTATGACTTCATTTTTTGCTTCAATATTTTTTCTATTTTCCTCCTCTAAAGCATAGGCAGTTCTTATAGCACATAATGTTGTCCTATTTGTTGGCATCTGTTATAAGAAATTATGTCTTAGATTTTGTTGATGAAATCTATGTACTGTAATGATGATACTAATTTGTGCAAAACGATTAAACATATCTAACATTAATGTAACTTGTAGGGTACTTACTTTTAAGCAACAAAAGGAACAGGAGAAAAGCCCATTGGGCCTCGTTCCGCTTCCCATTGCGACAATCACTTAGTCCTATGTCTTGAAGATGTAGGTAAGTAATATCCCAAACTCATAGAAATAGGAAATGCCGTCTTTATATAGTCTTTGTCTTTATAGACTTCACTGACAACATCTGATGTGTCACATTACAAAAATCTTACACTCGGACAACCCCTACCACATTTAGTAAATTGATCTTCAATTCAGTTAAGCAAAATATTAAAAACAATTATGAGCTCCTTACAAAGTATGTGATTTGTCTTCTACATGTGTGACACAGTACATTCATCCCTCTGGAATGTATCAGGGCTCCCTGTTCCTCGAATTCGAACTATATTTAATTAACCACCTATTTGCCTGTAAAACATACAGCAGGTGAAATAATTGGACACGTCACCAATTTTCTAAGTGCATATATTTCTAAAGGTTCTATTGACATGAAATTCTCACCAGATTTTGGTAAGAACCCATCTAATCCATACAGGCAAAGAAATCAAACCATAGATGTCCAAAAATTAAGTTCTTTGTCATAAGAAATTACACAGTGAGAATGTTTTCAACCCCGCTTACTGAAATGTAATTAATATTTTATACAAAAGCTTTAATTGATGATTTTGGCCCATTCTTCCACACAAACACTCTTCAAATCCTGAAGCTTCCGTGGGCTCCTTCTATAAATTCTGAGCTTTAGTTCCTTCCACACATTTTCTATTGATTTCAGGTCAGGTGACTGGATGGGACATTCTGGCAGCTTTATTTTCTTTCTCTGAGACCAGTTGAGAGTTTCCATGCCCGTGTGTTTTGGATCATGGTCTTGCTGAAATCTCCACCCTCATTTTATCTTCATAATCCTGGTAGATGACAGCAGATTTTTATAGAATTTTTTCTTCATATTTAATAAAAGATTATCTTTTGCATCATTTTGCTTCATATTGTCCTGTCTCTCCATTTATTGAATGGAGGTTGTGTTTATTGGTTATGCTTTTTGGACATTTTGTTGCTATTTTCATTAGACTGTGTTAACACATGGAGGGTGAGTGCATTAGTTATATAATTTTCTTTGAAACAATTGTACCTGCTGATTCCAGGTTTTTCTGTAACTCTCCACATGTGGTCCTTTGCTCTTGGACAACTCTTCTAATAATTCTTTTCACTCCTCTGTCTAAAATTTTGTGGGGAGCACCTGGTTGTGACCAGATTATGATGAAATTATTATGTTCTTTCCACTTGTGGATTATGACCCTAACAGTGCTCACTGGAACCTTGAGCAGTTTAGAAATTCTTCCATAACCAATGCCTTGAATATGTTTTGCAACAAGTTTGCAAAGTTCATGAGAAAGCTCACTAGTTTTACCCATCATGAGATGTTTCTTGTGTGACCTCTTGGTAATGAGACTGAAGCTGAGTCACTTTTCATGGATAAACCATGAGTCGGGATAGCCAAGGAGTCTAAGACCAGGAGGGTACATCATATGCATAGTCAGGTAGCGGTCCAAGGTCAAAATTTCAGGAGCATAGTGGATCAGAACAAAGGGGTTAAACAGATGAAGAGTCAGAATGAGGTCCAAGGTCAAGCAACAAAGATCATTAAGCAAAACACTAGGCACAGAGAAAACCAACTGCACATAGCTAAAGCTGCGTCTGACAGAGGTCTGGGTCTAACAGCCCAGCTAAGAAGCCTAGCAATCACCTAGGATAATGAACATATAGAGACAGCCAGCACCTCCCAGTCTCAGATTGGATGGCCAAGCTATTAATAAAAACACTGCCAGCTCAGCACGCCCCTGAAACAAACTGGAAATTAAAGTGTTAAAGTACTGACAGCTTCAGCACCCCCCTGTACTAGTTTGGATGATCAAGCCATCAGAAACTGCATTGGAAACACACTGAGGGGTGGAATTGTGAAAGCACTCCCATGAAATTTTAGATGGGAAGCCCTGACCGATCGGCCTTCACATCTCAAGCTGGGACCCAGGATCTCTGCTCTGGTCCATTTCCCATCGAGTGGACAAGGCATTGGGGGGGAATTTCAGACCCTTCGAGAATCCATAATTCTCTGAGTCTCATGCCCTAAGCCATCATCAACAGAAACCAGAGGAGGCAGGGATGAGGGAGACACTGCCAAAGGGACAAACTCCTTTAATAGGGATTTATGGAGCACATTAGGGATGCAAGGAATTGAGGAATCTTTAATCTGAATGCCACCCGATTGACTGCATCCAGGATCTCACATGGACCAATATACTTTGGACCCAACTTAGTCGATGGCATTTTAAGTTTAATATTTCTAAATGACAACCAAAACTTATCTCTAATCTTAAAAATAGGACCTACCGAACATCTTCTGTCTGCCTTCCATTTTTGGTGAACTTCCTTCCAGACATCTCCAAGTCTCTGCATGATGACCTCCACCCCAGAACATCCAGAACTAATACTAGAAAGTTCACCAAAATGAGGATGAAAACCATAATTACAGAAAAATGGTGAGGTCCCAGTAGACTGATTTACTCGATTGTTAAAGGCAAGCTCACGAGAGGTAAAAACGAACACCAATCTTCCTGCCGAGCTGCTATTAGTTTCAAGGTGGCAAGCAGGCGAAAATGACAAGACAATCCTGAGTTTCCTACAAGAAGCTCTTCAGAATATAGAGAAAAATTGCACTCCTCTATCACACACAATAAAAAGAGGGATCCCATGTAATCAGGAGATGAGAAAAAAAAAGGGATCCAGCGACCGCTAACAAATAACTTTTATTGTAAATCTGTAAAAACAATGAATGGCACATAATGTCGGGCATTGTACACTCTGAGAAAGGGTAGATCAATGCATTTCGACAAAAGTCTTCTTCATGATCCCATGTAATTTTACAATATAGGAAATAAACAACCCTTAGAGTGTTTGTGTTGTTAGGTAATCCTGGCAAAGGAACAAAATGAGCTTGTTTGCTGAATTGGTCAACTACCACCCAGATATCATTTTTCCCACCAGACAGAGGTAAATCCATGATGAAATCCCTGGACAGATGAGTCCATGGTCTTTCTGGAATTGGCTATGGAGACAATTCTCTGGCCAGCTGGTTATGAAAGACTTTAGCGCATGCGCAGACTTCACAAGTGGATACAAAATCTTTAATATCATTATGCATGTATGGCTCCAAAAAAGTCCAGCAATGGTTTTTGGTCTAGCAGTAACCCCAGGATGACCATTTAAGAAGGAATCATCAAACGTCTGTAACAGATGCAATCTTAGATACACAAGCACAAATAACTTGTACCCTGGAGTAGCAGAAGAAGCCAAAGACTGGACTTTACAGATCTCCTCTTTCAACTCCAAGGTCACCATAGGAACCACAATACTCTAAATGAATTATGGAGGATGTAGGTTCTGGAGGAGAAACTGAGTCAAGACTGTGCGATCATGTGACAGCTTTCACATTTTTAGACTGTGGCCCTAATGTAATAAAAAAATTATCTTAGAGCAAAATAAGAACCATCTGACATGTCTAAGAGTTAGCCATTTAGCTGATTCAATGTAAGCTAGATTATTGTGATCAGTGATTACAGTAAGTGTAAGTGAAGGAGCTGCCCTCTCTAAAAAATGCCTCCATTCCTTATAGGACAATTTAACAGCAATTAACTCATGATTCCCAACATCATAATTTCTTTGTGCAGATGAAAACTTTTTTTTAAAAAAAGCACATGGATGCAGGTTAGTAAGAGTTTTGGGACCCTTCAATAAAACTGTCCCTACTGCGACCTCTGAAGCATCCACCTCCACAAATGAATGGTTCTTGGATATTGAGCTGGATTAGAATAGAAGCAGACATGAAATATAGTGATGAGTGTGCTCAGGTGCTCAATTCCAGTACCGAACATAATGTAAGCCAATGAAGCAGTCCAGCATTTCTCCTTGATGGCCAAGGAGAAAAAGAGAAAAATGGAGGAAGGGAAAGAGAGAGAAAAAGGGTGGGAGGCAGAGAGAAAGTCCGAGGTCAAAAGTCAGGAGGATGCGTCATATACAAAAGGAAGAGACAAAGGTATAGTCCGGTAATGGTCCAAGGTCAAAATGCCTGGAGGACAGCTGATCAGAGAAAGGGATTAAACAGACGGAGAGTCAGAACCAGGTCCAAGATCAGGCAACAAAAGATCATCAAACAAAACACTAGGCACAGAGAAAACCAACTGCAATTAGCTGAAGCTACATCTGACAGAGATCTGGTACTTCACACTCTGGCATTCCTTAGACAGATCCTGGGTCATCTGCGTCAAATTCCCTACCTGGTCACTGAGCTTGTAAACAAAATTCATACTGGAGGAAAAAAATATATTGGCCAGATGTAATGTAACACTTAATCACTACTCACTGACGTGCCATGAGTCGGAATAGTCAAGGAATCTGAGGTCAAAAGCCAGGAGGAAAGCGGATCAGAGCAAAGGGGTTAAACAGATGGAGAGTCAGAAAGAGGTCCAAGATCAGGCAATGAAAGATCATCCAACAAAACACTAGGCACAGAGAAAACCAACTGCACTTAGCTGAATCAAGGTCTGGCAGAGGTCTGGAACTAACAGCCCAGCTAAGAAGCTGGGCAGTCACCTGACACAATGAACACCGGGGGACAGCCAGCACCTCCCAGTCTCAGCTTGGACGGCCAAGCTGTCAATTAAAACACCAACAGCTCAACATGCCCCTGCACCAAACCGGACACTGAGCTATCAATTAAAGTACTCACAGCTTCATCACACGCCTGTACCAGATTAGATGGCTGAGAAGTCAGTAACTGCATCCCAGACACACTGAGCAGTGGAATCATGACAGAGACACCTTTTAACAGGCCATAATTTGAGCCACATAGAAAACTAGATCTGAACTGAAAAAGTAAGTTAATGTGTATGCAAAATGTAAATGCATATTAACACATGACCATTACACAGAAAAACAGGCACAAAAAAACAAATATCCAAAAATGAAATAAAAAATCTTTTTGCAAAAATGCATGAAGGTAGTAATAATCATAAGGGTATTTAGTAAACATAATTTTGATCAAAATAATGTACAAGCCATCCCGCCACGTCAAGGCAACCCTCTGTGGGACAGTCCTACTCTAATATTGAAAACCTTTCCACTTGTCAAGTGACTTAAATGTGAACAAGGGCAGAGGGACTGAACCCACCAGTTGAAGCTCTGGCCAGACAGGATGGATTTTCTCAACTCAGAAAACAGGGCGGTCACACCCTTATATGCACGGAATGCACTATGAACTACATAGAAAACTAGATCTGAACTGAAAAAGTAAGTTAATGTGTATGCAAAATGTAAATGCATATTAACACATGACCATTACACAGAAAAACAGGCACAAAAAAACAAATATCCAAAAATGAAATAAAAAATCTCATAATTTGAGCCAGCATATATTATTTTTCAGTAAGCAGCAGGATTGCTTTCTAATTACTGATAGATTACACCTCTTGTCATAACCTTCTATGACATTTTTGCACTCTTTCTTCATATGTTCAATACGTTTTCTCTGTGTCATTTTTCAATATTGCACATTACTTCATTTATGGAAATGAATGGTTTGATTTATTTGCCTGTGTGGATTGGATGGGTTGTTGCCGACATTTGGGGATACCTTTATTCCAAGAGCACCTTTACAATCATATTTACTTAGAAAATTGGTAACATGTTCAATACTTATTTCACAAGCTGTATATTGTGAGACAGTGAGTGAATATGTGTTGAATGGGGTGTGCATTTCACCTAGGTATAAGGGAAATGTGTGGCTTTGTAAACCTAGTGGTAGAGAAAGGTCACTACACCTCACATTCAGCACACACTTGCAGCTCAGGCCTGAAATCACTCAGGTGTTAATTAGGAGACCAGAAGTAGGTGTGTTGCAACACAGTCAGGGATCTCATTCAGTCTGGACAAGGGGTCCAGGCACAGAAGGTGTCTCCAAGATAGAGAGAGCTAGTTTAGCCTGGACACAGGAAGGTGTCCTGGCACAAGAAACAGTCTCCAAGAGTGTTAGAGCTGTCTTTAGCCTGGACACAGAGAGGTGTCCTGGCACAAGGAAGCAGTCTCCAAGAGTGTTAGAGCTGTCTTTAGCCTGGACACAGAGAGGTGTCCTGGCACAAGGAAGCAGTCTCCCAGAGTGTTAGAGCTGTCTTTAGCCTGGACACAGAGAGGTGTCCTGGCACAAGGAAGCAGTCTCCAAGAGTGTTTGAGCTATCTCAGTTTGGGTGCAGGAAGGACCCCGGACATAGGAGTAGTCTCAGTGCGAATCCGTGTGAAGAGCGGCTGAATAGGAGTGGATCTCTCTCAAGTCTGGACATGGAAGATGCCTTCAGACACAAGGAGGAGTATCTGTGAAGCTCCATACTGTTAACATATGTGATATGTGTTGTTTTGGGCACAGACTGGTAGAGTCTGGGTCCCGGATAGAGAGGGCCATCTATCTATTTGTAGTTAGTGGCTAGACAAGCACAGGTTTTCTGTTTATGCTTTGTTTTATCTGTTTGCTGTGGACTTTAATAAAACTGGTTGCGGCCAGTTTTTACCAGAATTGCTGTCTGAATGAACTGTTTCCGGGCCATTCTGTCTACCCAGACAGTGATCTCAGAGCTATATCCCCTGAAATGGTACAATTGGCGGAGAATGCTGGGGCAGCGCAGGGGACGGTACAGTTAGTGCTGGAGTGTGCATGCAGCACAGAGGCTTAAAGACAGCAATAAAGGTGAAGTCTGTTGAAATAGCAGCAGAGGAAAAAAAAAGTGTTTCAAGAGAAAAGTCTGTGGAGCAGTCTTAAAGAGACAGGAGCCCTAATAGACTTTGCAAAGAAAAAAAAAAAAAAAAAAAAGTGTCTGCACAGCAGAGCTGAATTTTTCTATGGAAAAGACTGTAGAGTGTGTATAATACCTTATCCCTTACACATATAGCTCCAGGCACATAAACTGGTATATAGTAGAACCACAAAAAGGACTTCAGTATAGAGTGCCAATAAAAATAGTTTCTTTATTGTGTCAGAAAAAGACAATCAATATATGGTACAAAAATCACCTAAATACTAATAGAACAAACTACTACAGGCCACTGCCATCTAAATATAGGGACAGATAACCAACACATATACCAATACTTCCCATGTAAAGAGTGCAGATAAAATTGCTGAAAATGACCGTTACATGTGCTATTAGTGCTGCCTCAGCTAACATCAGAAAACCATCAGCATGTGCCAAGTCACAAACTGCACTTACATGAGAGGTGGGTCAAGTGTGGCTTCCCCCAAGCGCCTCAACGCGCGTTTCGTCTCTTCCTCAGGAGGCGAACGCTAGAGGAAGGGGTATTGCACATTAAATAGTCCTAACAGCCAATCAAAATCATCCAGTATGTGTCTGCATAATCAATATAATTACAAGTGATACATGCGTTTCCGGCAATCCACCGCGCGTGCGCCATAAGCCAATCCATAACAATGGAGCACAGCTGCGGAATGCAGGCCGGCACTAACGATCGTAACCCGAGTCACTTCCGGTCAACGTATTGCGCATGCGTCGCCGACGTCATCCATAACCATGGACACAGTGGATCGCGGTCTTGGAACGCAAGCTAACATGATCCGTCATGATGACGGCGCATGCGCCCGGCTCCCTATGTCCGCTCTCCACTGCATCATGGACTCCGTCAGCCCGGCATGCGTCAAAGGACCAGAAGTGGCACACACGTGGGTTTAACTAATGCAGCGGATAACACCATACATAAATACATTACAAAAACATATATTCGTGCATACATAAATGACAAATCATAACATAAACAATAATAAGTGAATGATATTACTACGTGAGTATCAAAACCAATAGCTACCATGTGTGTAGCGATATGAGAACAATAATACAAATTACAGGGTTATTTTAAACAAAAGTGAGAAGATGTAGCTAAGGATACTAATATTGGATATAGATGGTATATACCATACATTGAATTATAGCTACAAATATCAATATTGTGCAATTGTGCAGAGTAAAAGACTATAAATGAGCACATATCTCATTACAAATACCCTTGTGTACTAATTTATACATATATTGATAAGTACATTAGACATATAACTCACACCCAGCGTTAGTAACCCACAAAATATAATTAATGCCGGTACATTGATCAATGCATAAAAACTAATATCAACAGTATCAAATCTTTGATTGCAGAGAACATTTAAACCGGACTGTTCTTGATGGGCTGCATGTTCAAAGTCCAAATCATACCAATGAATGTTCTTTGATGTGCAAATATGTGATAAACACACTCAATTCCGCCAAACAGATTAGAATGGACATCGCCTTAAACAGAAAAACATATAATTGATATAATGTAAAAACAATTACATACAGTAAAATAATAACTATGCACTAAAATAACACCCTACTAATTACATATACCCAACCCCTAAAACAAAGTACTATAACTAACTAATCCGCTACTTTACAAGAAAGAACTGAACCCGAAGTTTTCATTAAGGCCCAGTGGAGTTACAGTCTGCAGTCTGTAGATCCACCGGCTCTCAACCTGAGAAAGTCTTTTAAATAGATCTCCTCCCCTTTGACCAAGTGATACCTGATCAATTGCTCTCAGAATAAGCAAACTAGAATCAGAATTGTGGTGCTCTCTAAAATGTTTTGGTAGAGTTTTCAGTGGTTCCCCCAATTGCATAATCTTAGATTTGTCAATATCCCGGATATGCTCTCTTACCCTTATCTTGAACTCCCTGGTAGTCATTCCCACATATAATTTCTTACACGGGCAAGATGCACAATAGATCACACCAGTAGAAGAACATGTGAGTCTGTGTAAAATCTTGTATGTGCGGGTATTTGAAGAATTGCAAAAATCCTTACATTTAATGAGGTTCCTGCATGCCTTACATGTACCACAAGGATAGAAACCTTGTACAGAATTTAAATGTGTTCTTCTTTGTTCTTGTACCTCAGGAACGTAATGACTTTTTACTAACAAATCTCGCACATTTTTTGACCTTTTTGAAGTCATAAGGGGTCTATCCGAGATTATGTTCCTTAGAATTGGGTCAGTTTTTAGCACATTCCAATGCTTTCGAAAGATATCACCAATTTGATTCCATTGCTCATTGAAAGGAGAAATAAATCTAGGAGAATCAGATCCCTGATCATCCCTACCTGATGTTTTATATAAGAGATCATTGCGAGATACTGTCCTTGCCCTATTGAAGCCATTACGGATGGTCCTATGGCTATAACCTCTGTCTCGAAACCTTCCATACAGATCACGTGCTTGTTTATAAAAAATTTTTTTTTTTTACATGATATCAATTATATGTTTTTCTGTTTAAGGCGATGTCCATTCTAATCTGTTTGGCGGAATTGAGTGTGTTTATCACATATTTGCACATCAAAGAACATTCATTGGTATGATTTGGACTTTGAACATGCAGCCCGTCAAGAACAGTCCGGTTTAAATGTTCTCTGCAATCAAAGATTTGATACTGTTGATATTAGTTTTTATGCATTGATCAATGTACCGGCATTAATTATATTTTGTGGGTTACTAACGCTGGGTGTGAGTTATATGTCTAATGTACTTATCAATATATGTATAAATTAGTACACAAGGGTATTTGTAATGAGATATGTGCTCATTTATAGTCTTTTACTCTGCACAATTGCACAATATTGATATTTGTAGCTATAATTCAATGTATGGTATATACCATCTATATCCAATATTAGTATCCTTAGCTACATCTTCTCACTTTTGTTTAAATAACCCTGTAATTTGTATTATTGTTCTCATATCGCTACACACATGGTAGCTATTGGTTTTGATACTCACGTAGTAATATCATTCACTTATTATTGTTTATGTTATGATTTGTCATTTATGTATGCACGAATATATGTTTTTGTAATGTATTTATGTATGGTGTTATCCGCTGCATTAGTTAAACCCACGTGTGTGCCACTTCTGGTCCTTTGACGCATGCCGGGCTGACGGAGTCCATGATGCAGTGGAGAGCGGACATAGGGAGCCAGGCGCATGCGCCGTCATCATGACGGATCATGTTAGCTTGCGTTCCACGACCGCGATCCACTGTGTCCATGGTTATGGATGACGTCGGCGACGCATGCGCAATACATTGACCGGAAGTGACTCGGGTTACGATCGTTAGTGCCGGCCTGCATTCCGCAGCTGTGCTCCATTGTTATGGATTGGCTTATGGCGCACGCGCGGTGGATTGCCGGAAACGCATGTATCACTTGTAATTATATTGATTATGCAGACACATACTGGATGATTTTGATTGGCTGTTAGGACTATTTAATGTGCAATACCCCTTCCTCTAGCGTTCGCCTCCTGAGGAAGAGACGAAACGCGAGTTGAGGCGCTTGGGGGACGCCACACTTGACCCACCTCTCATGTAAGTGCAGTTTGTGACTTGGCACATGCTGATGGTTTTCTGATGTTAGCTGAGGCAGCACTAATAGCACATGTAACGGTCATTTTCAGCAATTTTATCTGCACTCTTTACATGGGAAGTATTGGTATATGTGTTGGTTATCTGTCCCTATATTTAGATGGCAGTGGCCTGTAGTAGTTTGTTCTATTAGTATTTATGTGATTTTGTACCATATATTGATTGTCTTTTTCTGACACAATAAAGAATCTATTTTTATTGGCACTCTATACTGAAGTCCTTTTTGTGGTTCTACTATATACCAGTTTATGTGCCTGGAGCTATATGTGTAAGGGATAAGGTATTATGATCTATCTCCTGTTTTTCAACAGATTTAAATCCCTAGTTACTATTATGGATCTGAAGGCCAGAGAATTGTCCTGGCAGAACAAAGCTTCGGATCTATTCAAACATGGCGCTACATCTAGTGTAAATATTACTAATCCCGACTTTAAGGAATTTGCAAAGAAATATAAAAATCTGGTCCACAAAAAAACGAGATTGTGGTGGACCAAAACATCTATTGACAACTATTTAAAACAGAAGATTATACCTAGAGGTCTTCGAATCCAATTGTACCCTACTTTTTCCCTGGAAGATGATGCATTAATTAAAAAATGGGAAGAGGCAGCTTCGGCTTGCTCTCTCTCATTTATGCAAATCATCAATGAAAAAAACTGTAAATTGTTGGATGATATAGACACTCAAATTAATCAATCTCAAACGTATTTGTGTCAGAATTTTCAGACTGATCTGACTGAAGGTTTTTTCAAAGATCTAGATAGGGATCTAAGTAAGTGGGAACAAGACATCAGCGAATTTAAAAGGAAGAAATATCAAAGAGATATTCATGATTATGAAAATAAGAAGATCTATAGATGGCAATGGAGAACAGGATCACAAAAAAGACAGCTTAATCGTAGTGCATCCACGGTATCACTTTCATCCCATGCCAGTAATATATCAAGTAACTCTGAGGTAGAAACTAACAACCAAGGGTCCATTAAAACAAGATTTGGGGGTAAAGCAAGTCAGAGGGACTTTTTCAATCAGAACAGAAAGAAAAATGAGCCGTCCAAGGTACTTAATCTTTCTACTCATGTACTTACTGATATACAGAAAAATGTACTTGAAAAAGGTTTAACTTTCTCTCCCGGTACTTCTTTAGACCCATTCACGGTAATTAAAGATGTGCATTTATTTGCACGGAAATTACTCTTGAAGCGATTCCATGAGAAACTGAATACACAATCAATCAGCCCTAATGCAGCAGATGATCATGATGTACCCAACAGTGATAGGCCAGATTTTGATACAACTCAGGAACAAGAGGCTCTCGCCATATTGAATTCCTTGGCAGATGAGGAAATTCCTTCAATGGTAAGCAATTTTCCAACACACTTGTTTCTTAAATCCAAAACATTTCCCAATTTAGGCGTCTGTCCAGCTGTTGACATTTTTGTCAAACTTGTAAAGGGTGATGTTGAAAAATTGAGCCATACGTGTAATAAATGGAGTGATAAAAGGGTCATGTCTGCTATCAGAGAGATGCAATCTTGGACCGATGTTTGCTTCAAACCCGCCGACAAAGGCGGGAATCTTGTTATCTGGCCCAAACTACTATATGAAAAGCAAGCATTAAAATTATTGTCTGACAAAAATTGCTATCAGAAATTGTCCAATAATCCTTTGGACCGATTCCAAGATGAGTTATCTACCATTGTTAAGAGAGCCTTTGACATTAATGTGATCCATAAGAAAATGATGGATACCATTATTAAAACCAAGCCCTGTCTTCCCACCTTCTACTTAATCCCAAAGATCCATAAAAATCTAATGGATCCTCCGAGACGTCCCATAGTGTCGGGAGTAGGAGGACTTTGCGAGGTGGTGTGCCAGATGATAGATTTCTATCTGAAGCCACTCGTATTAACCCTACCGTCGTTCATTAAAGATACAACTTCAGCTTTGGGACATTTTGATGGACTGGTACTGAGTGAAAGTATGATCATGGTCACGGCTGATGTTGAAAGCCTATATACTTCAATTAGGCATACAGACGGCATCAAGGCAGTGACACACTTTCTTCAGTCTACCAGTCTTGATAAATCCCTAATTGAATTCATCATTGAACTCCTCACATTTGTGCTCACACACAATTGTTTTACCTTTAAGAATCAGGTGTACCTCCAGTTACAGGGGACTGCGATGGGGGCCACTTGTGCCCCCTCGTATGCGAACCTGTTTCTGGGGGCATGGGAAAGAGAAATCTTTTCTTGTAACCCTGTCAAGAATATTGATAGGGTACACCATTGGATCAGGTACATCGATGATCTTTGGTTTATCTGGGATGGATCGACGGAGGACCTTAGGGTCTTTATGGATGATTTAAATCAAAATGAATTGAATATTCGGTTAACATATGTGGCTGGCCGTCAGGTGAACTTTTTGGATGTTGATGTTCAGACTAACAATGAAGGTACTTTGTGTACCGACATTTATAGGAAGCCGACGGCAACTAATACAATCTTACATGCTCAGTCGTCCCATCCCAGATCAACCATACGTGGTATACCAATTGGACAACACTTAAGGATTAGGAGGATCTGCTCAACGGATGAAAATTTTTATAAACAAGCACGTGATCTGTATGGAAGGTTTCGAGACAGAGGTTATAGCCATAGGACCATCCGTAATGGCTTCAATAGGGCAAGGACAGTATCTCGCAATGATCTCTTATATAAAACATCAGGTAGGGATGATCAGGGATCTGATTCTCCTAGATTTATTTCTCCTTTCAATGAGCAATGGAATCAAATTGGTGATATCTTTCGAAAGCATTGGAATGTGCTAAAAACTGACCCAATTCTAAGGAACATAATCTCGGATAGACCCCTTATGACTTCAAAAAGGTCAAAAAATGTGCGAGATTTGTTAGTAAAAAGTCATTACGTTCCTGAGGTACAAGAACAAAGAAGAACACATTTAAATTCTGTACAAGGTTTCTATCCTTGTGGTACATGTAAGGCATGCAGGAACCTCATTAAATGTAAGGATTTTTGCAATTCTTCAAATACCCGCACATACAAGATTTTACACAGACTCACATGTTCTTCTACTGGTGTGATCTATTGTGCATCTTGCCCGTGTAAGAAATTATATGTGGGAATGACTACCAGGGAGTTCAAGATAAGGGTAAGAGAGCATATCCGGGATATTGACAAATCTAAGACTATGCAATTGGGGGAACCACTGAAAACTCTACCAAAACATTTTAGAGAGCACCACAATTCTGATTCTAGTTTGCTTATTCTGAGAGCAATTGATCAGGTATCACTTGGTCAAAGGGGAGGAGATCTATTTAAAAGACTTTCTCAGGTTGAGAGCCGGTGGATCTACAGACTGCAGACTGTAACTCCACTGGGCCTTAATGAAAACTTCGGGTTCAGTTCTTTCTTGTAAAGTAGCGGGATTAGTTAGTTATAGTACTTTGTTTTAGGGGTTGGGTATATGTAATTAGTAGGGTGTTATTTTAGTGCATAGTTATTATTTTACTGTATGTAATTGTTTTTACATGATATCAATTATATGTTTTTCTGTTTAAGGCGATGTCCATTCTAATCTGTTTGGCGGAATTGAGTGTGTTTATCACATATTTGCACATCAAAGAACATTCATTGGTATGATTTGGACTTTGAACATGCAGCCCGTCAAGAACAGTCCGGTTTAAATGTTCTCTGCAATCAAAGATTTGATACTGTTGATATTAGTTTTTATGCATTGATCAATGTACCGGCATTAATTATATTTTGTGGGTTACTAACGCTGGGTGTGAGTTATATGTTTAATGTACTTATCAATATATGTATAAATTAGTACACAAGGGTATTTGTAATGAGATATGTGCTCATTTATAGTCTTTTACTCTGCACAATTGCACAATATTGATATTTGTAGCTATAATTCAATTTATGGTATATACCATCTATATCCAATATTAGTATCCTTAGCTACAACTTCTCACTTTTGTTTAAAATAACCCTGTAATTTGTATTATTGTTCTCATATCGCTACACACATGGTAGCTATTGGTTTTGATACTCACGTAGTAATATCATTCACTTATTATTGTTTATGTTATGATTTGTCATTTATGTATGCACGAATATATGTTTTTGTAATGTATTTATGTATGGTGTTATCCGCTGCATTAGTTAAACCCACGTGTGTGCCACTTCTGGTCCTTTGACGCATGCCGGGCTGACGGAGTCCATGATGCAGTGGAGAGCGGACATAGGGAGCCGGGCGCATGCGCCGTCATCATGACGGATCATGTTAGCTTGCGTTCCACGACCGCGATCCACTGTGTCCATGGTTATGGATGACGTCGGCGACGCATGCGCAATACATTGACCGGAAGTGACTCGGGTTACGATCGTTAGTGCCGGCCTGCATTCCACAGCTGTGCTCCATTGTTATGGATTGGCTTATGGCGCACGCGCGGTGGATTGCCGGAAACGCATGTATCACTTGTAATTATATTGATTATGCAGACACATACTTGATGATTTTGATTGGCTGTTAGGACTATTTAATGTGCAATACCCCTTCCTCTAGCGTTCGCCTCCTGAGGAAGAGACGAAACGCGCGTTGAGGCGCTTGGGGGACGCCACACTTGACCCACCTCTCATGTAAGTGCAGTTTGTGACTTGGCACATGCTGATGGTTTTCTGATGTTAGCTGAGGCAGCACTAATAGCACATGTAACGGTCATTTTCAGCAATTTTACCTGCACTCTTTACATGGGAAGTATTGGTATATGTGTTGGTTATCTGTCCCTATATTTAGATGGCAGTGGCCTGTAGTAGTTTGTTCTATTAGTATTTATGTGATTTTTGTACCATATATTGATTGTCTTTTTCTGACACAATAAAGAAACTATTTTTATTGGCACTCTATACTGAAGTCCTTTTTGTGGTTCTTGTAGAGTGTGTATGTCTTGAGTGAAGACTGCCGTTGTTAAGACAGAGAAGTCTGACAGCATGGATGACAGCATGGAGGCGCTGTTTGAACAAATGGCGCAAGTTAATGTGCAACATAAGACTGCCGTGGTTGAGACAGATGAGTCCAGCAGTATGGAGGAGCTTGTTAAGAAACACCTGCAGAGCTGGCAGCAGCAGCAGGAGTTTAACCGATTGCTGAGGGAGCGGATTGCAGCTCTCAGCACCTCGTCCCAGAGTAATGTTGTGAAGGCACCTGCCTTGCCCGCTGTAAAGAAGGCGGTAAGACGGTCCCTGAAAAAGATGACACCTCGTGATGATGTGGAGGAATATCTTACTAAGTTTGAGGAACTGGCAGAGAAGGAGAATCTGCCCCTATCTGAGTGGGCCATGATGTCGCACCCTATCTGATTGGAGTGCCCCAGGTGGCCTATGCTGACCTGAGCGAGCAGGACAGCCAAGACTATGCCAAGCTGAAAGCGGAGATTCGTACCCGGCTGGGTGTTACGGTGACAGCCCGTGCCAGGGGAGTTCATGACTGGAGATACAGTTGGGAGTCTGCAGTCAGCAGGCTTGATTATGGAGTTGAAAAGGTGATAGTGAACCGCTACACCCGAGCATGTCCTCCTGAGGTACAGCCGTCTGAGAGGTCGTCACTTCAGAGTTCCCGGACGCTGAACTCTCGCGGTAAGAGCGTTCCAGCTGTTGGGGACATGGGGTATGCTGATAAGCGGGTTCAGGCCCGAGGGGACATGTGGGTGGGAGAGTGTGATGGACAGTGTTGGAGCTGGCGTGAAATTGCAGCCAACTGTCCAATAGAGGGGGAGCCTATGTGTTGTGATGTTGGCGGATCCCTCTCTCCCTGCGCAGAACCTGTGTGTGTGTCCACCTCAGCCGAAGAGACTGGACCACAGGTGTCCCCGGTGGTTGTAAATGACTGCCCAGCACAGGCCCTCTTGGACTCAGAGAGTCCAGTGACTTCCGTATGTGACAGCCTGATTGATAGGGACTTCATCCCTGATAAGCACCTGAGTGTGGTGTGCATCCATGGAGACACCAAAGTCTACCCAGAGACTGCCGTGGACTTGGTCCCCAAACTCGGGGAGGTTTCATATGAAGTGGGGGTAGTGAAGAACCTGGTGCAACCCGTCATATTGGGTAATGACTTTCCCCAGTCTAAGGATCTCTGGGGGAAAAATGTTTCTGATGGACAGTGTGATGAAGCTCTTATTGAGGGTGCGCAGTCCGAGGGGCGGAACACAATGCTAGTGGGCCATTAGAATTATGTGATAATGATGATGACCATGATAGTGATGCTGATATTGATAATGATAATGATGATCATGATAATGATGATGACCATGATGATGATGCTGATATTGATAATGATGATGATGCTAATCATAATAGTGATGATACTGATGATGATCCTGATAAAGATGAAATTCCTTTGCAGGTGATGTTGGGAGACGAGGATGGTGGTTCTCGGGAACCGAGTGTCCCTGACGTGCCTGTGTCCTGTGACAATTTTGAGAGGGAGCATTGGCGAGACCCCACTCTTAGGACGGCACAGGAAAATATGATTGTTCTAAATGAGGTTTCCCAAGAGCCTGGCTCTGAGGAGAGGTTTCCTCATGCTGCCATGAACAATAACCTATTGTATAGGGACACTGAAGTCCAGGGAGAGGTCGTGAGTCAGCTCCTAGTACCTGAGCTATATAGAAGTATAGTGCTGGGGTTGTCACATAGTCACATACTTGAGGGACCAGATGGTGAAGTTAATGTTGTGGATGACATGTTAACTAAGGTTCCAGATCAAGATGTGAATGAAAATGAATTGTATAACCCTGACAGTGAGCAGGATGTGAATGAAACTGAATTGTATAACCCTGACAGTGAGCAGGATATCAATGAAACTGAATTGTATAACCCTGACAGTGAGCAGGATGTGAATGAAAATGAAGTGTATAGCCCTGACAGTGAACCAGATGTGGCTGAGAAAGAGGGTCAGATAGTGATAGTGAATCATCTGATGACCATAAAGCAACCAGTGCAAATGAGGAAGGCATGGTAGCAGAGGAGGTTGAGAGTCCTGAGAAGAAAGCTGATGCTGACCTTACAGCCAGACAGAAGATGGCATCTGAAGATGTTTTACAGTTGGCCGGTTCCCTGGCAAAGACTAAGATGAAAGGAGGAGAGCTGAGCTTTAAAGGCAGGACTCTGAAACTGAACACAGCACAAGTGGATGCTGTTGAAGATGAGAAGTTGTCGGTGTGTGGTGTGGATCTGCATCATGCCAAGGACTCTGAAGGTGATGCTGCAGAGGTGGAAAAAGCCATGGAATGGTGGTCACCAGCCAGATGCCTCATCAGAAGCTGAGGTTTCAAGTGAAGCTGTGAGGAACAAGACTGAAGATATGGGGACTGACTCTGTCCAGGAATCTGTTTCTGCCGAAGACAGCGGTGTGGACGGGTTACGGTCCGGATCAGTAGCTGGCATTGGTGAGCTCAAGCGCACTTTCAGGGAGGCTACATCGGAGCCACGTCCCAACAAATGGGAAAAGCGATGTGTCACTCCGTTGCCGCTACAGACACACGGGAGCCCAGATGGGATGCAGAACGTGGTGGAAGAGAAGAATCCGGCGGGTTATGAGTATACAGATCCCGCTATCAAGGAGAACTGGAAAGCTGGAATAAATGGGGAATTGGAGAAAAGTGAAAACCCCCTATACCTTCTGTGATAGTTGGTGACAAATGGTCAGTGCACCAGAGACAGGAGGTACGTGAGTTTTGAGGAAGAGTCAGCAGAAGTATTCTGATGTGCCGGGTCGTACTTCTCTGGCCAGGCACTATATCGAAACTGAGCCCGGCCCTAAGGTCAAGATGAAACCGTGCAGGATCCCCGAGGCCCGCAGAGAGCATAAGCCTGGGAGGGTACAGGGTAGTGCGGATGCTTCAGATGAAGAGAAAACTGATGTTGGCTATGACAGTGGTGAGGATGAAGCTGATGAGGGCCATGACTGGTCCAGAGTTCACTGTCTCTGTGGATTGTTGACCAGCCCTTCGGTCTGGATGACCATCCCTCCGGTCTGGAGAAGAGGGAGGGGATATGTGAGACAGTGAGTGAATATGTGTTGAATGGGGTGTGCATTTCCCCTAGGTATAAGGGAAATGTGTGGCTTTGTAAACCTAGTGGTAGAGAAAGGTCACTACACTCACATTCAGCACACACTTGCAGCTCAGGCCTGAAATCACTCAGGTGTTAATTAGGAGACCAGAAGTAGGTGTGTTGCAACACAGTCAGGGATCTCATTCAGTCTGGACAAGGGGTCCAGGCACAGAAGGTGTCTCCAAGATAGAGAGAGCTAGTTTAGCCTGGACACAGGAAGGTGTCCTGGCACAAGAAACAGTCTCCAAGAGTGTTAGAGCTGTCTTTAGCCTGGACACAGAGAGGTGTCCTGGCACAAGGAAGCAGTCTCCAAGAGTGTTAGAGCTGTCTTTAGCCTGGACACAGAGAGGTGTCCTGGCACAAGGAAGCAGTTCCCAGAGTGTTAGAGCTGTCTTTAGCCTGGACACAGAGAGGTGTCCTGGCACAAGGAAGCAGTCTCCAAGAGTGTTTGAGCTATCTCAGTTTGGGTGCAGGAAGGACCCCGGACATAGGAGTAGTTCAGTGCGAATCCGTGTGAAGAGCGGCTGAATAGGAGTGGATCTCTCTCAAGTCTGGACATGGAAGGTGCCTTCAGACACAAGGAGGAGTATCTGTGAAGCTCCATACTGGTAAACATATGTGATATGTGTTGTTTTGGGCACAGACTGTAGAGTCTGGGTCCCGGATAGAGAGGGCCATCTATCTATGTGTAGTTAGTGGCTAGACAAGCCCAGGTTTTCTGTTTATGCTTTGTTTTATCTGTTTGCGGGTGGACTTTAATAAAACTGGTTGCGGCCAGTTTTTACCAGAATTGCTGTCTGAATGAACTGTTTCCGGGCCATTCTGTCTACCCAGACAGCGATCTCAGAGCTATATCCCCTGGAAGGCTACAATATATACAATTGGGAAAATAAGTATTTGAAACACTGCTGATTTTGCATGTTTTTCCACCTACAAGAATGGAGAGGTCTGTAATTTTTATCGCAGGTATATTTCACCTGTGAGAGACCGAATAATTTTTAAAAAATCCTGAAAATCAAATTGTATGATTTTACATAATTCATTTGCATTTTATGCATGAAATAAGTATTTTATACAATAGAAAAACAGATCTAAATATTGGTACAAAAACCTTTGTTCACAATTACAGAGCTCAAGCATTTCCTGCAGTTCTTGACCAAGCTTGCAAACATTGGAGCAGGGTTTTGGAACACTCCTCCATACAGATCTTCTCTGGATCTTTCAGGTTTCATGGCTTTTACTGGGTAACTTTGAGTTTCAGCTGCCTCCAAAGATTTTCTATTGGGTTTAGGTCTGGAGACTGGCTAGGCCACTCCAGGACCTTGAAATGCTTCTTACGGAGCTACTCCTTAATTGCCCTGGCTGTGTGTTTCCGGTCATTGCCATGTTAGAAGACCCAGCCATGACTTATCTTCAATGCTCTTATGAAGGAAGGAGGTTGTTAGCCAAAATTGTGCGATACATGACCCTATCTATCCTTGCCTCAATACTGTGCAGTCGTCCTGTCCGCTTTGCAGAAAAAGCACCCCAAAGTAGGATGTTTCTTCCACCATGTTTCACAGTTGGGACGTGTTCTTGGGGTTGTACTCAACTACTCACCATTCTTCTTCCAAACACTGCAAGTGGAGTTGATGCCAAAAAGCTCTGTTTTGGTCTCATTTGACCACATAATGTTCTTGTGGATCATACAGATGGTCATTTGTGAACATCAAATGGGACTGAACGTGGCTGGCATGAACAGGGGGGGTTGTGTGCCCTGCATGATTTTAATCCATGATGGAGTAGACATCTAGATAAGTTCCTTAGGGGGTCTAGTTTCTAAAATGGTGTCATTTGTTGAGTCGAATGAAATCGGCCGACTAGCTCGCAGCAAAAATCGGAGGTTGACAAAAAAACGAAACCCGACCCCAATGCAAGTCAATGGGGAATAACAGCTGGCCCCCCCGCCCACATCCTCTTCCACCATACTTCCTCATGTTTGGGAAAATGTACCCAAAATACCAGCAGATATATGGTACTGTATCAGTAGCATTCAGCTGTATACAGTGTTGGGTATAGGAAAGATGTATATCTTAGTACCGTGTTAGCCAGTATATATTTCCGGAGTAACACACAGACGCTCACTCAGTATGAATTTGACCAGAATACAAAAAGCAGGAAAAAAGGGTACTGTATTAGAAGCAAAAAACTGCATACAGTGTAGGGGAAATTGTAAATCTCCGTATATATTTCCGGAGTCACACACAGATAGTCAGCATATATTTGTTTCCCTGAGACCAGCCGGTACACGGTAGTGTGTGAGGAGCGTACAGCTCTATACGGTGTGGAAAAAAATGAACGCTAAGTAACTGTGCAGAACAAAAGAATAAAAGTATCAGTGCTGTGTAAAAAGCAGTCTGCACAGCAGTGTACATACAGCAATACAGCTATCAGGCAGCCTAATAATCAGCGCTGCTGCACACAGAAAATCATCCCCTGTCACTGCACACTAACTGTACAACACAAATGCTATCAGCACAAGCACAGATGAACTTCTCTTTCCAGCCCTAACTTTCTCCCTACTGATAAACAGCGTCAGCAACCTCTCCCTATGTTAAAGATCAGCAGAAGTAAAATGGCGGTCGGCGGTCAGGGCTTTTACAGACACTATGATGCCCCCGAGAGCAAGCCAATCACTGCAATGCCCTTCTCTAAGATGGTGGTGGACGCTGCACATGTCATCTTGTTGCCCACAGTGTACGTCCTTGCTCATTGGCTGGAAAAAGGCGCCTGAAAGCATTTGGGAAACTCGACTTTGGAGCTCGTTTCGACGACCGCATGGCCGACATCACGCTATAGTCGTGTTTCGGCCCATGATACCCGACTTTGGCGAAAGTCGGTGACTTTTGAATCTGACCGACCTGTTTCGTCACTCTGTGCAAGTG
>JARQOD010000008.1:19333046-19520514 GCA_033576555.1 Oophaga sylvatica
AATTAAATTTCTGTCTATCAAAATGGTTTTTAGTAGTGCGGTTGAGATGAAGTTAGTGTTTTTGTGTCACGGTAAAAGGGTGTGGTTTCCTGGTGGTAGGTTGAATTGAATCGAGTGCTGCAGTACTTTGTTTCCAACTTGTCACTGACTTTTGTTGTAGTGTAGATTCGGGTGGATTGGGGTTGTATCACTAGTAGATAGAATGGTTGAGGCATCACTATGAGGGTTGAGTTGTAAGTGATGTTCCTGAATTTTGATAATTCGTACTTACATAGATGATGTAGGGGTTTGCAGGTTGAATGAAGTTAGTGTAGTTTGTTCCTGGTATGTAGAGCGGGTTTTTGGGTTTTTCACTGGTGGTAGGTTGAGATGCAATTGATGTGCTGTATAACTTGTTTCCATAATTGTCAGTGATGGTGTAGTTGTAGATTCAGGTGAATTGGGCAGCTGTATCACTAGTGGAGGGAACAGATGTGGCATCACTGGTGATGGGTTGGTTGAAAGTGATGTTCCTGAAGTTGATAATTCTGTAATTGTCAGAGATGGTGAATAGTTGCAGGCTGAGATGCAGTTAGTGTTGTTGTGTCACTGGTAAAATGAGCAGGTGTGGTTTCACTGGTGGTAGTTGAGTTGTAATCGATGTTGCTGTAATACTTGCTTCCATACTTGCCAGTGAGGGTTTATTGTAGTGGTAGATTCAGGTGAAGTTGGTGTACTTGTACACAGTAGATAAAAATAGTTGTGGCATCACTGTTGATGGGTTGAGTTGTAAGTGATGTTGCGAGGTTGATAATTCTGTACTTGTCAGAATGGTGTAGTAGTTGCAGGTTGAGGTGAAGTTAGTGTAGTGTCACTGGTAATAGAACAGATGTGGTTTCACTGGTGGAAAGGTTTGGAACTGAAATCGGGTTGCTGCAGTACTTGATTCCATACTTGTCAATGTGATGTTTGTAGTTGTAAAAAACAGGTGGAGTTGGTGTGGTTGTATCGCTAGTAGATAGAATGGTTGTGGCATCACTGGTGATGGGTTCAGTTGTAAGTGACGTTTCTGAAGTTGATAATTCTGTACTTGTCAAAGATGATGTAGTAGTTGCAGGTTGAGATGAAGTTAGTGTAGTTGTATCACTGGTATATAGAGCAGGTGTGGTTTCACTAGTGGAAGGTTGAGATGTAATCGATGTTGTTGTAGTACTTGATTCCATAATTGTCAGTGATGGTGTTGTAGTTGTAGATTCAGGTGAAGTTGGTGTAGCTGTATCACTAGTAGATAGAACGGATGTGGCATCACTGGTGATGGGTTGAGTTGAAAGTGATGTTCCTGAAGTTGATAATTCTGTACTTGTCAGAGATGGTATAGTAGTTGCAGGTTGAGATGCAGTTAGTGTTGTTGTGTCACTGGTGTATAGAGCAGGTGTGGTTTTACTGGTGGTAGGTTGAGATGTAATCGATATTGCTGTAGTACTTGTTTCCATAATTGTCAGTGATGTGTTTGTAGTTGTAGATTCAGATGAAGTTGGTGTAGTTGTATCACTAGTAGACAAAATGGTTGTGGCATCACTGTTGATGGGTTGAGTTGAAAGTGATGTTCCTAAAGTTGATAATTCTGTGCTTGTCAGAAATGGTGTAGTAGTTGCAGGTGTAGTTGAAGTTAGTGTTGTTGTGTCACTGGTATATGCACTTGGTGTGCTTTCACTGGTGGTAGGCTGAGTTGTAATCAATGTTGCTGCAGTACTTGTTTCAATACTTGTCAGTGATGGTGTTGTAGTTGTAGGTTCAGGTGAAGATAGTATTCTTGTATTACTAGCAGATAGAATGGTTGTAGTTTCACTGGTTGTAGGTAGAATTGAAATTGATGTTTCTATAATGCTTGTTTCTGTACTTGTTGGGATGTGGGTTGCAGTTGTAGCTTCAGATGAAGTTGGTGTTTTTGCTTCACTCGTGGATAGAGTCGTAAGTTCACTGGTTATAGGTTCAGTTGTAATTAATGTAGCCGTGGTGCTCGTTTCTGTACTTGTAAGAACTGCTGTTGTAGTTGTAGCTTCAGATGTAGTTGTTGTATCACTAGTAGACAGAGTAGCTGTAGATACACTGGTTATAGGTGCAGTCGTGACTGATGTTGAACTGCTTGCTTCTGTACTTGGTAATGTGGTCAGTTGACTAGTAATGGAATGCTCCGACGTTATTGTTTCTACATTCGTGGGAGCAGGTGTCGTACTTGTAGACTCAGTTGTACTTGATGTTGTTACATTAATGCTTGATACAGTAGATGTAGTAAAAATATCTGCAGAAAATAACATGAAATAATTACAAAAAGTCATATATAATATCAATCTGTCTCATATATCTTTCTTTGACAAATTTTAAACTGCTAGAAATTTGGTTATTTTTAATGTCCTTATGAGAACAGATACTTAACCCCTTAATGTCCAATGACGTGCACAGTCCGTCATGGCAAGGTGTCAGTTCCGGCACCAGGACGGACTGTGCACGTCATCCCTTTGATCTACCACTGCGTGTAAACACGCAGTGGTAGATCAGTGCCGACAGCTGTCACAGACAGCTGACAGGCACGGCAAGCGGTGCGGGGACCTTTGCCTTCGGTCCCCGCACCCACAGCGCTGTGATTGGTCAGTCAATCTGACTGACCAAACACAGCAGCGATCGCGCAGGAGAAGCTGAAATTTCAGCTTCTCCAGCGCGATCAGTGCAGGAGCCGGCACTGCAGTGGCCGAGCTTCCTGCACTGACAGCCAGGAGTGGCGCCCCCACCGCCCCTGGCTGTTAACCCCCTGACTGCTGCGATCGAGCACAATCGCAGCGCTCGGGGGGGAGGCAGAGGGTCGGGAGCTCCCTCTGCCTCAGATCGGTGCCCTGCAATGTATTTGCAGGGCCCGATCTCTGCCTTGATGACCCGGGGGTTGTCATGACAACCTCCGGGTCATCTAGCTACGGAAAGCTGCTGTGATCATGCTCACAGCAGCTTTCATCATAGGTACAATGCATTGCAATGCTGGAGCATTGCAATGCATTGTAACTGCAATAAAAAGTAAAAAAAGTGAAAGTCCCATAAAGGGACAAGTTAAAAAAATCATTTTTTTTTAAAAAAAATTGTAAAAAAAATAGTAAAAAATAATTTAAAAAAAATCCCCTAAAAAATACACATTTTTATGTAATAAAAAAAATAAAAAACAAAAAAATACACATGTTTGGTATTGCCACGTCCGTAAAAATCCCATCTATAAAAGTGTAACCCTAGTTAACCCCTTCAGTGAAAGCCGTAAAAAAAAACACAAAAAAGTAGTAAATTATACTTTTTCCAAGCGGTATCATCATAACGCTTGGAAAAAGTGCAATAACACGCGATCCAAAAGTCAGATATAAATAATCATGGTACTGCTAAAAACGTCATCTTGTCCCGCAAAAAACAAGCCGCTATACAGCATCATTAGCGAAAAAATAAAAAAGTTATTGCTCGCGGAATAAACTGATGCAAAAAATAATTATTTTTTCTATAAAATTTTTTATTGTGTAAAAAACGCCAAAACATAAAAAAAATATAAATGAGGTATCGCCGTAATCGCAGTGACCCGAAGAATAAAGCTGCTTTATCAATTTTACCACACGCGGAACGGAGGAAAGAAAAAAAAAAAATTCCTGAATTGCTGGTTTTTGTTCATTCTGCTTCCACAAAAATCGGAATAGGAAGCGATCAAAAAACGTTATGTGCCCGAATATGGTACCAATAAAAACGTCAGCTCATCCCGCAAAAAATAAGCCCATAGATAACTCTGTCGGCCGAAATATGGAAAAATTATAGCTCTCAAAATACGGCGATGCAAAAATTTCTTACAATAAATTATTTAAAAAAAAAGCATCTTTTAGTGTGTGACAGAAGCTAAACATGAAAAAAGGGTATAAATCTGGTATCGCTGTAATCGCACCGATCCGAGGAATAAAGTCGCCTAATCACTAATACCGCACGAGGAACGGCGCAAAAAAGAAAACCAATTCTTCACCTTTTGTGGATTTGTTCATTGTGCCTCCCAAAGATCGCAGCAAGGCGATCACAGTGGTTCCCCCCCACATATGGGATATCAGCGTACTGAGGACAAAATGCACATCAACTTTTGGGGCCCTATTTCTCCTGTTACCCTTATAAAAATAAAAATTTGGGGGCAAAAAGGTCATTTTTGTGGAAAAAAATATGATTTTTTTATTTTCACGGCTCTACGTTATAAACTTCTGTGAAGCCCTTGGGGTTCAAAGTGCTGACCACACATCTATATAAGTTCCTTGGGGGGTCTAGTTTCCAAAATGCAGTCACTTGTGGGGGGTTTCTACTGTTTAGGCACATCAGGGGCTCTCCAAACGTCACATGACACCCGCAGACCATTCCATCAAAGTCTGCATTTGAAAAAGGCGCTCCTTCCCTTTCGAGCTCTGCCATGCGTCAAAATAGTGGTTTACCCCCACATATGGGGTATCAGCGTACTCAGGACAAATTGCACAATAACTTTTTGGGTCCTGTTACCCTTTGGAAAATAAAAATTGGGGGTGGAAAGATCATTTTTGGAAAAGATATGATTTTTTTAATTTTACAGCTCTACGTTATAACCTTCTGTGAAGCCCTTGGGGGTTCAAAGCTCTCACCACACATCTAGATAAGTTCCTTGGGGGGTCTAGTTTCCAAAATGGGGTCACTTGTGGGGGTTTCCACTGTTTAGGCACACAGGGGCTCTCCAAATACGACATGGCGTCCAATCTCAATTCCAGCCAAAAAAGTCAAATGGCGCTGCTTCCCTTCCGAGCTCTGCCATGAGCCCAAATAGTGGTTTACCCCCACATATGGGGTATCAGCGTACTCAGGACTAATTGCACAATAACTTTTGGGGTCCTTTTATCCTTTGGAAAATAAAAATTGGGATGAAAAGATCATTTTTGTGGAAAAAATATGATTTTTTAATTTTACGGCTCTACGTTATAACCTTCTGTGAAGCCCTTGGGGGTTAAAAGCTCTCACAACACATTTAGATAAGTTCCTTGGGGGGTCTAGTTTCCAAAATGGGGTCACTTGTGGGGGGTTTCCACTGTTTAGGCACTTAGGGACTCTCCAAATGCGACATGGCGTCCAATCTCAATTCCAGCCAAAAAAGTCAAATGGCGCTGCTTCCCTTCCGAGCTCTGCCATGCGCCCAAATAGTGGTTTACCCCCACACATGGGGTATCGGTGTACTCAGGAGAAATTGTACAACAAATATTGTAGTTCATTTTCTCCTGATACCCTTGACAAAATTTAAAAAAATTGTGTCGAAAGAAAAAGTTTGGGAAAAAAAGTTAAATGTTCATTTTTTCCTTCCACATTGCTTCAATTCTTGTGAAGTATCTAAAGGGTTAATAAACTTCTTGAATGTGGCTTTGAACACGTTGAGGGGTGCAGTTTTTAGAATGGTGTCACTTTGTGGTATTTTCTGTCATATTGACCCCTCAAATTCACTTCAAATGTGAGGTGGCCCCTAAAATAAATGGTTTTGTAAATTTTGTTGGAAAAATGAGAAATTGCTGGTCAACTTTTAACACATAACTTCCTAACAAAAAAAATTTTGGTTCCAAAATTGTGCTGATGTAAAGTAGACATGTGGGAAATGTTATTTATTAACTAATTTTTGTGACATATCTCTCTGATTTAATGGCATAAAAATTAAAATTTTGAAAATTGCAAAATTTTCAACATTTTTGCCATATTTCCATTTTTTTCATAAATAAACGCAAGTTATATTGAAGAAATTTTACCACTGTCATGAAGTACAATATGTTACGAGAAAACAATCTCAGAATCGCGAAGATCCGTTGAAGCGTTCCAGAGTTATAACCTCATAAAGAGACAGTGGTCAGAATTGTAAAAATTGGCCTGGTCTTTAACCTACAAAATGGCTTGGTCGTTAAGGGGTTAAAAAAGCCTCCCATGTTTGTTTTTCTTAAATGTATGTATATGTGCATATGTGCATGTAATGTAGTATGAGGGTATTAATATTGTCGCCTTTCGCTGCTATTTCCGGTGTCCTTTTTGCTCCCCTTCTCAGTGACGTCACCACAAGTATGACTATATTCATAACTATGCTCTGTGCTCCAGCTGGAAGTCTTTTTTTTACAATAAAAGCCTATGGAGACTGGTTCTGATGCTCCATAGACTTACATGATAAAAGCCTGTCCGGGTCACGTAGAGCACAGTGTGACCTGGCAAGTCTGCAGAGTGGTGGCATCACTGAGAAGAGGGGAAGAACAGCAATGGACACCGAAGAGCAGAGGTAGATGAGTATAGTAATACACTCACACTACATTACATGTTGTAACATTTCCAGGGGATATAGCTCTGGGATCGCCGTCCGGGTAGACGGAGTGGCACGGAAACAGTTCATTCACAGACAGCAGTTCTGGTAAAAACTGGCCGCAACCAGTTTTATTAAAGTCCACAGCAAACAGAACATAATCAAAACCAAATCATAAACATAAGCCCTGGGCTTGTCCAGCCACTTACTACACTTAGATAGATTTCCCTCTCTATCCGGGTCCAGACTCTAACAGCCTGTCCCCAAAACAACACATATGTTCAGTAGTTACCAGCATGGAGGTTCGCAGAGGCTCCTCTTTGTGTCTAAAGGCATATCCAACGTCCAGACTTGAGAGAGCTCCCCTCCTATTCAGCAGCTATCCGCATGGATTCTCACAGAGACTACTCCTGTGTCCGGGGTACATCGAGCACCCAGACTGAGACAGCTCATACTCCTGGAGACTCCTTCTTGTGCCTGGACTCCTTGTCCAGACTAAGCGAGCTCTCTGTCTGTGTTCGCAGACACCTACTTCTGGTCTCCTAATTAACACCTGAGTGGTTTCAGGCCTGAGCTGCAAGTGTGTACTGAATGTAAGGTGTAGTGACCTTTCTCTACCACTAGGTTTACAAAGCCATACATTTCCCTTATACCCGTCAGCAAAGTACCTAGGTGAAATGTACACCCCATTCAACACACATACCCTCACTGTCTCACATATCCCCCCCTCTTCTCCAGACCGGAGGGCTGGTCATCCAGACCGGAGGGCTGGTCAACAATCCAAAAGAGACAGTGAACTCTGGACCAGTCATGGCCCTTATCAGCTTCATCTTCACTATTGTCATCTGTATCTTCACCTGAGCCATAGCCAACGTCAGCTTTCTCTTCATCTGAAGCATCCGTACTACCCTGTACCCTCCCAGGCCTATGCTCTCTGCGGGCCTCGGGTATCCTGCACGGTTTCATCTTGACCTTAGGGCCGGTCTCAGTTTCGATATAGTGCCCGGCCAGAGAAGCACGACCCGGCACATCAGAACACTTCTGCTGACTCTTCCTCAGAAACTCACGTACCTCCTGTCCTTGGTGCACTGACCATGTGTCACCAACTATCACAGAAGGTATAGGGGTTTTTCACTTTTCTCTAGTTCCCCTTGAACCCTCTTTAGCACATCTACTTTCTTGAATATCGGTTGACTCATAAAGTCTATTTCACAGACTTTAAGCTCCTCTGCCATGGTCTCTGACCATTTTAAGCTATACTGTTCAAATGATTGGGACTGTAGAAGGAGCTGATCGTTTTTCTTTTGCAGTACACATAATTCATCCGCTAAGTCTCCAGCTGAATTGTAATGTTCTACCGTGCCAACAGCATTCTTATATAGAGCCTTAGACTTATTGAGCAGCATTTGCTGTTGCAACGAAGAGATTCCCTGTATCCTTCCTTTTACTTCATTGACCTTCTCACGAAGATGCTCATGGCTTTCATCACACTCCTTCATCACAGTTTGGAGTTTTTTCTGAGAAGTAATCAATTCATCTGGTACCTGTTGGACGTCCTTTATGTCTTCGGCCCCTTCTTCAGGCTCTTCTGGTAGAACATGCTCAGAAGCCCTACCGTCAGTCTTACATTCTACCTCTTCAGTCACATCATTATGGTCTCCAATATCTCCATTTATTCCAGCTTTCAAGTTTTCCTTGATAGCTGCATCTGTACACTCAGAACCCGCCGGATTCTTCTCTTCCACCACGTTCTGCATCCCATCTGAGCTCCTGGCATGATGCAGATCCACACCACACATCGACAACTTCCCACTTCCAACAGCCTCCACTTGTGCTGTGTTCAGTCTCAGAGTCCTGCCTTCAAAGCTCAGCTCTCCTCCTTTCACCTTAGTCTTCGCCAGGGAACCGGCCAACTGTAAAACATCTTCAGATGCCATCTTCTGTCCGGCTGTAAGGTCAGCATCAGCTTACTTCTCAGGACTCTCAACCTCCTCTGCTACCATGCCTTCCTCATTTGCACTGGTTGCTTTATTGTCATCAGATGATTCACTATCACTACCACTATCCCTGTCTGACCCCTTTTTCTCAGCCACATCCGGCTCACTTTCAGGGTTATACAATTCATTCTCATTCTCATCCTGCTCACTTTCAGGGGTATACAATTCATTCTCATTCACATCCTGATCTGGAACCTTAGTTAACATGTCATCCACAACATTAACTTCACCATCTGGTCCCTCAAGTATGTGACTATGTGACAACCCCAGCACTATACTTCTATATAGCTCAGGTACTAGGAGCTGGCTCACGACCTCTCCCTGGACTTCAGTGTCCCTATACAACAGGTTAGTGTTTATGGCAACATGAGGAAACCTCTCCTCAGAGCCAGGCTCTTGGGAAACCTCATTTAGAACAATTATATTTTCCTGTGCCGTTTTAAGAGTGGGGTCTCGCCACTGCTCACTCTCAAAATTGTCACAGGACACAGGTAAGTCAGGGACACTCGGTTCCCGAGAACCACCATCCTCGTCTCCCAACATCACCTGCAAAGGAATTTCATCTCTATCACAGTCATCATCATTATCAATATCATTATCATGATTATGATCAGTATCATCATCACTATCATGATCATCATCATTATCATTATCAGCATCAGCATCATCATCATGGTCATCATCATTATCATGATCATCATCATCATTATCATTATCATCATCATCATCATCACATAAGTTTAACGGCCCACTAGCATTGTGTTCTGCCCCTCGGGACTGCGCACCCTCAGTAGGAGCTTCATCACACTGTCCAACAGAATCATTTTCCCCCCAGAGATCCTTAGATCGGGGAAAGTCATTACCCAATATAACGGGTGCACCAGGTTCTTCACTACCCCCACTTCATATGAAACCTCCCCGAGTTTGGGGACCAAGTCCACGGCAGTCTCTGGGTAGACTTTGGTGTCTCCATGGATGCACACCACACTCAGGTGTTTATCAGGGATGAAGTCCCTATCAATCAGGCTGTCACATACGGAAGTCACTGGACTCTCTGAGTCCAAAAGGGCCTGTGCTGGGCAGTCCTTTATAACCACCGGGGACACCTGTGGTCCAGTCTCTTCGGCTGAGGTAGACCCACACACAGGTTCTGCTCAGAGAGAGAGGGATCTGCCAACATCACAATACATAGGCTCCCCCTCTATTAGACAGTTGGCTGCAATTTCACGACATCTCCAACACTGTCCATCACACTTTCCCACCCATATGTCCCCTCGGGCCTGAACCCGCTTATCAGCACACCCCATGTCCCCAACAGCTGGAACGCTCTTACCGGGAGAGTTCGGCGTCCAGGAACTCTGAAGTGACAACCTCTCAGACGGCTGGTCACGGAGGCAGTCTTTGGTAGCGAAGGCCTCTCCCTCAGGCTGACCAGACGAGTGGCGTCCTGGTGGTCTCGTTGTCCGACCTCCGGCTGTACCTCAGGAGGACGTGCGCGGGTGTAGCGGTCCACTATCACCTCCTTGACCCCATGAGCAGGGTTGCCGACGGCAGACTCCCAACTGCATCTCCAGTCATGGACTCCCCTGGCACGGACTGCCACCGTAACACCCACCGGGCAAGAATCTCCGCTTTCAGCTTGGCATAGTCTCTGCTGTCCTGCTCGCTCAGGTCAGCATAGGCCCTTTGGGGTTCTCCAGTCAGATAGGGTGCGACCACCATGGCCCATTCAGATAGTGGCAGGTTCTCCTTCTCTGCCAGTCCCTCAAATATATTGAGAAATGCCTCCACATCGTCATGAGGCGTCATCTTTTTCAGGGTCCGTCTTACTGCCTTCTTTACAGCGGACAATGCAGGTGACTTTGCAACATTACTTTGGGACGATGCGCTGCAAGTCTTTTGTAGTGCTGCAACCTGCTCAAAAAACAACCGGTGAGTCTCCTGTAGCTGCTGCTGCCACCTCTGCTGGGCCCGCTGCATGCTCTGCAGGTGCTGCAGGCGCTGCCGCTCCATGTACTTAATGAGCTCCTTCATACTGTCATCCATGCTGTCAGACTTCTCTGTCTCAACAACGGCAGTCTTATGTTACACATTAACTTGCGCCATTTGTTTATTCAGCTTCTCCAGGCTGTCATCCATACTGTCAGACTTCTCTGTCTTAACAACGGCAGTCTTCACTCAAGACATACACACTCCACAGCAATTTCACCTTTGCTGTGCAGACACTTTTTTTTTTTTCTGCAAACTCTATTAGGGCCACTGTCTCTTTAAGACTGCTCCAACAGACGTTTCTCCTTTATTGACACACTTTTTTTTTTTTTCTTTCTCTGCTGCTGCTTCAACAGACTTCACCTTTTATTGCTGTCTCTCGCCACTGTGCTGCACGCACATTCCAGCACCAATTGTAACATTTCCAGGGGATATAGCTCTGGGATCGCCGTCCGGGTAGACGGAGTGGCACGGAAACAGTTCATTCACAGACAGCAGTTCTGGTAAAAACCAGTTTTATTAAAGTCCACAGCAAACAGAACATAATCAAAACCAAATCATAAACATAAGCCCTGGGCTTGTCCAGCCACTTACTACACTTAGATAGATTTCCCTCTCTATCCGGGTCCAGACTCTAACAGCCTGTCCCCAAAACAACACATATGTTCAGTAGTTGCCAGCATGGAGGTTCGCAGAGGCTCCTCTTTGTGTCTAAAGGCATATCCAACGTCCAGACTTGAGAGAGCTCCCCTCCTATTCAGCAGCTATCCGCATGGATTCTCACAGAGACTACTCCTGTGTCCGGGGTACATCGAGCACCCAGACTGAGACAGCTCATACTCCTGGAGACTCCTTCTTGTGCCTGGACTCCTTGTCCAGACTAAGCGAGCTCTCTGTCTGTGTTCGCAGACACCTACTTCTGGTCTCCTAATTAACACTGAGTGGTTTCAGGCCTGAGCTGCAAGTGTGTACTGAATGTAAGGTGTAGTGACCTTTCTCTACCACTAGGTTTACAAAGCCATACATTTCCCTTATACCCGTCAGCAAAGTACCTAGGTGAAATGTACACCCCATTCAACACACATACCTTCACTGTCTCACAATGTGCATATACACACATTTAATGACAATGTCTCTTTAAAGTCCATGCCTACCTACATGCTAAAATGGACATACAGATATAACATATGCAGAGTTTGAGTCTCTATGTAATTACTGTATATTGAATTTTTTACTTTGTGCTGTGGCTGAATTTCAATATTTTTTGTAATCTAGAGCAGCATTTAAGAATTTCATTAGTTCTCACACTAGATAATGTCCGGTAATATCATGTATGGTATACTAACTGTCCTGCAGCTCAGCGCTTGATTGGCAAGAACATTTTGACTGCTTCCAATGACAACCTGCAGAATTGTGACTGTAGCTCCGGTATAGAATAAACGGCAACAGTGCAATGTAATTATGGAATTATATATGAAATTAATTAACTTTTCTCAACGTTTTCTTCTAGATATAAGGAAAAATGGACAGGTGAGGCACTACAGATGACAAAAGGTGAACTGAATATATTTTGTACATTACAGGTTATTCCCATCCTCTAAGAACTGTAAAAACTAGCAGCTTTGCAAAACTTTTTTTTTAATTAAAATATGTCCGTCTTCCACCTATCACTACTTTTATTGTTTATTGCTCACTGCCAATGGTGTCTAGCAGCAGTGGCCGAACATGCACTGCGCTTACAAGATCTTTCCAAGTTATTTCCTAGAGTGAGCGCTTCCTTGAAGCTGTCCAGAATGGTTGGAGCCTGATGTTGTCTCCTAATTCCGTGCAGTTTGTGTCGAACTGAGCTTCCAACGCAACAGAGGCTTCCTCATACTGCAGCATCCATTGACAGAGTCAACAGAGCAATGATGCAGGGCTGTCAATCAATCAGGAGCGCCCACCCCCAGCCGTCAGGAAATCAGCAGTGTGGAGCGATGTGCTCCCGGCAATGAATGGTGCCACCGACAAATTATTGGCATGATATTACATAGCATACATTCAAATATTATAATATTCTACAGATTAGACCCACTGCTAATCTCTTCTGGTTCACAGAAACTGAACAACTGGGAGAGACGGTGAGTTTGCCGCAGGGTAAGAACAGAAGGCGCGGCTTTGGTTTCTGTCCTAACATTAGACTGAAAGATTATGTTCTGTGCAAAATGAAATGACAGAAAAAGATACAGGGAACAAAAGAACCTACGAAAGGAAAGAATGAGACCAGTAATACAAGCATGAAACATCTGCACCTGCTGTCATGTGTGCACCAAGAAGATAAGTAGATCAAAAGCTGCAAAAGTGTCAAAATTTTACCAAATATTCTTATATTGTTAGCTGTCTGTCTATACTGTTCAATGACTGATAACACCTCTATATACAGTAGATAACACAGGATCCACCATTCACAATAGTGATGTCACAGCTCACCTCCTCCTCCTGTACAATGACTGATAACACCTCTATATACAGTAGATAACACAGGATCCACCATATCACAATAAGTGATGTCACAGCTCACCTCCTCCCCTCCTGTCAATGACTGATAACACCTCTATATACAGTAGATAACACAGGATCCACCATTCACAATAGGTGATATCACAGCTCACCTCCTCCTCCTGTACAATGACTGATAACACCTCTATATACAGTAGATAACACAGGATCCACCATTCACATTAGTGATGTCACAGCTCACCTCCTCCTCCTGTACAATGACTGATAACACCTCTATATACAGTAGATAACACAGGATCCACCATTCACAATAGGTGATGTCACAGCTCACCTTCCTCCTCCTGTACAATAACAGATAACACCTGTATATACAGTAGATAACACAGGATCCACCATTACAACAATTATGTCACAGCTCACCTCCTCCTCCTCCTGTACAATGACTGATAACACCTCTATATACAGTAGATAACACAGGATCCACCATTAACAATAGGTGATGTCACAGCTCACCTCCTCCTCCTGTACAATGACTGATAACACCTCTATATACAGTAGATATCACAGGATCCACCATTCACAATTAGATGATGTCACAGCTCACCTCCTCCCCTCCTGTACAATGACTGATAACACCTCTATATACAGTAGATAACACAGGATCCACCATTCACAATAGGGATGTCACAGCTCACCTCCTCCTCCTCCTGTACAATACAGATAACACCTGTATATACAGTAGATAACACAGGATCCACCATTCACAATAGGTTATATCACAGCTCACCTCCTCCTCCTGTACAATGACTGATAACACCTCTATATACAGTAGATAACACAGGATCCACCATTCACAATAGGTGATGTCACAGCTCACTCCTCCTCCTCCTGTACAATGACTGATAACACCTCTATATACAGTAGATAACACAGGATCCACCATTCACAATAGGTGATGTCACAGCTCACCTCCTCCCCTCCTGTACAATGACTGATAACACCTCTATATACAGTAGATAACACAGGATCCACCATCACAATAGGGGATGTCACAGCTCACCTCCTCCTCCTCCTGTACATGACTGATAACACCTCTATATACAGTAGATAACACAGGATCCACCATTCACAATAGGTGATGTCACAGCTCACCTCCTCCTCCTGTACAATGACTGATAACACCTCTATATACAGTAGATAACACAGGATCCACCATTCACAACAGGTGATGTCACAGCTCACCTCCTCCTCCTCCTGTACAATGACTGATAACACCTCTATATACAGTAGATAACACAGGATCCACCATTCACAATAGGTGATTCACAGATCACCTCCTCCCCTCCTGTACAATGACTGATAACACCTCAATATACAGTAATAACACAGGATCCACCATCACAATAGATGATTCACAGCTCACCTCCTCCCTCCTGTACAATGACTGATAACACCTCTATATACAGTAGATAACACAGGATCCACCATTCACAATAGGTGATGTCACAGCTCACCTCCTCCTCCTGTACAATGACTGAAAAACACCTCTATATACAGTAGATAACACAGGATCCACCATTCACAATAGGTGATGTCACAGCTCACCTCCTCCTCCTGTACAATGACTGATAACACCTCTATATACAGTAGATAACACAGGATCCACCATATCACAATAGGTGATGTCACAGCTCACCCTCCTCCTCCTGTACAATGACTGATAACACCTCTATATACAGTAGATAACACAGGATCCACCATTCACAATGGTGATATCACAGCTCACCTCCTCCTCCTGTAAATGACTGATAACACCTCTATATACAGTAGATAACACAGGATCCACCATTCAACAATAGGTGATTCACAGCTCACTTCCTCCTCTACTTCTCTATACGTACAAGATTACATAGAACACACCTCTATATACAGTAGATAAACACAGGACCAACCATTCACAATAGGTGATGTCACAGCTCACCTCCTCCTCCTGTACAATAGCTTTGTCAAGATTAGAGCATGTTCAGATAACGCTTTTATACAAGTAGTTTTTGCATGGTCTTATTATTGTTACACTGTATTATTAGTAGCAGTAGGATTCTCCGGTGGGCCCTGGCATCTGGGGGGCCCTTGCACCTGCTGGCATACAGGGGCCAGTTGCCTAGCGCCCCCGCTGCTCCAGGGGCCCCCAGCCGGTGGCGTGTCGCTAATAGCGGCACACCACGCAGCTGCCATGGGGGCCCCGTGCCAGCGGAGCAGCAGTGGGTGACAGGAGGCAGGAGCCCCTGTCCCCGCTGCTATAGAGAAATGAATATTCACAAGGGCGTGGGAAGCAGTGAATATCATTACTTACGTGTCACCCGCTCCAACCGCTGAGCGCTGCTGTGTCCTCGGGTCTTCTCTTGCTGCGATGTTCAGGCAGAGGGCGCGATTACATCATTAGTGAGCGCCGCGCCCTTTGCCTGATCATTCACTGCTGGAGGACCCGGAAGACAGCGGCGCTCAGCAGTGGACCCGGTGACAGGTAAATCTCTCAGGTGCCGGGGCCCTGAGCCAGCGGTGACACCGGCACCTGTCCCCCATAGCGCGCCGGTGTCCCCGCCTGCTCAGGACACCAGCACCTGGCCCCCAGCGACGAGAGGTGAGTATGTCTTTTTCTTTTTCTCGTTGCAGCAGCTGCGGCAGCATAAAGGGGCCTATAAAATGCAGCATCTATGGGGGCATAATCTATGGGGGCATAATCTATGGAGCATCTATGGGGGTATAATCTATGGAGCTTCTATGGGGGCATAATCTATGGAGCATCTATGGGGGCACAATCTATGGAGCATCTATGGGGCACAATCTATGGAGCATCTATGGGGGCACAATCTATGGAGCTTCTATGGGGGGCATAATATAAGGAACATTTATGGGGGCATAATCTATGGAGCATCTATAGAGGCATAATCTATGGGGGCATAATCTGTGGAGCATCTATGGGGGCATAATCTGTGGAGCATCTATGGGGCATAATCTGTGGAGCATCTATGGGGGCATAATCTATGGGGGCATAATCTATGGGGGCATAATCTGTGGAGCATCTATGGGGGTATAATCTATGGAGCTTCTATGGGGGCATAACCTATGGGGGCATAATCTATGGAGCATCTATGGGGCATAATCTATGGGGGCACAATCTATGGAGCTTCTACGGCGGCATAATCTAAGGAGCATCTATGGGGGCACAATCTATGGAGCTTCTATGGGGGCATAATCTAAGGAGCATTTATGGGGGCATAATCTATGGAGCATCTATAGTGGCATAATCTATGGGAGCACAATCTATGGAGCATCTATGGGGGCACAATCTATGAAGCTTCTATGGGGTCATAATCTAAGGAGCATCTATGGGGGCACAATCTATGGAGCTTCTATGTGGGCATAATCTATGTGGGCATAATCTATGGGGGCATAATCTATGGAGCATCTATGGGGGTATAATCTATGGAGCTTCTATGTGGGCATAATCTATGGAGCATTTATGGGGGTACAATCTATGGGGGCATAATCTGTGGAGTATCTATGGGGGCATAATCTATTGGGGCATAATCTATGGGCATAATCTATGGAGCATCTATGGGGTATAATCTATGGCTTCTATGGGGCATAATCTATGGAGCTCTATGGGGTATAATCTATGGAGCTTCTATGGGGCATAATCTATGGAGCATCTATGGGGGCACAATCTATGGAGCATCTATGGGGGCACAATCTATGGAGCATCTATGGGGGCACAATCTATGGGAGCATCTATGGGGGCATAATACATGGGCAGCATATGGGGCACAATCTATGGAGCATCTTGTGGGGCATAATACATGGGGCAGCATATGGGGCATAATCTCATTTTCCACCCTAGGCTTATACTCGAGTCGATAAGTTTTCCCATTTTTTTGTGGCAAAATTAGGGGGGTCGGCTTATACTCGAGTATATATGGTATCTATCTATTATCTATATTATATATTATATATATATATATATATAGCATTATACCCTATGAGGGGGGGCAGCATTATCCTCTATGAGGGGGGGCAGCATTATCCTCTATGAGAGGGCTGCTTTATAATCTATGAGGGAGGCTACCCCAACTCCTGCTACATAATTAAGACATGTACTACCTTATATTATACCCTGATATTAGTGTGTTTTACTGCACAATTTGTGGTCTTGTATTTATTTCTATGTAGCTACATAGTGGGCCCCAAGAATGATTTTCTCTGGTGGGCCCAAGGTGTTCCAGTCCGACGCTGGCAGTAGTAGTACAATTCATTTTATGTTTAGTATTTATTAGCAGTAGTATTTTCATATTTAATGTAGAATTAGTCACAGCACTAATATTATTAATATATTTGCCTGTTGATTATATAGTCATACATGTAACCCAAATGATTTCTATAGTAAATGGAACTACAGTATACAGCTCTGGCAAAAATTAAGAGACCACTGCACAGTTTTATGTCTGACAGCCATTCCATTCCAGTGTCAGCTGAATTCCAACCAGAGTTCACCTCATTCTACTTAATGTGCTTCTGATTAGGTGATCACCTGAACCAAATCTGATTTAACGAAGGAAAGTATAAAAAACAGTACTGTGGTGTTCACAATCCTCCGGCAATAGGACAAGCTGGAGGCAAAACAAGTGCTAGTAATATCCCAAAAGTAATAGGAATGAAAAAATAACTTTTAACCATGCCAAAGGAGTTGAAAAGAAAAGTCTTGAGTGAGGAAAAGAAGGGTTCAATTCTGGCTTTACTAGCAGAGAGATACAGTGAGCGTCATGTTGCCTCCATCCTTAAAATTTCTAAGACAGCAGTCCATTACAACAAGGTCAAGCAGCAGACATTGGGGACAACAAAGCTACAGACCGGCAGAGGTTGAAAACGACTCTCCACTGGCCGGGATGATCGTCATCTTATTCAAATGTCCCTCAGCAACAGCAGGATGACATACACTGTGTTCCAAATTACTAAGCAAATTGGTTTTAAGTGTCATAGCGTTTTTTGTTTTTTTTGTAAATTAAACCCATTGATGATATTGTGTCTCAGGGTTCTTATGGATCACTGAAATCAATCTCAGATACCTGTGATAATTAGTTTGCCATGTGAGCCCAATAAAAGGAAAACTGGATGTTCCACACTATTAAGCAGGCCAGTGTTTTCAAGTAAAATGGGAAAGAAAAAGGATGTCTCTGCTGCTGAAAAGCATCAAATAGTGCAATGCCTTGGTCAAGGGATGAAAACATTACATATTTCCCAAAAACTTAAGCGTGATCATCGTACTGTTAAGAGATTTGTGGCTGATTCTGAGCACAGATGTGTTCGTGCTGATAAAGGCAGAATGTGGAAGGTTTCTGCCAGGCAAGTTCATCGGATTAAGAGAGCAGCTGCTAAAAAGCCATTACAAACCAGCAAACAGATATTTGAAGCTGCTGGTGCCTCTGGAGTCCCTCTAACCACAAGGTGTGGGATCCTTCAAAGGCTTGCTGTGGTGGATAAACCTACGATTCGGCCACCCCTAAACAGTGCTCACAAGCAGAAACGGTTGCAGTGGGCCCAGACATACATGAAGACTAATTTTCAAACAGTCTTGTTTACTGATGAGTGTCGAGCAACCCTGGATGGTTCAGATGGATGGAGTAGTGGATGGTTGGTGGATGGCCACCATGTCCCAACAAGGCTGCGACGTAATCAAGGAGGAGGAGTCATGATTTAGGCCGGAATCATAGGGAAACAGCTGGTAGGGCCCTTTAAGGTTCCTGAAGGTGTGAAAATGACCTCTGCAAAGTATGTAAAGTTTCTGACTGACAACTTTCTTCCATGGTATAAAAAGCATAAACGTGCCTTCAGGAGCAAAATCATCTTCATTCATGACAATGCACCATCTCATGCTGCAAAGAAGATCTCTGAGTCATTGGCTGCTATGGATATAAAAGTAGATAAACTCATGGTGCGGCCAGCATCTTCCCCTGACCTCAACCCTATAGAGAACCTTTGGAGTATCATCAAGCAAAATTTCTATGAGGGTGGGAGGCAGTTCACATCAAAACAGCAGCTCTGGGAGGCTTCATGCAAAGAAATACAAGAAGAAACTCTCCAAAAACTCACAAGTTCAATGGATGAAAGAATTGTGAAGGTGATATCAAAGAAGGGTTCCTATGTTACATGTAACTTGGCCTGTTAGGATGTTTTGGAGTTAAGTATCTTTTTTGTTCAGTGAATGTGACCTCCTAATGCTGCAAATTCCACAAATGAGCATTTTCAGTTCTTTAAAACAGATCAAATGTTCAGAAATTCTACTGTGCCTAATAATTTGGAACAGTGCATTTTGAGTTTTTTTCCATTTTGGAGATTATAGTGTTATCATTGGGAGGTTTCTTCAATAAAATTCGATGTATACTCTAAAGGGTGATGACTTTTACTAGACTGACTGTCATTTGCACCGACCACTTAGGAAAATCAGAGAAAAATATCATTTGCATAATAATTTGGAACATAGTGTAAAGTGACCTACAAAAGGAATGGCAAATGGCAGCTGGGGTGAAGTGCACGGCAAGAACAGTTCATAACAGGCTCCTAGAGGCAGGGCTCAAGTCATGTAAAGCTAGAAAAAAGCCTTTCATCAATCAGAAGTAAAGGAGAGCCAGACTGAAGTTTGTCAAAGACCATAAGGATTGGATCATAGAGGACTGGAGTAAGGTAATCTTCTCTGATGAGTCTAATTTTCAGCTTTGCCCAACACCTGGTCGTCTAATGGTTAGACGGAGACCTGAAGAGGCGTACAAGCCACAGTGTCTTGCACCCACTGTGAAATTTGGTGGAGGATCAGTGATGATCTGGGGATGCTTCAGCAAGGCAGGAATTGGGCAGGTTAATCTTTGTGAAGGACGTATGAATCAAGCCGCATACAAGGTTATCCTGGAAAAACAGTTGATTCCTTCTGCTCAGGCAATGTGTCCCCAACTCTGAGGACTGTTTTTTCCAGCAGGACAATGCGCCATGCCACACAGCTAGGTCAATCAATGTGTGGATGAAGGACCACCACATCAAATCTCTGTCATGGCCAGCCCAATCTCCAGACCTGAACCCCATTGAAAACCTCTGGAATGTAATCAAGAGGAAGATGGATAGTCACAAGCCATCAAAGAAGAACTGCTTACATTTTTGCACCAGGAGTGGCATAAGGTCTCTCAAAAGCAGTGTGAAAGACTGGTGGAAAGCATGCCAAGACGCATGAAAGCTGTGATTAAAAATCATGGTTATTCCACAAAATATTGATTTCTGAACTCTTCCTGAGTTAAAACATTAGTATTGTTGTTTCTAAATGATTATGAACTTGTTTTCTTAGCATTATTTGAGGTCTGCAAGCAATGCATTTTTTTTTTCTTTTGACCATTTTTCATTTTCAGAAAAAAAAAATATATATATTGCTTGGAAATTCGAAGACATGTTGTCAGTAGTTTATAGAATAAGAGAGCAATTTAATTTTACTCAAAAATATACCTATAAAGAGAAAAATCAGACAAACTGAAAATTTTGCAGTGGTCTCTTAATTTTTGACAGAGCTGTATACACTGAATACAACATTTGTCCAATATATTTATATATATTACTAAATGTATATAATTATATAATTACACCATTATTTTTTTAAGACTGTGCAGCTCCTTATCTAACAGGTTATCATTCCTTATTGGGTCTTCCAGAAGCTACAATATTCAGGAGACTCCTATACTCCGATACACCTTAGATATCTGTTGGACAAACCATTGTTCTGTCAACAGCTAATCCTCCTGACTCCAGCATACATGAGAATGCTCACCTCGGTCAAGCATTCATGTTTTCATTGGACAGAGGGAGAAAGGGACTGTCGGAAACAAAAGGATCGGCCATTTCATCCGTTAACCGCAGGCTTGGACTGGCCCAAAGGGGAAAAGGAGAATCCTCCGGTAGGCCCCTCTAAAGAGTGCTAATGATCAGTTCTTTTTTTACTTGATTCACAAAGGTACTAATCATTCATTAAATAAGCTAGCCAAATTAATATTACATACAAGCAATGGTGAATTTTTGTTCTAGGGTCTGGTTTCCTTTGCATGTAGTAGGCCACATGAATCAACGTTACAGGTGGGCCTTTACCATTCCAGTCCGACACTGCGTTAACAGACCATCAGGAGGCTTCTAAATACATTAGATGGTCGACAGATGTGCCAATATTGCCGCGTTTGAGTGCCTTTAATTTTTCATATTTTAAGAGCCATACTTAGGATACCCTTAAAAATTACCCTTAAAATGTAATGTCAAGTCTCCATGACTTACCTGTACTGCCGGCAAATGCTACAAGAACCACAAGATTGGCCATGAGACAAGGTAGGGAAGTCTTCATGATGGCTCGTATAATTGTCCTTCAGTGTCAGGTACTAATCTCCAGAAACAATAGGCACATATTGGATGCAGAGATCTACTGAAGGTGGATTGATGCCGGTGGGTTTTATGTCGGGGTGTGTTGGACTGGTGACATCCCATCTGTGTCATTGCTCAACGTCAACACCCTTTGTTACTTCTATACCAATTGTTCTTTCCGCTAAATATTTATGATTATTTCTGGAAGTTTAGACATTCTCTGAGCCAGGGTTTGTGACACATCACATAAATATGGACTTTCAGCCAAGAAAATGTGCACAGAGAGCTGAGAGGATACGTGGTGATCTGAGGCAGATGTCTCACGTCAAAGAGATGCGATGGAGACAGGGTGTGACCATTGTCACTAAAGAAGAAAACTCAGGTACAGAAATGTCACACAAAACAGGAACAAGTTGATGATTATGTAAAAAAAATAGAAAACTGATGTTCTATCCTGTTTCCTTTAGTGTTCTTCTTAAGGCAGGAGCCTAGAAATCACGGGTTCCCATAGCAGATTCACAGAAGAGCATATCCTAGAAATTTGTAGCCCTTACAAAGCAATTTTGACTCTACTGAAGACCCTTAGTGTTCTCACACACTAAATACTCCTTTCATGGCCCCATAAAGTATGATGCCAATAAATTTGCCCCCCCCAAACACAGTAAGATATCTCCACAGTGAATTCCGCCACAGGCACAGTATGAGGATCCTATAATAATACCACCTGCAAAGTATGATACCCCAAAAAAGCTCACCTTCCCTCATTTCCTCGCTGCTCCGGTCTCTGCAGTGTGTGGTCTGCATTGCTCGGCGCAGAGGTAGCGATGTAATGATGTCATCGTACTTGCTGGGCTGAGACATCAGACGCACAGGGAGGATGATGGAGGAAGGAGCATCAGCTCACGGCTCCCTCTTCCAACTTTGGTTTCAACTGTATCTGTATCCAGGATGTGGATAGTGATGAAAGTTGAGTGGGGGGGCCAGGAGCAGGTGCTGGCACTGGGCCCCCCCAGAAGCAGAGGCCCCATTGTGACCACATAAACAAAAAAGGTAGCACTCTATAGTATAAAAGCACGTCAATATGAAATATGTGAAATATGAATAGCAATACTGCTGCTGGATAATAGGAACAACTGGGACACTTAGCACATAATTTGGCCAAGTCATGCATGCCCAGCAGCCAACGACAAGACGGTCTCAGATCTGCTGGGTCCTAACCTGTCTAGTGTGAACACCTCTCTAAGACTGAAGTCTGAATTCCTGGGTAGATGTCAACACCTCTCTTCAAAGCCAGAATTTATGGGTAGGTAGGACCCTGTTGCAACTAAAATCCACCACATGCTGAAGGGCAGAGTGCTCGGTCAGAGAGCTAAAATGCAAATGAAAAATGACTGACTGGCACTTCCAAGCTAGTGTGAACAGGTGCATACTGTTACACTCGGTCCCAGCGCTGGCTCTGCACTCCGTTCTGCTCACTCACCTGTCCCATCTGCTCCTCGGCGTCCTGTGTCCTCCTCCACTTCCTGGCACGCTGCTGGCAGGCCTCCAGATAGTCTGCTTAGGACACGAGGCCGCGCCCACCGTCTCTCTTAAAGGGGCAGCGTGCATTTTTTGAAATAGCTAATTAACCAATGGCTGCGCACTCAGTACTATATCTGGTCACTCCACCATTAGGGGAGTGCCGGAGCAACGTGTTCTATCATTGCTACATCCGGTTCTGTTCCTGATCTGTCTGCGCTGCGTCTGCAGTCTCTGTGCTTCGCTGATACTGTTTGTCTCCTCAGATCATTGCTAACCCGTATCTGGCTAACCTGGACAATCTCGGCTATTACTGGCGCAAGTGTCATCCCGTTCCGCCATCAGCCATCCGTACCCGTGGACCGTGACAAGGTCACTGGAGCCAGCCTTCTACCATCCGTTCTGGACCAGGACCTTACCCTTCTCCGTCAAGAACCCTCCACGGACTCTGTAAATACCTGTTACCCTTTTGGTCCCTCTGGGACAGCTGCCACGTGTCTGGGTCTAACTGGAGGTAGCACCTGTGTCCTCCGGGTATTCCATTCTGGTCCTGTTCGAGGGGCCTTACTACGGGTACCCGGGGCTCACTAGTTACGCCCCCTTCGGAGCCCCCCGGACCGCGGTCTCGAGGTTCCACATTAAAAAATAAAAACGAATGTGAACTTCACCACCTCTGCCTCCGCTTCCATTCGTTACAGATTTCTCCGGCCATGGAACCCGCTGGATCCCAGAGATCTCCGACCACGGATCTGTGCCAGGAGGTGACCCGTTTCGGAGTTCAACAGGACAAGATCACGACTTATCTACGCAGCTTGTCTACCCGCATGGATTCCTTAGGGTCCTCGTCTACACCTGACTCTTCTATCAATAATCAGGTACCAGTTCCCATGGCAAGTCAAGGTCCCCGTCTGGCGGCTCCTACCCGTTTCCAGGGTGACCCTACTCTGTGTCGGGGTTTCATCAATCAGTGCACTCTACACTTCGAAATCTTGGGGCATCTGTTTGCTTCTGACCGAGCCAAGGTGGGCTTCATCATGTCACACCTGGGAGGAGAGGCCCTCGCCTGGCTAAACCAGCTATGAGAGAGAGGGGATCCGCTGGTTAACGATCTTCAATCTTTCCTAGAGGCTTTTCGCAGGACTTTCAATGAACCTGGTCGCACCACTTCGACTGCCTCAGCTCTGTTCCGCCTGCGCCAAGGTGCTCTCACGGTAGCTCAGTATGCTGTTAAATTCCGCACCCTTCGTCTGAATTATCGTGGAACAATGAGGCCCTGGTTGCTAACTTCTGGGAAGGCCTATCCAGAAGAATCAAGGATGAGCTGGCGGGACGGGACAGACCTACCCTCTTGGAAGAGCTAATATCCTTGGCAACCCGAATTGACCTGCGTTTTCAGGAGCGCTCCATGGAGATCAAGCGGGACAAAAGGTCCTATCACCTGGACTCTAGTTTGTACAAAACAGGTACTTCGCCCTCCGCCTCCGAGGCCATGGAGGTGGACCATGTAAGTTTGGCCACCCGCCGCCGGGAGGCACGTCGCAAGGAGGGAAGTTGTTACTACTGCGGTAGTTCTGAACATTTGATCCATTTCTGTCCTAAAAAGTCGGGAAACTCCAGTGCCTAGGTCCGGTAGGAGGGGCCAACCTAGGTAGAGAACAGTCCTCTCCCTCTTTACACATCTCAGTCTCCGTGTCCTATGGAGCAATAAAATTCTCCGAACATTGTCTACTGGATTCTGGAGCTGCAGGGAACTTCATCCAGCAGGCGGTTGTGGATCATTACCGCTTACCAGTCCAGCGTCTTCCTGATCCGTTACAGGTGTCCGCCGTGGATGGCAAACCGCTGACCGAGCCCGTCCAGTTTCAAACCGAGTTGGTGGAACTCCGGGTAGGTCTAATGCATACTGAACGAATGCGATTTTATGTATATCCCGGTTTATCCCATCCCATGCTTTTAGGTTTACCTTGGCTCCAGATGCATGAACCAGTCCTTAATTGGAAAACTGGAGAAGTTCTGCGTTGGGGAGATACCTGCATGAATCGTTGCTTAACCCGGATTCAACCTGTTTCGCCTCCAGTCCAGCCTGATACCCTGCCAGGGTTGCCTTCCGTCTATTGGTCCTTCTCTGACGTCTTTGGGAAAAAGGAGGCTGAGAGACTACCTCCACACAGGTCGTATGACTGTCAGATAGAGCTTCTTCCTGGAGCATCTCCTCCTCGCGGGAGAGTTTATCCCCTTTCACAGGCAGAGACTCAGGCCATGTCGGACTACATCCAAGAGAATCTGGCTAGAGGATTTATCCGAAAGTCATCGTCACCGGCAGGAGCTGAATTCTTCTTTGTGAAGAAAAAGATGGATCCTTGAGGCCCTGCATTGACTATCGGGGTCTGAATCAAATCACGGTAAAAAACAGGTATCCATTACCTCTTATTTCAGAGCTGTTTGATCGTCTCCGAGGGGCCAAGATCTTCACCAAATTGGACCACAGAGGGGCCTACAACCTGATCCGAGTCAGAGAGGGGGACGAATGGAAAACAGCCTTCAACACCCGTGACGGCCACTATGAATACCTGGTAATGCCATTCGGCCTAAGCAATGCACCTGTGGTTTTTCAGGAATTTGCTAATGACATTTTCAGGGACTTGCTCTATACTTGTATCGTGGTTTACCTGGACGATATTTTGATTTTTTCTGCTGACTTGACGTCACACCGGAGGCAAGTACGCCTGGTCTTACAAAGACTGAGAGAGAACAGCTATATGCCAAATATGAGAAATGCCACTTTGAGCAGTCTTCTTTGCCTTTCCTTGGGTACATTATATCTTCCACAGGATTAAAGATGGATCCGGAGAAGTTGTCTGCAGTTCTCAACTGGCCTCGTCCGTCTGGGTAAAAGCCATACAAAGGTTCCTCGGGTTCGCCAATTACTACCGGCAATTTATTCCACACTTTTCCACCCGAGTGGCTCCAATCACAGCCTTAACCCGGAAAGGTGTAAACTCTAAGGAATGGTCCTCCGAGGCAGAAGAGGCCTTTGTTTCTCTCAAAAAAGCCTTCGCTTCCGCACCCGTTCTCCATCGTCCTAATTCAAGTGAGAAATTTTTTCTTGAAGTTGACGCTTCTTCCATAGGTGCAGGAGCAGTTCTGACCCAGAAGTCGTCTACCGGGCGGATGATCTCGTGTGGTTTTTTTTCCAAGGTTTTTTCTCCTGCAGAAAGGAACTACTCTGTCGGTGATCGCGAACTGTTGGCCATCAAATTGGCTCTGGAAGAATGGAGACATCTTCTTGAAGGAGCTCATCACCAGGTAATCATATTCACCGACCATAAAAACCTTGCCTATCTCCAATCTGCTTTAAGACTGAATCCCCGTCAGGCCCGTTGGCATTATTTTTTGCCCGTTTCAATTTTGTACTTCATTTCCGTCCAGCTGACAAGAACATCAAGGCAGACGCACTCTCTAGAGCCTTCTTGCCTCCTGAACTGGAGGAGGAACCTCCGCACATTATTGAACCTTCTAAGTTAGTCTCTGTTGCCTCCACTGATCTGGCCCGGCTTCCTCCTGGGAAGACTTTCGTGTCCGCCTCTGATCGTAGTCGTGTTCTGCGCTGGGGTCATTCTTCTAAGTTGGCTGGCCATGCTGGTCAGAGAAAGACGCAGCAACTCATCTCCCGTTATTACTGGTGGCCTACCATGGGCAAGGATATCCAGGAGTTCGTCGCAGCCTGTCCTTCATGTGCCCGTAACAAAACTGTTAAACATCTACCAGCCGGCAGGCTTCTGCCTCTTCCGATTCCGTCCGCTCCCTGGCAGCACATCGCAATGGATTTCATCACGGATCTTCCCATTTCTTCTGGCTGCTCAGTGGTATGGGTTGTGGTGGACTGCTTCTCTAAAATGGCCCACTTCGTTCCGCTATCTGGCCTCCCGTCTGCTCCAGAACTGGCCACTCACTTCATTCAGCACATCTTCCGTCTACATGGATTTCCTCTCCACATCGTGTCCGACAGGGGCGTCCAGTTCACCTCTAAGTTCTGGAGAGGACTCTGTAAAATGGTAAAAATTGAACTAGATTTTTCTCTGCATATCATCCCCAGTCTAATGGGCAAGTGGAGAGGATCAATCAAATCCTGGCTGGATACCTGCGTCACTTCGTCAACGCTCATCATAATGACTGGGTAGAATTACTGCCCTGGGCGGAATTCTCCTACAACAACCAAGTAAGTGAATCTTCTGGAAAGTCTCCCTTTCAGATTGTGTTTGGACTGCAACCCGGAATTCCTCTTCCTGTCTCGGGATTGTCTGATGTTCCGGCAGTCGATACCTTGTCTAAGAATTTCTCGGACATTTGGAGAGAGACCAGGTCGGCTTTGGAGAAAGCTTCTCAACGTATGAAAACGCATGCGGACAAAAGACGTTTGGAGGCTCCCATCTTTCGTCCAGGAGACAAGGTTTGGCTCTCCTCCAAGTACATCCGTCTGAAGTTACCATCGTACAAATTGGGTCCCCGTTTCATTGGTCCCTTTGAAGTCTTGAGACAAATCAACCCGGTCTCTTATAAACTGAAATTGCCTAATTCTCTACGAGTACCTAACTCCTTTCATGTTTTCCTCCTCAAACCAGTAGTGTTGAGCTCCTTCTTTAAGGACCCGGGTACCACTCCTGATCCGGTCTCTGAGGATGATGTTTTTGAGGTAAAACACATCTTGGCCTCTAAGAGGGTAAGAGGTAGGATCAGGGCCGGATTAACGTAGGGGCTGATGGAGCTGCAGCTCCAGGCCCCTTGTTAGAGATAGGCCCATCCCCCGGCCCAGCCAGCCGCTTGTTATCTAATGGCTCTCTGCTCTCCTCCCTTCCCTGTGCTGCTGACGTCAGCCTGGTGATGGAGGGGGAGGTGAGGAGCCAGGAGAGACTGTGTGCTGGAGGGGGAGAGAGGAAACCTGGTGCTGAAAGTACTATAGGAGAGGAGTCGGGAGCAGCACAGTGTTATCTCATTCACCCAATCCAGAAGCAGGATGTAAATGAAGGCAGAACATGTGACCACAGAGCAGCCAGTCACAGCTCACCTTTCACTTGTCCTCATCCATGCACTGTCTTCTTACAGCTTTGCCTATTGGCATCCTGCCCTGTGTTCAGTGTCACGTTGTAGTGACGGTCCCTGTCTGGAGGAGAGAGTTAGAGACAGGCAGGCAGAGGTGTGTGTGCTGTTACAAGAATCCCAGCCATATTACAGTGAAAGCAGATGGAGAATCCTGAAGTCTCTGCACAGGTTTGTGTTGTAAAGTGTGTGGTTTCTGACAAATTCCATCAGTAGCATTGAATGGCCCATAGTATATATAATGCAGCATTGAGAGGTCCATTCTAGTATATAGCGCAGCATTGAATGGCCCATAGTATATATAGGGCAGCATTGAATGGCCCATAGTATATATAGCGCAGCATTTAGAGGCCCTCTCAATGCTGCATTATATATACTATGGGCCATTCAATGCTGCGCTATATATACTATGGGCCATTCAATGCTGCGCTATATATACTATGGGCCATGCAATGCTGCGCTATATATACTATGGGCCATTCAATGCTGCACTATATATACTATGGGCCATTCAATGCTGCATTATATATACTATGGGCCATTCAATGCTGCATTATATATACTATGGGCCATTCAATGCTGCATTATATATACTATGGGCCATTCAATGCTGCGCTATATATACTATGGGCCATTCAATGCTGCATTATATATACTATGGGCCATGCAATGCTGCGCTATATATACTATGGGCCATTCAATGCTGCATTATATATACTATGGGCCATTCAATGCTGCGCTATATATACTATGGGCCATGCAATGCTGCGCTATATATACTATGGGCCATTCAATGCTGCACTATATATACTATGGGCCATTCAATGCTGCATTATATATACTATGGGCCATTCAATGCTGCATTATATATACTATGGGCCATTCAATGCTGCATTATATATACTATGGGCCATTCAATGCTGCGCTATATATACTATGGGCCATTCAATGCTGCATTATATATACTATGGGCCATGCAATGCTGCGCTATATATACTATGGGCCATTCAATGCTGCGCTATATATACTATGGGCCATTCAATGCTGCATTATATATACTATGGGCCATTCAATGCTGCGCTATATATACTATGGGCCATTCAATGCTGCATTATATATACTATGGGCCATGCAATGCTGCGCTATATATACTATGGGCCATTCAATGCTGCGCTATATATACTATGGGCCATTCAATGCTGCATTATATATACTATGGGCCATGCAATGCTGCATTATATATACTATGGGCCATGCAATGCTGCATTATATATACTATGGGCCATTCAATGCTGCGCTATATATACTATGGGCCATTCAATGCTGCATTATATATACTATGGGCCATGCAATGCTGCATTATATATACTATGGGCCATGCAATGCTGCATTATATATACTATGGGCCATGCAATGCTGCATTATATATACTATGGGCCATTCAATGCTGCATTATATATACTATGGGCCATTCAATGCTGCATTATATATACTATGGGCCATGCAATGCTGCGCTATATATACTATGGGCCATTCAATGCTGCGCTATATATACTATGGGCCATTCAATGCTGCATTATATATACTATGGGCCATTCAATGCTGCATTATATATACTATGGGCCATTCAATGCTGCATTATATATACTATGGGCCATGCAATGCTGCGCTATATATACTATGGGCCATTCAATGCTGCGCTATATATACTATGGGCCATTCAATGCTGCATTATATATACTATATGGGCCATTCAATGCTGCATTATATATACTATGGGCCATTCAATGCTGCATTATATATACTATGGGCCATTCAATGCTGCGCTATATACTAGAATGGGCCTCTCAATGTCGCCCTATATTACTATGGGACATTCAATGCTGCGTTATATACTAGAATGGGCCTCTCAATGTTGCCCTATATTACTATGGGACATTCAATGCTGCACCATATACTAGAATGGGAGCGTTTAAATGCCCTCTCTCTGTTATGTATTGAAAATAGATTGCTGAATGAGCTTAATCTTGATTCTGCAATTGAGGAATTTGCAAGCAAAAAAGCACGAAAAGTGAATGTGTAGTTTAATTTTCTTCTACCAGTTTGATTTATTTACGATAAAACACAGTTTAGCGTTCAGTGAATAACCCTGTTTATTTGCCTCATAAGTTACTATCAGCGTGATAACCATAACAGACTTTCTATATCCACCATATACTAGAATGGGCCTCTCAATGTTGCCATATATGTGTATGGGGCCTCTCTGACGCAATATTACTAATGTGGCTATGTATGGCAGTATTATTGAGATGGCTATGTGTGGCAGTATTAAGGGGGCTGTGTGTGGCACTATAAGGGGGCTATGTGTGGCAGTATTAAGGGCCGTTTAGACTGTCCAAATTCTTGTCTGATCGGCCGGACTTTAATTTTTTCCCAGGGTGCCCTGAGGCTGAGAAGGTTGAGAAAAACTGCTATAGGAGGACGTCAAACTGAGGTGTGAGTTGTGTGTTCCTGTGGAGCAGATACTAATGTTATAATACATCTTGTGCTGCTGACATATATACAGACATGTTATTGCTATGTATAGCTGTGGTACTGGTATATAAGCAGGTACTAATGTTATACATAGATGTGCTGCTGACATATATACACACACAGTACTGGTATATATGGCTGTGATACTGGTATATAGGCAGGTACTAATGTTATAGATGGGCTGCTGACATACATACAGACACAGAACTGGTATATATAGCCGTGGTACTGGTATATACGCAGGTATTAATGTTATATGTAGATGTGCTGCTGACATATATACAGACAGGTGGCCAATCAGTGGCTACTGTCTGAAGTTCTGGCATGGTGGCCGCCATCATGCTAGGAGTTCTGACAGTGACTGCTGCAGCGGATGATTGTCACACCTGTCCGGCGCATAATCTCATTACTTGGACCATTGCCATTAATATGGAGGTTGATTGGGGATTGTGATCCACCAGCTGCTTGTTAGTCCCTGGATTGTGGATTATTATCTGTATTTACCCACATAGTCAATGTCCGCACGTGTAGATTGTGCCTGGATTGTGGATTTTAATCTGTATTTATTTGCCTCATAAGTTACTATCAGCGTGCGTAATAACCATAACATACTTTATATCCACTGTATTTATATTAGGCATGTATCATATATTTATATTTACTTTGTTCTATAGCTTTATTTACAATAAAACACAGTTTAACGTTCAGTGAATAACCCTGCTTATTTGCCTCATAAGTTACTATCAGCGCGATAACCATAACAGACTTTCTATATCCACTGTATTTATATTAGGCATGTATCATATATTTACTTTGTTTATATCTTTTACGTTACATTTTTGGCCTTTGTGAATTGCCGTGTTTGGCCCCACCCCTTGCCCCGCCCCTTGCCCCGCCCCTTCAGCTCCAGGCCCATCATGTTCTTAATCCGGCCCTGGGTAGGATCTATTACCTGGTGGACTGGAAAGGTTTTGGTCCTGAGGAGAGATCTTGGGAGCCTAAAGAGAACATCCAGGCTCCTCTTCTTCTTAAAAGATTTCACGCAGGCTTGAAAAGAGGGGGAGTAAAGAGGGGGATACTGTTACACTCGGTCCCAGCGCTGGCTCTGCACTCCGTTCTGCTCACTCACCTGTCCCATCTGCTCCTCGGCGTCCTGTGTCCTCCTCCACTTCCTGGCACGCTGCTGGCAGGCCTCCAGATAGTCTGCTTAGGACACGAGGCCGCGCCCACCGTCTCTCTTAAAGGGGCAGCGTGCATTTTTTGAAATAGCTAATTAACCAATGGCTGCGCACTCAGTACTATATCTGGTCACTCCACCATTAGGGGAGTGCCGGAGCAACGTGTTCTATCATTGCTACATCCGGTTCTGTTCCTGATCTGTCTGCGCTGCGTCTGCAGTCTCTGTGCTTCGCTGATACTGTTTGTCTCCTCAGATCATTGCTAACCCGTATCTGGCTAACCTGGACAATCTCGGCTATTACTGGCGCAAGTGTCATCCCGTTCCGCCATCAGCCATCCGTACCCATTGTAGCCTTTCCGGGGGGTTTAGCTCTAGGATCGCTGTCTGGGTAGACAGAATGGCACGGAAACAGTTCATTCAGACAGCAGTTTGGTGAAAACTGGCCGCAACCAGTTTTATTAAAGTCCACAGCACACAGATAAAAACAAATCATAAACAGAAAACCTGGGCTTGTCTAGCCACTAAATTACACTTAGATAGATGGCCCTCTCTATCCGGGACCCAGACTCTACCAGTCTGTGCCCAAAACAACACATATCACATATGTTACCAGTATGGAGTTTCACAGACACTCCTCTTTATGTCCGAAGGCAACTCCAATGTCCAGACTTGAGAGAGGTCACCTCCTATTCAGTCGCTATTCGCACGGATTCTCACTGCGACTACTCCTGTGTCCGGGGTACTTCCTGCACCCAGACTGAGATAGCTCACACTCTTAGAGACTGCTTCCTTGTGCCAGGACACCTCCCTGTGTCCGGGCTAAAGACAGCTCCCACATTCTTGGAGACACCTTCTGTGCCTGGACCCCTTGTCCAGACTGAATGAGCTCCCTGACTGTGCTCACAAGCACCTACTTCTGGCTTCCTAATCAACACCTGAGTGGATTCAGGTCTGAGCTGCAAGCGTGTACTGAATGGCAGGTGTAGTGACCTTTCTTTACCACCAGGTTTACAAAGCCACACATTTCGCTCATACCAGTCAGCAAGGTACTTAGGTGAAATATACACCTCATTCACCACATATTCCTTCACTGTCTCACATATCCCCTCCCTCTTCTCCAGACCGGAAGGCTGGTCATCCAGACCGGAGGGCTGGTCAACAATCCAACAGAGACAGTGAACTCTGGACCAGTCATGGCCCTCATCAGCTTCATCCTCACCACTGTCATAGCCAACATCAGTTTTCTCTTCATCTGAAGCATCCGCACTACCCTGTACCCTCCCAGGCCTATACTCTCTGCGGGCCTCGGGTATCCTGCACTGTTTCATCTTGACTTTAGTGCCAGCCTCAGTCTCGGTATAGTGGCTCACCAGATAAGTACGACCAGGCACGTCAGAACAGGTCTGCTGATTCTTCCTCAGAAACTTTCGTACCTCCTGTTTTTGGGGCACTGACCCTGTGTCACCAACTGTCACAGGAGGTATAGGGGTTTTCTCTAATTCCTCCTGAACTTTCTTTAGCACATCTACTTTCTTAAATATCAGTTGATTCATAAATTCTACCTCACAGAACCCAAGCGCCTCTGTCATGGTCTCTGACCCTTCCGAGCCACACTGTTCAAACGATTGGCACTGTAGAGGGAGCTGATCGTTTTTCTTGGTCGGTACACATAATTTATCCTCTTCTGGTACAGGCTCACTTTGCATAAGACTCAGAGCTCTTACTTCTTTCTCCAGGAGATCCTCATGGCTACGCATCTTCTCCTGTAGTTGTTGGACGTCCTTTACGTCTTCGGCCCTTTCTTCAGGCTCTTCTGGTAGGACATGCTCAGAAGCCCTACCATCAGTCTTCTTTTCCACCATGTTCTGCATCCCATCTGAGCTCCCGTGTATCTGCAGCGGCAACGGAGCGACACATCGCCCCTCCCACTCACTGGGACGTGGTTCAAGTGTAGACTCCATGAAAATGCGCCTGAGCTCACCAAGGCCAACCCGAGGTCTCAAAATCTCATCTTGGGATTTATCCAGATCCTTTGGGTCGCTCGAGAACTCCGATGGCGCACCGGGCGCCGAACTTCCGGCCCGAGCTTCGCGAGTCGCAGCCACGGATCCGGACAGTACACCGTCCACGCCGCTGTCTCCAACAGAAACATATTCCGGGGCAGAGTCATTCCCCACATCTTCAGTCTTGTTCCTCACAGCTTCACTTGAGACATCAGCCTCTGGTGAGGCACCTGGCCTGGTGTCCACCACTTCCATGGCTTTCTCCACCTCTGCAGCATCACCTTCCGAGTCCTTGGCATGATGCAGATCCACACCACACACTGACAACTTCTCATCTTCAACAGCATCCACTTGTGCTGTGTTCAGTTTCAGAGTCCTGCCTTTAAAGCTCAGCTCTCCTCCTTTCACCTTAGTCTTCGCCAGGGAACCGGCCAACTGTAAAACATCTTCAGATGCCATCTTCTGTCTGGCTGTAAGGTCAGCATCAGCTTTCTTCTCAGGACTCTCAACCTCCTCTGCTACCATGCCTTCCTCATTTGCACTGGTTGCTTTATGGTCATCAGATAATTCACTATCACTATCTGACCCCTTTTTCTCAGCCACATCTGGCTCACTGTCAGGGCTATACACTTCATTTTCATTCACATCCTGCTCACTGTCAGGGTTATACAATTCATTTTCATTCATATCCTGCTCACTGTCAGGGTTATACAATTCATTTTCATTCACATCCTGCTCACTGTCAGGGTTATACAATTCATTTTCATTCACATCTTGATCTGGAACCTTAGTTAACATGTCATCCACAACATTAACTTCACCATCTGGTCCCTCAAGTATGTGACTATGTGACAACCCCAGCACTATACTTCTATATAGTTCAGGCACTAGGAGCTGACTCACAACCTCTCCCTGGACTTCAGTGTTTATGGCAACATGAGAGAACCTCTCCTCAGAGTCAGGCTCCTGGGAAACCTCATTTAGAACAATCATATTTTCCTGTGCTGTTTTAAGAGAGGGTTCTCGCCACTGCTCACTCTCAAAACCGTCACAGGACACAGGCAAGTCAGGGACACTCGGTTCCGAGAACCACCATCCTCGTCTCCCAACATCACCTGCAAAGGAATTTCATCACTACCACAGTCATCATTATTATCAACATCATTATCATGACTATGATCAGTATTATCATCACTATCATTATCAGCATCAGCACCATTTTCATGGTCATCATCATTATCAGGATCATCATCATCATTAGCATTATCATCATCATTATCACATAATTTTAACATCCCACTAGCATCGTGTTCCGCCCCTCGGGACTGCGCACCCTCAGTAGGAGCTTCATCACACTGTCCATCAGAAACATTTTTCCCCCAGAGATCCTTAGACCGGGGAAAGTCATTACCCAATATAACGGGGTGCACCAGGGTCTTCACTACCCCCACTTCATATGAAACCTCCCCGAGTTTGGGGACCAAGTCCACGGCAGTCTCTGGGTAGACTTTGGTGTCTTCATGGATGTACACCACACTCAGGTGCTTATCAGGGATGAAGTCCCTATCACTCAGGCTGTCACATACGGAAGTCACTGGACTCTCTGAGTCCAAGAGGGCCTGTGCTGGGCAGTCACTTACAACCACCGGGAACCCCTGTGGTCCAGTCTCTTCGGCTGAGGTGGACACACACACAGGCTCTGCGCAGGGAGAGAGGGATCTGCCAACATCACAACACATAGGCTCCCCCTCTATTGGACAGTTGGCTGCAATTTCACGCCAGCTCCAACACTGTCCATCACACTCTCCCACCCACATGTCCCCTCGGGCCTGAACCCGCTTATCAGCATACCCCATGTCCCCAACAGCTGGAACGCTCTTACCGCGAGAGTTCAGCGTCCGGGAACTCCGAAGTGACGACCTCTCAGACGGCTGTACCTCAGGAGGACGTGCTTGGGTGTAGCGGTCCACTATCACCTTTTCAACTCCATAATCAGGCCTGCTGACTGCAGACTCCCAACTGTATCTCCAGTCATGGACTCTCCTGGCACGGGCTGCAACCGTAACACCCAGCCGGGTAAGAATCGCCGCTTTCAACTTGGCATAGTCTTCGCTGTCCTGCTTGCTCAGGTCAGCCCAGACTTTTTGGGGTTCCCCAATCAGATAGGGTACGACCGCCATGGCCCATTCAGATAGTGGCAGATTCTCCTTCTCTGCCAGTCTCTCAAACCTAGTAAGATATACCTCCACATCATCACGAGGTGTCATTTTTCTCAAGGACCGTCTTACCGCCTTCTTTATAGCGGACAACGCCGGTGCCTTCACAACATTACTTCGGGACGCGGCACCGAAATCCTTTTTTGGTGCTGTCATCTGCTCAACAAATAACCGGTTATTCTCCTGCTGCTGCTGCAGGAATTGCTGCTGGGCCTGCTGCATGCGCTGCTGGTGCTGCTGGTGCTGCAGGCGCTGCTGCTCCATGCTCTGCTGCATGCTTCGCCGGGCCTGGGCCAGGCACTCAATGAGCTCCTCCATACTGCCGAACTCATCTGTCTCAATCACAGCAGTCTTATGTTGCACATTAACTTGTGCCATTTGTTCAAACAGCGCCTCCCTGCTGTCATCCATGCTGTCAGACTTCTCTGTCTTAACAACGGCAGTCTTCACTCAAGACATACACACTACACAGCTTTTTTTCCACAGAAAATTCAGCCTTGCTGTGCAACCACTTTTTTTTTTTTTTTTTTTCCTTTGCAAAGTCTATTAGGGCTACTGTCTCTTTAAGACTGCTCCACAAACTTTTTCTTTTGCTGCTGCACATTCCACAGTCATTTTCACAACAAGTTCAGCTTTGCTGTGCATACATTTTCTCTCTGCAGACCCTATCAGGGCCACTGTCTCTCCAAGACTGCTCCAAACAGACGTTTCTGCTGACACACACTTTTTTTTTTTTTTTTTTTCTGTTGCTATTTCAGTAGACTTCACCTTTAATGCTGTCTCTCGCCACTGTGCTGCATGCACACTCCAGCACTAACTGTACCAGGCCCTGCGCTGCCCCAGCATTCTCCGCCAATTGTAGCCTTTCCGGGGGGTTTAGCTCTAGGATCGCTGTCTGGGTAGACAGAATGGCACGGAAACAGTTCATTCAGACAGCAGTTTGGTGAAAACTGGCCACAACCAGTTTTATTAAAGTCCACAACACACAGATAAAAACAAATCATAAACAGAAAACCTGGGCTTGTCTAGCCACTAAATTACACTTAGATAGATGGCCCTCTCTATCCGGGACCCAGACTCTACCAGTCTGTGCCCAAAACAACACATATCACATATGTTACCAGTATGGAGTTTCACAGACACTCCTCTTTATGTCCGAAGGCAACTCCAATGTCCAGACTTGAGAGAGGTCACCTCCTATTCAGTCGCTATTCGCACGGATTCTCACTGCGACTACTCCTGTGTCCGGGGTACTTCCTGCACCCAGACTGAGATAGCTCACACTCTTAGAGACTGCTTCCTTGTGCCAGGACACCTCCCTGTGTCCGGGCTAAAGACAGCTCCCACATTCTTGGAGACACCTTCTGTGCCTGGACCCCTTGTCCAGACTGAATGAGCTCCCTGACTGTGCTCACAAGCACCTACTTCTGGCTTCCTAATCAACACCTGAGTGGATTCAGGTCTGAGCTGCAAGCGTGTACTGAATGGCAGGTGTAGTGACCTTTCTTTACCACCAGGTTTACAAAGCCACACATTTCGCTCATACCAGTCAGCAAGGTACTTAGGTGAAATATACACCTCATTCACCACATATTCCTTCACTGTCTCACACCGTGTACCGTGACAAGGTCACTGGAGCCAGCCTTCTACCATCCGTTCTGGACCAGGACCTTACCCTTCTCCGTCAAGAACCCTCCACGGACTCTGTAAATACCTGTTACCCTTTTGGTCCCTCTGGGACAGCTGCCACGTGTCTGGGGTCTAACTGGAGGTAGCACCTGTGTCCTCCGGGTATTCCATTCTGGTCCTGTTCGAGGGGCCTTACTACGGGTACCCGAGGCTCACTAGTTACGCCCCCTTCGGAGCCCCCCGGACCGCGGTCTCGAGGTTCCACATTAAAAAATAAAAACGAATGTGAACTTCACCACCTCTGCCTCCGCTTCCATTCGTTACACATACTAGGAGCAGCCATGTCCATATACAATAAACAAAAAAGTCCTACCTACCCATAAATTCAGGCTTTGAAGAGAGGTATTTACATCTAACCAGGAATTCAGATTTCAGTCTCAGAGAGGTATTCACACTAGACACGTAGGACCCAGCAGATCTGAGACCACCTTGTCATTGGCTGCTGGGCATGCATAAATTGGCCAAATTATGTGCTAAGCATCTCCGTTTTTTCCTATTATCCAGAAGAAGTATTGCTATTCATATTTCATATATTCCACATTGAGATACTTTATTACAGAGTGCAACTTTTTTTGTTTATTGTATATGGAGATAGCTGCTCCTAGTATGCACCTGTTCACAATAGCTAGGAAGTGCCAGTCAGGCTTTTGTCATAGTCTCCACATAGTTTGCTGCTACTGGCGGTATGCCACTAGTTTTAAGGTATGTGCACACATTTTATTATTTCAGGTAGATCCCACCTGGAACTCATATGAAAAAGCTCTAAAATATGCCAAGAAGTACAAACAGAATGCACAGTAATGAAAAAAATGATTTGTTGTTCATATGTTTCATCTTTGTAACTTCTTTTTAGCGCTTCATACTTCTAAGGATGCAAAGCGATAAAAGAAGTGACTGGTCCATTCTTCAGGCTTGGAAGCCACTCATTATTAATACATACAATCTTTAAAAATGACGCCGGGAGCAAAGTCGCTGAAAAAAAAAGTAAAAAAAAGACCCTTCAGGGAAAACACCACCGACATTTTCCTAAAGCGTCTTGTGCAGGAAAATCTCAGCGGATGCACTAGTGTCTGAAAGCTGTTGTGTGCACATACCTTTAGGGTTTTAGCACCATAGACAATGATGGACTATGACTGTGGGCTGACCACTGGAACCTATCCGATGTCTTGTGTGAAAGGAACAGGCGTGCTATTGATACATATAGCTATAACAGCAAATCCTTACTCCTGTAAGGTCAGTGGTGGCACAGCCCCAAGAAAAGGGCCTAAAAGTCTACATTGTTTTACCTTCTGAGGCCCTTTGAACCCTTTGTTCTCAGTTCTATTTTTGAACAGTTCAATAAGTTGACCTTCCCCATTATAAAGACATCGATTAACCCATCAGTTAATCCTACCTGGTGTCAAAACCCCGATTTCCTTCCATGTGAAAAAAATATAATTGAAGGCGTAAAAAGTAGTAAATATTTTGGATCATGAAGTTGTAGTGTATTGAGGCTTTAGTCTTTAGTGTTAGAGGTGGCTTGTTCATTTTGGATGGGTCATATGGAGCTACTCTACAGGTATAAGACATCAAGTGGCATAAAGTTGAGTTCCTACATGTCTAAAATATGACGATTCTTTTACCTTTATGTTAATGTCTAGACTAGTGTGTAGTGTTTCCCAACTCCAGTCTTCAAGAGCCACCACCAGCAAATCATGTTTTCCAAATGTCCTTAGTATCACACAAGTAATAATTCCATCCCTGTGCAATACTATGGAAATCCTGAAAACATGATCTGTTGGTGTCTCTTGGGGACTGGAGTTGGGGAACACTGATCTAGAGAGTGTGTCTCAAGCTCTATAGGTAGACTCAATGGTGAAGCACATCGATTTGTTGGAGAGTTAAAGTTGGAGAGACAGGTTTGTGTTGTGAATGGGTTTGAGATGAGTTCTGAGCAGAGGCTCCCTCTGGTGGTTACAAGCGGTGCTAGTGAAGATTGTGAGGACTGGGAATCAGGTGTTACTGACTGGTCTTATATAAGGGAGTCATTTTCCCATCAGGGTTGCCGGTGATCAATTGTTCTGGTCTGAATCCTTCATTCCAGTTTCCCTTGTAGCCTGCTGTGTCGTGTCTGCATCTCCTGCTATCAGATAAGACGTTTTCTTCTTTTGTGTTTGTACTATATTTTTGCATTTTGTCCTGCACTTCTGTGGGGGCCTTCAGGGTCTCCTCCGGGGGCTTCTGCCCTCTCAGTTTAGTTCAGCCACTGATGTTTGTACTTTTGCTTTTTCCAGTTTTTTCAGTGGCTGCTGTTTTGATTTTGTTACACCAGAGAACTAATTTAGGTGGTGGAGGTCGTGTGATCTCAGGTGATTTTGAAATTAGTAGAGTTGGTGCTTTTCAGGGTTTTCTGGGATTGCAGTAAGTACCCTTCCTATCCTTTTCTATTTAGATAGTTTGGGCCCCAGCGTTTGCTCATACTATTTTCTTTCTGTGTCAGTATTTCCTCTTGTCTAACCGCCATTACATGTTTGGGGGCTTTCTATTATCTTTGGGGTTCTGCTCCGGGGCAGATAGCTTTCCTATTTCTATCTTTAGGTGTAGTTAGTTTCTCAGGCTGTGACGAGGTGTCTAGGACCAACGTAGGAACGCTCCACGGCTGCCTCTAGTTGTGGTGGTTAGTCAGGGTACTGCAATCTCATAGATTCCAACTGCTCTGGTGTATTGCCTTTTTTCCTGCTCTCCTCAGCTACCGAAACATAACAGTATCACCGGCCTAAAAATTGAAAATTGCATGGTACTCACAGAAGGGAAAAAATATTGTGAAAGAAAAAGGTTGTCAGAGTTGTCAGAGATATTTTTCTGTTTGTTGCATTTTTTTTTTTTTTTCCCTCTGTATCTCTGGGTGCTGGGGAGGATCTTTTCTCCCAATGGAGTTTGCACAGTTGTCTGGCCGTGTGGATCAGCTTGCCACTGAGGTTCAGAGTATTGCTGCATATCTTGCTAGGTTGCCTGTTGTGGAACCTAGGATCCCCATGCCAGATTTGTTTTTAGGGGATCGAGCTAAGTTTCAGAATTTCAAAAATAATTGTAAATTGTTTTTTGCCTTAAAATCTAAGTCCTCAGGAAACGCAGCGCAGCAGGTTCAAATTATCATCTCTCTCCTGCGCGGCGATCCTCAGGATTGGGCTTTTTCCCTGATACCTGGGGATCCTGTTTTGAGTGATGTTGATGCGTTTTTTCAGGCTTTGGGGTTATTGTACGATGAGCCTAATGTCACTGATCAAGCTGAAAAAGCCTTGTTGGCATTAAATCAGGGGCTTGATGACGCTGAGTTATACTGTCAGAGATTCCGTAGGTGGGCAGTCCTGACCAAATGGAATGACGACGCTTTGGCAGCCCTTTTCCGGAAGGGTCTGTCTGATAATGTAAAGGATGTTATGGTGGGATTCCCTGTCCCCTCTGGTCTCAATGATTCTATGTCATTAGCAATTCAAATTGACAGACGTTTGCGTGAGCGGAGAAGTATGCGTGGAATGGTGTTGCCTTGTGAACCAGCTTCTGAACCCATGCAGTGTGATAGAGTGGTGTCTGGGGCACAGCGTCATGAGTTTCGAAAGCGCAATGGGTTATGTTTCTACTGTGGTGATGCCTCTCATGCTATTTCAGTCTGCCCTAAGCGGGGAAGACGTTTTGCACGCTCAGTTGTCTTGGGTAGTGTTCAGACTAAGTTTTTATTAACTGTCACTCTGATATGCTCTCTGTCCTCATTTTCTGCTCAGGCTTTCGTTGATTCTGGAGCAGCTATTAACCTGATGGATTATGATTTTGCTAAACGTTGTGGGTTTCCCTTGATACCCCTACAGAAGTCTATTCCCCTACTGGGGATCGATTCTACCCCTTTGGCTGAGAATAAACCCCAGTTTTCTACTCAGGTGATAATGAGGGTTGAACCTGATCACCAGGAGTGCTGCAAATTTTTGGTTCTATATAATCTGCATGACATTATCGTGCTGGGTTTCCCTTGGTTACAGTCTCATAATCCTGTTTTGGATTGGAAATCTGTGTCTGTAACCAGTTGGGGCTGCCAATGTGTTAATACCAACACTCCTGTTTTTTCTGCCTCCCCCCAGGCTCAGGATGTTCCTGACTTTTTGTTTGATTTTTCTGATGTGTTTAGCGAAAGTAAATCTGCATCCTTGCCTCCCCATAGGAGCTATGACTGCGCTATTGAATTAGTGCCGGGTAGTAAATTCCCTAAAGGTCGCCTTTTTAACTTGTCTGTACCTGAACATGACGCTATGCGGTCTTATATCAAGGAATCATTGGAGAAGGGTCATATCAGACCATCCTCTTCACCCTTAGGTGCCGTTTTTTTCTTTGTGGCCAAAAAAGATGGTTCATTAAGGCCGTGTATTGATTATCGTCTCTTGAACAATATTACTGTGAAATATCAATACCCGTTACCCTTGATTTCTGACCTGTTTTCCAGGGTGAAAAACGCTACTTGGTTTACCAAGCTTGACCTCAGGGGGGCGTATAACCTTATTCGCATTAAGCACGGGGATGAATGGAAGACGGCATTCAATACCCCTGAAGGGCATTTTGAGTACCTAGTGATGCCCTTTGGGCTCACTAATGCTCCTTCCGTCTTCCAGTCCTTCATGAATGACATTTTCAGGGATTTTGTGGACAAATTTCTGATTGTTTATTTGGATGATATCTTGATTTTTTCTAATGACTGGGACTCTCATGTGAAACATGTTCGAACTGTATTCCAGATTTTGAGAGAGAATGCTCTGTATGTGAAGGGATCAAAGTGTCTTTTTGGCGTACAGAGGATCTCATTTCTGGGATTCATTTTGTCCCCATCTGTTATTGAAATGGACCCGGTCAAGGTTCAGGCCGTCTGTGATTGGGTCCAACCTACTTCATTAAAGGCTCTTCAGAGATTTTTGGGTTTTGCCAATTTTTATCGTAAATTTATTGGTAATTTCTCGGTTATTGTTAAACCATTAACTGATTTGACCAGAAAGGGTTCTGATGTGGTGAATTGGCCTCCTGAGGCAGTCTCTGCATTTCAGGAACTTAAGCAGAGATTCACTTCTGCTCCTGTTCTACGGCAGCCTGATGTTTCTCTGCCATTTCAGGTGGAGGTTGATGCCTCTGAAATTGGGGCAGGTGCCGTTTTGTCCCAAAAAGATCCAGAGACCTCTAAAAGTAACCCTTGTGCCTTTTTCTCTCGAAAATTTTCTCCTACTGAACGTAATTATGATGTGGGTAATCGGGAGTTATTGGCCATGAAGTGGGCTTTTGAAGAGTGGAGACATTGGCTGGAGGGAGCCAAACATCAGGTGGTGGTCCTTACGGACCATAAGAATCTGGTCTATCTGGAATCTGCCAAGCGACTCAATCCTAGACAGGCCAGGTGGGCCTTGTTTTTCACACGTTTTAATTTTGTGGTTTCCTTTCTTCCTGGCACTAAGAATGTTAAGGCGGATGCCCTCTCGAGGAGTTTCCTTGCGGACTCTCCTGAGTTATCTGATCCTTCTGTTATTTTGAAAGAGGGTGTAGTTCTTTCCGCCATCTCGCCCAATTTGAGACTTGCTCTGGAGGGGTGTCAGGAGGATAGGCCCGAGCGCTGCCCTGTTGGAAAATTGTTTGTCCCGGACCAATGGAAAAAGAGTGTGATGTCTGAGATTCATTGTTCCGCATTGGCTGGGCATCCCGGAATTTTTGGTACCAGAGACTTGGTTAGTCGGTCCTTTTGGTGGCCTACCTTGTCTCGTGATGTCAGGGAATTTGTGCAGTCCTGCGGGACTTGCTCTCGCTCCAAGCCTTGCTCTCGCTCTAGTGGTTTGTTGATGCCATTGCCTGTGCCCAAGAGACCATGGACCCATATCTCTATGGATTTCATTTCCGATCTTCCTGTTTCTCAGAGAATGACCACCATCTGGGTAATTTGTGATAGATTTTCCAAAATGATACATCTTGTGCCATTACCTAAGTTGCCTTCCTCCTCTGAATTGGTGCCGTTGTTCCTTCAGCACGTGGTTCGTTTACACGGCATTCCTGAGAACATTGTGTCTGACAGAGGAGTCCAGTTTGTTTCCAGATTTTGGAGGACTTTTTGTTCTAAACTGGGTGTTCAATTGTCTTTCTCCTCGGCATTTCATCCTCAGACCAATGGACAAACTGAGAGAACAAACCAGACATTGGAGACTTATCTAAGATGCTTTGTGTCTGCTGATCAGGATGACTGGGTCTCTTTTTTGCCTTTGGCTGAGTTTGCTCTTAATAATAGGGCTAGCTCTGCCACTTTGATGTCTCCGTTTTTCTGTAATTCTGGGTTTCACCCTCGATTTTCTTCAGGACAGACGGAGGCTTCTGTCTGTCCAGGTGTTGACTCTGTTGTGGAGCGTATGCAACAGATTTGGGACCAGGTAGTGGAGAGGTTGTCCCTCTCTCAGGAGAAGGCCCAGCGGTTTGCTAACCGGCATAGGACTGATGGTCCTCGGTTTAAAGTGGGGGACTTGGTCTGGTTGTCCTCAAAGAATATTCCTATGAGAGTAGCATCTCCTAAATTTAAGCCTAGGTTCATTGGACCTTATAAGATCATGGAGATTATTAATCCTGTTTCTTTTCGTTTGCTTCTTCCAGGGACATTTAAGATCCATAACGTGTTCCACAAGTCCTTGTTGAAGAGGTTTGTTGAGCCAGTGGTTCCTGCTGCTGTGCCTCCTGACCCTGTTTTGGTTGAGGGCAATCTGGAGTATGTGGTTGAGAAAATATTGGATTCTCGTTTTTCTAGATGGAAACTCCAGTATTTGGTTAAATGGAGAGGTTATGGTCAGGAGGACAATTCTTGGGTGTTTGCTTCGGACATCCATGCTAGGAGACTTATCCGTGCGTATCATAGAGCTCATCCTGACCGGCCTGGTTGCTCAAGTGAGGGTTCGGTGACCCTCCTCAAGGGGGGGGTACTGTTGTGAATGGGTTTGAGATGAGTTCTGAGCAGAGGCTCCCTCTGGTGGTTACAAGCGGTGCTAGTGAAGATTGTGAGGACTGGGAATCAGGTGTTACTGACTGGTCTTATATAAGGGAGTCATTTTCCCATCAGGGTTGCCGGTGATCAATTGTTCTGGTCTGAATCCTTCATTCCAGTTTCCCTTGTAGCCTGCTGTGTCGTGTCTGCATCTCCTGCTATCAGATAAGACGTTTTCTTCTTTTGTGTTTGTACTATATTTTTGCATTTTGTCCTGCACTTCTGTGGGGGCCTTCAGGGTCTCCTCCGGGGGCTTCTGCCCTCTCAGTTTAGTTCAGCCACTGATGTTTGTACTTTTGCTTTTTCCAGTTTTTTCAGTGGCTGCTGTTTTGATTTTGTTACACCAGAGAACTAATTTAGGTGGTGGAGGTCGTGTGATCTCAGGTGATTTTGAAATTAGTAGAGTTGGTGCTTTTCAGGGTTTTCTGGGATTGCAGTAAGTACCCTTCCTATCCTTTTCTATTTAGATAGTTTGGGCCCCAGCGTTTGCTCATACTATTTTCTTTCTGTGTCAGTATTTCCTCTTGTCTAACCGCCATTACATGTTTGGGGGCTTTCTATTATCTTTGGGGTTCTGCTCCGGGGCAGATAGCTTTCCTATTTCTATCTTTAGGTGTAGTTAGTTTCTCGGGCTGTGACGAGGCGTCTAGGACCAACGTAGGAACGCTCCACGGCTGTCATGGGTGCATCGCCATGAAGATCGTCGCGATTGCACATTCTGACTTCTCACAGCTGAGCTGCTGTTTCTTTGTTTTTTGGTAATGAGAGAGTTAATTTTTCCTAGCTCTTTGCTAAGACTAGGTCCAGCCTCGCCCGGCTGCTTTTGATTATGTTCTAATTAGTTTCCTTTATATTTCTGCCAGTCTGGGTGTTAGACGCCGGTGAAAGCATTCATGTAGTTTAGCAGACTGGATCGGTTCTGAGAATATTTAAGCTAAGAGCTCCTTAGTTGTTTTTACTCTTACAGCTTATAGTTTTTCTCTGAGACCTTAGGTGTTCCTACTGTGTGTTAGTGTTGTATGTAAGACTTTATTCACTTTATTTCTTGTCTTTCTTGTTTGTCTTTCTGTTCATTAACCGTTACCTGTTCATTCCCTTTGGTGGTATTCAGGGTCCTTCTTAGGACTAGAATACAGTTGGCAGGGATTGATAGGAGACAGGGTTTACGCTGGTGGCCTGGACCTCTGTACCTTTAACAGTACCTCCAGGTAGAGGGATTAGTTAGGACCCCAGTTTAGGGTCAGCTTAGACCCCGGTCACCCTCTAGCCGGAGACAGCGTATAACGGATTCCGTATTGACCCACTGGACTTTCTGTCAGGTAATTCTATGTTATCATATATCTATGCGCATGTTATATAGTATGTTGCCCTTTTGATATAGATTACTATCATCACATATATATATATCTGCTATACAGCGTGACATTTTCACCGGCCATACTAAAGATTCTCTCCAGCTGTCATGGATCCAGTAGCCCAGCTGGCCCGGCAGTTGCAGGGGTTGTCCATGGAGTTTGCAGACATTAAGTCCAAGGTTTTGTCCCTCCCGGAGCAAACCAGATCTGAACCTAAGGTTGCTCTTCCGGACAGGTTCACTGGTGGGCGGGACAAATTTTTTACTTTCCGGGAGGCATGTAAATTGTACTTTCGGCTGCGGCCTCGGTCATCTGGGAGTGAAGAGCAGAGGGTGGGAATTGTTATCTCGCTCTTACAAGGGGACCCTCAATCTTGGGCGTTCTCTATTCCTCCAGGCTCCCCAGATCTCCAGTCAGTGGATCGATTTTTTACTGCCCTGGGTCTGGTATATGATGATCCGGATCGAGTCTCCCTTGCTGAAACAAGGTTACGTAAAATACGGCAAGGAAATCGTCCAGCGGAGGAATATTCTTCTGAGTTCCGTAGATGGGCAACAGATACTCAGTGGAATGACCCAGCTCTTAGGAGCCAGTTTTGTCAAGGGTTGTCTGACAAATTAAAAGATGTGTTGGCTCAGTATGATTCTCCTCCATCACTGGAGGCTGCTATGGCCCTCGCTATTCGCATTGATAGACGACTTCGGGGAAGACGCGAGGTAACTCCGCCCCCCATGATGACTCCACCTACTACTAAAGTCCCTTATACTGAGGTTCCCCTGGTCTGTTCTGAGGAACCCATGCAGTTGGGAGGGACATCATTTTGTAGGAGGGAATCGGCGGTGCGCCGCAAGACTAGAAGGTGTTTCTTTTGCGGGAGAGAGGGACATTTTGTTGGGGGGTGTCCATCCCGGACCTCTTTGAGCCAAGGAGTTAACCTGGGAGTGTGTATTTCGTCCCCAAATCCCTCTCAGTTTCTCGTGCCTGCGGAGGTGGTGATTGGTACTAGAACTGAGAGGATTTCTGTTTTTCTTGATAGTGGGTCCGGGGCTAATTTGGTGGACGCTCGGTTTGCCCAGGTGCATGGTATGCAACTGAGTGTATTGGCCAAACCGGTCCCTATACTCTCTATTGATTCTAGACCTCTTGGTCAAGGTAGCTTGGTACAAGCTGTTCATAACATAGATCTTCGAGTAGGGGCAATACATAAAGAGCAATTGTCTTGTTATGTGTTGGAGGGTCTACCTACTCCTATTGTGTTGGGACTTCCTTGGTTGGCTAAACATAACCCAGTGATTGATTGGCAATCCAGAAAGATAAGCCAGTGGGGTGAATTTTGCAAGAATAACTGCATGAGCACGGTCATCGGTGCGGTTGTGCCTAGGACTTTGTCTCCTTTTCTGGAGGACTTTGGGGAGATGTTCTCAGAGGAGGGGTGTAAAGAGTTTCCTCCTTATCGCGCATATGACTGCTCAATAAAGTTGCTTCCTGATGCCTTATCTCGTACTTTCCCAAGGGCCGGGAAGACGGATGATCCGGTTCCTATTCCTCAGGAGGGAGTTGTAGTGTCAGCTGTATGCTCTGAGCTTGAGGGGGAGGTATTGGGGGCTCAGGGGGACGCCCCTGTGGGACTTCCAGGGAGACTGATAGTTCCAGATCGCTTAAGACTGAAGGTTACGGGGAACCGTTACAAACGGATGGCTGATAGGAGGAGAGTTTCTGGTCTAGATCTGAAGGTGAATGATCTGGTTTGGTTGTCTACCAGGAATATAAAACGTAAAGTTTCCTCCTGGAGGTTGGGTCCCAGATTCATCGGCCGTACAGGATCAGTTCCATAATTAATCCTGTGGCATTTCGTCTGGACCTCCCTCCTACATTTAAAAATCATAATGTGTTTCACAAGTCATTACTTAAAAAGTATGTGGCACCAGTCATACCGTCACCTCTACCGCCTACTTCAGTGGTGGTCAATGATAACGTGGAATTTCATGGGTCGAAAATCATTGACTCACGTCTCAGTCGCCGATCCCTTCAGTACTTAGTTCAGTGGAGGGGGTATTGTCCTGAGGAGGGGACGTGGGTTCCTGCGTCTGATGTTAACGCAGATCGATTGGTTCGGACCTTTCACACAACTCACCCGGACAGACCTGGTCATGAGGGTCCGGAGGCCCCTCGTAGAAGGGGGGGTACTGTCATGGGTGCATCGCCATGAAGATCGTCGCGATTGCACATTCTGACTTCTCACAGCTGAGCTGCTGTTTCTTTGTTTTTTGGTAATGAGAGAGTTAATTTTTCCTAGCTCTTTGCTAAGACTAGGTCCAGCCTCGCCCGGCTGCTTTTGATTATGTTCTAATTAGTTTCCTTTATATTTCTGCCAGTCTGGGTGTTAGACGCCGGTGAAAGCATTCATGTAGTTTAGCAGACTGGATCGGTTCTGAGAATATTTAAGCTAAGAGCTCCTTAGTTGTTTTTACTCTTACAGCTTATAGTTTTTCTCTGAGACCTTAGGTGTTCCTACTGTGTGTTAGTGTTGTATGTAAGACTTTATTCACTTTATTTCTTGTCTTTCTTGTTTGTCTTTCTGTTCATTAACCGTTACCTGTTCATTCCCTTTGGTGGTATTCAGGGTCCTTCTTAGGACTAGAATACAGTTGGCAGGGATTGATAGGAGACAGGGTTTACGCTGGTGGCCTGGACCTCTGTACCTTTAACAGTACCTCCAGGTAGAGGGATTAGTTAGGACCCCAGTTTAGGGTCAGCTTAGACCCCGGTCACCCTCTAGCCGGAGACAGCGTATAACGGATTCCGTATTGACCCACTGGACTTTCTGTCAGGTAATTCTATGTTATCATATATCTATGCGCATGTTATATAGTATGTTGCCCTTTTGATATAGATTACTATCATCACATATATATATATCTGCTATACAGCGTGACAACGGCTGCCTCTAGTTGTGGTGGTTAGTCAGGGTACTGCAATCTCATAGATTCCAACTGCTCTGGTGTATTGCCTTTTTTCCTGCTCTCCTCAGCTACCGAAACATAACAGGTTTGACTGTAAGTACCAATTTTAGCAAGATTTATAATTTTGACATGGACTTTGCCCATTGGGGTGGACCAGCTATCGCTATGCCCAGAAGAAGTTCCAGTGGTGGACATTCGAGAAGTTCCAATGTAGAGGATTTCTTTAGATATACTGGTTACACAATCACATGACACCACCTGGGCCATATCTTCAACAGCTTCCTCAAGGCCTTTTACATGGGCTGATAATCAGTGTTTATAAATGCTTTTGCCTATTATTGACCTAGGTAAATATGTCACCATTCACTCAACAGGTTCTGGGAAACACTTCTTTATGCCGGCATAAAATCATGTGGCCGGCATACAAGATGTGCTACCGACAGCATGATGCAGTACAGAGGTAGAACAATGGTACCATTCCCTGAAATTGGACTATGAAAATTAGCCTAAGCTGTCCTAATTCTACAAGTGTTTGCGAAACTCATGCTTTTGTTTTTGTAACCTTCTTCATCTAAGCCGTTCTTTAGTATTAGGAAACATTGGACACATTTGCGTAAAGAAAGAGTTGAAGTCCAAAAAAAGCAGTTACGGCAAAGTCTTCATACCTAATGTACACAGAATCTGACTTTAAGGAAGTAAAAATAGTTTAAAAATCACTCCCTGTAAGGTTCTGTATACATGTTCCTGAAACTCAGTTTGTTCGTCAGCCATTTTACTTTCTGTCTTGCTGCAGCTATCTTGCCCTCAGTCAATATGGAGTTTCCAGCTTGCATGTTCCCGCCCTGATTCTCTCCTTTTGCTTCTTAAGCAGCCACAGCTGAGCAATCAGTGCTTCAGAATCGTAGCCTGCAGTGAACCTGTGACCTGACTCCTGAAGCCTTGGACCTTGTACTCCAGCTATTCCTACTGAGGAACTCTGAAGCACTTGTGGACTCTGAACCCTGCTCTTTGAAAGACCCACGTTTGCATGGACTTACGGTAACAGAGAAGAAGATCCTGAACCTGTTGTGGAGAGTGATTGCTGAGCTTAGATTACTCTGGCCTGCTGTGTCTCCTGCTTCTGTGTCTGCAAACTGTGTGACTATTTTTGCCAACTTATATGAAGTAATACAAGACTTTCTATATCAAACCTGCGACTCCTGTGTTTTCATCGCACCCAAGCACAAGACGCTATATGAACTGTACTATACACATTACAAGATTCTGAAGCCAAACGTTAGTGTCTGCTGGGTCTGGAAAGGCTGTGTCTGCTGTAACTGTGGATATCGGATGTCCGGTTGTACTTTCTGTGATGACAGTGGTTGTGACTTCTCACAACCATTCCAGGTGAGCAATTCCCTTAAGTTTTTTTTCTGCAGTGTTACCACAGGTAAACACTATTTTTTTTTTTTTTCCTTTTCTCTTTTTTGTCTGCTGTAACTGTGGATATCAGATGTCCGGTTGAACTTTCTGTGATGATAGTGGTTGTGACTTCTCACAACCATTCCAGGTGAGCAGTTCCCTTAATTTTTTTTTCTCTCTGCAGTGTTACCACAGGTAAACACTATTGTTTTTTTTTTTTTTTCTTCTCCTCTCCTTCCAGTACTCCTGTCTTAAAAGATCTGGAAAATGGAGGCCCGCATAAAGGAACTTTGCGGAGTGACTGATAATATCCTTGCAGATTTGCAGAATATAAAGACCCGTTTTACAAACCTACAGGACCTCACTAATCACAATATGCAAGTGTTTGGACAGACTGCCCAGGATTTGCGAGCCAGGATTGAGGTTCTAGAGGGGCGAGTCCAGGCTCCTGCCGTAGTCCCGAGTTCTGGGATTCCCAAGTTGCCCCCTTTTCGTTTTGGTGGTGAACGTGAGAAATTCAGGGGATTTATTAATCAATGCAATCTTTTTTTTTCTGCACATGCTTCACAATTTCCCACTGAACGATCTAAGGTGCTTACTATAATTATGTTGCTTACCAACAAGGCTTTGATGTGGGCAAACCCTCTGATTGAGACTGAGGATGATTGTTTGAATCACTTGATGCTTTTATTTCAGCCATGGGGCAGGTGTTTGATGACCCCAATCGAGGTGCAACAGCTGAAGCAGCCATGTTAGCTTTGCGCCAAGGTAAGCACTCGGTAGCTGAATATGCTTTGGATTTCAGGAGATGGGCCCTTGATACCACCTGGGACAGTTCCGCCAAAAAATCTATTTTTCGAAAGGGGTTATCTCCACTGATTAAGGATGAACTTGCTCGTGCCGACCCTCCCACTGCGTTAGGTGACTTTATTAACTACTGCATCCGTATTGATACTCGTCTGACTGAACGCAGGCAAGAGAGATGGTTCGAAAGCAATCGCACTAACCTTTTCCTACCTTCCTCTCCAGCTAAGGAACCTTTGAGTAGGATTACACGGGAACCTGAACCTGAACCCATGCAGGTAGACTCTTTACAACGACGGGTTAGTGATGCACGCAAGGAACATCGTTTTAAGGAGAATCTATGTTTCTATTGTGGTAAGTCAGGGCACTTCATTATAGACTGCCCCAGCCGTTCTCGTAAGACTACTGCAGCACTCATTCACTGTGAGTGTTGCGAGAGGGGATCTGTCAGGTCCGAGCCTCAAGCTCCAGAGAGATCTGCAGCAACAGATCTTGATTTCTCGGACTTAAACTCCGTTACCTCTGAGGACGTTGACTGTGTAAACGCTGCCATTTTTCAAGTTTCCTCAGCGGTGTCCCAGCTGAGTTGTAAGAAAAACAATTCTCATTGCTTTCTTTCCATCAAACTCTGGGTTGACTCAGCTTGGGTGTCTAGCTCTGCTATGATCGACTCAGGGCAAGTGGAAATTTTATGGATGTCTCCTTTGCTCTGAAACAGGGGATACGTTCAGTGAAGAAGGCTACTCCAGTACAGATGGAAACTGTGGATGGCTCCCTGCTGACCTCTGGACCAGTGGATCAGGAAACAGAGCCTTTGAGGGTTCTTATGGGTAAAGATCATCAAGAGAAACTGTCCTTTATGCTTATCTCTTCTCCCCACTTTCCCATTATTCTAGGGCTACCATGGCTGCAGGCTCAGAATCCTACCATTAACTGGGAGACCAAGGAATTACACTTTCCAGAGAAACAGATGAGTCCAAAAGTTTCAGCTTGCTCTGTTCCTAAAGGAACCATGTCAGTCCCTGAACTACCAGCTGTATACCAGGACTATGTGGATTTATGTGACAAGAAGAACGCTGACCAGCTTCCTCCTCACCGTCCATATGATTGTCCAATTGAATTATTGCCTGGAGCAGAGATACCTTTTGGTAAGATCTACCCCCTGGCGGGGTCCGAACTAAAGGCTTTAAAGGATTACATAGACGAAAATCTAGCCAAGGGCTTCATACGCCCCTCTTCATCTCCTGCAGGTGCACCCATCTTCTTTGTAAAGAAGAAAGATGGATCTCTGAGACCCTGCGTAGACTATAGGGAACTCAATAAGGTTACTATTAGAAACCGTTATCCATTGCCTTTAATCCCTGAGTTATTGGAGAGAGTGCGACATGCCAAAATTTTCTCTAAACTAGATCTTCGTGGGGCCTATAACTTAGTCCGTATTAGACCTGGGGATGAATGGAAGACTGCATTCAGGTCACGCTATGGACACTTTGAATATCTAGTTATGCCTTTTGGTCTGAGTACCGCCCCAGCCACTTTCCAACACTTGGTGAATGACATCTTCAGGGATCTCCTAGATACATTCGTGGTATTTATTTGGATATATTCTAATTTTTTCTAACTCCACAGAGGAACATCATGGACATGTGAGAATGGTCTTGGAACGTCTAAGACAAAATCATCTTTACATCAAACTTGAAAAGTGTGAATTCCATAGGACCGAAATTCAATTTCTGGGGTATGTACTGTCTACACAAGGAATTAGTATGGATGGAAGCAAAACCCAAGCCATCAAGGATTGGCCAAGTCCTAGAAATGTGAAGGAGGTACAGCGCTTCATCGGGTTTGCCAACTTCTATAGACGTTTCATTAGAAATTTCTCTGAGGTAGTGTCACCTATCACCCAACTTACCCGGAAAGAGTCTAGGTTCTCCTGGACTCCCCAAGCCCAGGAAGCATTTTCCCGTCTAAAAGATAAATTTACCACTGCACCTATCCTAGTACATCCCAACCCCGAGCTTGCCTTCATAATAGAGGTGGATGCTTCAGACTGTGCCGTTGGAGCTATACTCTCTCAGAGAACAGGTGAGAAGAATGTCTTGCATCCCTGTGCCTTCTTTTCCCAGCGGTTGTCTTCGGCTGAGAGGAACTACGATGTGGGCAATAGAGAGTTGTTGGCCATTATTGCCGCCTTCAAAGAATGGAGACACCTTCTTCAGGGAGCTGCACAGCAAATAGTCGTCCTGACAGACCATCGTAACCTTGAATTTATCAGGTCGGCTAAGTGCCTGACTCCTCGCCAGGCTCGCTGGAATCTTTTCTTAAACCAATTTAATTTTATCATTTCTTATAGACCAGGATCGCGCAATGGAAAGGCTGATGCACTCTCTAGGATTTACTCAGCAGAGACACGTCCAATTACTCCTCCTAAGACTATTCTTCCTGACTCTAGATTCCTAGGAGTGATTCATAATCAAGACCTACTTAAGGACATCAAGGAAGCATACCATGCGGATTCGTTGTTGGCACAACCCCCAAGGGACGTAAGTCTTGTCTTTAAGAATGGTGTGTGGATTCAGGGACAACGCCTGTATATTCCTGAAACAGTCAGATTGAGAGTATTGCAACTCATTCACGATTCTAAGATAGCTGGGCATAGAGGAATTCTAAAGACACAGGAATTTCTTTCTCGTTTCTTTTGGTGGCCCACTTGCAGGAAGGATGTTTTAAACTATGTCACTTCATGTGAAGTCTGTGCAAGATGCAAAACACCTCGCTCCTCACCAACTGGTCTGTTACAGCCTCTTCCCACCCCGTCCCGCCCGTGGGGATCCATTTCTATGGACTTCATTGTGGAGTTACCAACCTCTCAAGGGAAGAACACCATTCTAGTGGTGGTTGACCGTCTAACAAAGGCAGCTCATTTTATCCCTTGTGTCGGCTTACCCACTGCAAAACAGACATCAGATTTGATGATTAAAGATGTGTTTCGCTTACATGGAGTACCGGATGAGGTTATTTCGGATCGAGGGGTGCAATTCACTTCTAGGTTTTGGCAAAATTTCTGTGCAGCATTGGACATTAAAGTTAACCTTTCTTCTGCTTTTCATCCCCAGACTAATGGACAGACCGAACGAACCAATCAAACCCTGGAGCAGTATCTCCGCTGCTTTATCTGCCATCTACAGGATGATTGGGTGGATCTACTTCCATTAGCTGAGTTCTCTTATAACAACTCTCAGAGTGCCTCCACTAAGCAGTCTCCTTTTTACTCTAATCTAGGTTATCATCCTAACATTCTACCACGATTTCCCATAGAAACGCCTTTACCAGCAGTGGCCGAAAGAATCACGTCTTTACAGAAGAATATGGATCTTCTAAAGGAGAATCTGGAATCGGCTCAGGAAAGGTACAAGAAAGCAGCAGATAAATTTCGTAAACCTGCACCAGCTTTCAAGGTAGGAGACTTGGTCTGGCTGTCAACCAGAAATCTTAAGTTAAGGATTCCATCATCTAAGTTGGGACATAAGTACATTGGACCCTATAAAATCAGTAAAATTATAAGTGCCGTTGCTTGTCGTCTTCAACTGCCCAGAACTATGAGAATCCACCCTGTCTTTCATGTATCCCTACTTAAGGCTGCGACACCCAATACGTTTCCTGGACGTTCTTCTCCTTGCCCTGACCCAGTGCTAGTCGATGGTCAGGAAGAATTTGTGGTGGAAAGGATTTTAGATTCCAGGTTGTATAGAAATCAGTTACAATATTTGATTAAATGGCAGGGCTACCCAGTGGAGACAACTCATGGGAACCAGTCAATAACGTTAATGCTCCTCGCTTGCTCCGTCAGTTTCATCAAGGTGCCCACACAAGCCTGGTCTGAGGTCATCCGGAGGTTGTCCCTAAGGGGGAGTAATGTAAGGTTCTGTATACATGTTCCTGAAACTCAGTTTGTTCGTCAGCCATTTTACTTTCTGTCTTGCTGCAGCTATCTTGCCCTCAGTCAATATGGAGTTTCCAGCTTGCATGTTCCCGCCCTGATTCTCTCCTTTTGCTTCTTAAGCAGCCACAGCTGAGCAATCAGTGCTTCAGAATCTAGCCTGCAGTGAACCTGTGACCTGACTCCTGAAGCCTTGGACCTTGTACTCCAGCTATTCCTACTGAGGAACTCTGAAGCACTTGTGGACTCTGAACCCTGCTCTTTGAAAGACCCACGTTTTCATGGACTTACGGTAACAGAGAAGAAGATCCTGAACCTGTTGTGGAGAGTGATTGCTGAGCTTAGATTACTCTGGCCTGCTGTGTCTCCTGCTTCTGTGTCTGCAAACTGTGTGACTATTTTTGCCAACTTATATGAAGTAATACAAGACTTTCTATATCAAACCTGTGACTCCTGTGTTTTCATCGCACCCAAGCACAAGACGCTATATGAACTGTACTATACACATTACACTCCCAGCTCTTCAATGTCACTTCTGTTCTCACTACATTGTAGAGAAAGTTACATTAACATACATATATTGTCACCACTCTCTATACAATAACCATACTGCCATATAGAGACCTCAAATAATACCAATATACAATCCTAAAATGTCTATGCACCATGCCCACTTAAAAGCCAAAGTACTCCGTTCCAAAGTTTTGCCCCCACCATAATAAAGGTGCAAAGTTTCCAATGAACTAATTGGACGTACACCACAGAACTTCTGTGTTTTGATTGGCCAGCATTATAGAAGCGAAAACGCAAAAAGACGCAGAGTTAAATGAAGGGTGACACCCAGGTAATTGAAGAATAGCAGTGTATTTCAATTACTTTGGAATGGAGGAGCAAACTAATAAAGTAAAACTGTTCCAGGATCAGCGGCACTTGGAAATGATACTCAGTTTATATTAAAAAAGGCCAATGAAAGATCTTCTTAAAATGAACCTTGTACAAATGTGATCATTGCTAGATGCAAATACAGATACATACATACACTACTGATAAGTATTTGGCTTTACCCAGAAAGAAACAAGATAGGAAGATGAAGCTTTACATTTATTCCACATACTCTCCACTGATGTCAACACATTTCTTACATCGGTATTCCAAGCTATGTAAGCCTTGCAAAAATTAGGATTTCGGTTGTGCCTCAAACCAGGCATCCGAAACAGCCATGGCATCAGAAATGGTGTGAAATTTGGTACCCTTGATGTGTTTCTTCAGGTTTGGAAGCAGATGATAGTTGGAGTGAGCTAGATCTGGTGAATAAGTTGGGTGGTCAACTCCGCCAGTTTTGCCTTGGTCGCTTGCGCAGTATGAGCCGAGGCATTGTCTTGCAGGAACAAGATCCCTTTGGACAGCTTGCCGTGCCTTTAGGCATTCAGAGCAGCCTTCAATTGGTCCAAAAGTTCAATGTAATACCTTGCATTGATGGTGGAACCCTTTTGAAGGCAGTTCACTAGCAGCACGCCCTCCTTATCCCAAAACACAGACGCCATCAACTTAGTGGTTGATTTTTGTACCCTGAACTTCTTTGGATGAGGAGAACCACTGTATCTCCACTCTTTTGACTGCTCCTTGGTTTCAGGGTTATACAAATAAATCCAGGTCTTGTCCATAATGACCAGTTGATCCAGAAAGTTCTTATCAGTCTGGAAATGCTGACAAATGGACCGGGAAGTATTCACTCGCATGCTTTTCTGATCTGTTGTCAAACATTTGGGGACCCACTTTGCAGGTAGCTTCTTCATGTCCAAATGTTCATGGATAATTGCACAAACACGTTCATAGGTAATCCCCATAATGACTGCTATTGCTTTAGCTGAAATTCACCGATTCTCCAGTATGAGGTTGTGCACAGCATCGACGATCTCAGAACAACAACCACTCTCGGTCATCCAGGACGTTCCTCATCATTGGTGCTGAAGTGACCCGTTTTAAATTTGGCTACCCAGTTCTTAACTGTAGACATGTATATGAAGGGAATTGATCCCCCAATGTCTGCGACATATCACCATGAATATTCTTCACGGAATTTCCTTGCAGAAACAACAATTTTATCACTCCTCTGCTCTCATTTGCTGTGAATATCGCATTAGACTCCGCCATTTTGTTTTCCAGCGTGCCATAAGCAAAAAACACAACATTTTGAAAACATACTGTATAATAGACAAATAAGGCTTTCATGTGATGAAGCATTCATTACCATAGAAACAAAAAAATCACAAAGCCAAAGACTTATCAGGAGCCATTAAAAGCGGCAATATGCTAAGTAAAAACTGTGCCCTCTTTAGTTGACTTCATCTGTCCATAAATTACAAAGATGGCCATTCTTCGAGGAGTTGACCACTACTATGAAAAACATTTAAGAGTGGTGGGAAAATAGAAAAAAATCAATACACATCTACCTGATCGGCGTCATTGTGTCCCCTGCCAGCCTCCTGGCTTCTTCCGATGGGGGTTTAAAATGACAGCTGCAGCTAATTAGCAGCCGCTTCTTATCCACAGCCTTCAAATTATTTCCAAGATTCTTTCTTCTGACTTGGAAAGAATAAAAAGGCTGCAGCAGATCAGACCTCTGATTGACTGCAGCCATCACGGGACAACCCCTACTAGAAAAAGAAGCCAGGAGAACAGCAGGGTACAGAGAAGTGGTATTACTCCGAGAGGTGTGCATTGATCTTTTATTCTCCTTCTAATATAGGTCCATTTATAATGTGTTTTAAATGTATGTATCTGTATAAATATTTTACCTGGAGGATCTGGAGATGTTGATTAGATGAGAACCACCCTTTCATGGGGTCGTCCATTTAAGAGGTTCATTTATTTAATGAGAGTTCTGGTACTTGGTCTTGATGTCTCCATAGCTCAACAAGTGCACAAAGCCTAGAAAAGCATATTGGGCAGAGAAAAAGACCAAAGCCAAAAGAAGTAAAAGCCCCACCACGGCATGTAAAAACATGAGAAGGTTTGGTTCTTTCCGCACAACAGTTCCATACCTCTATAGTTTATCTCTTGAGTTACTTAGGAAAACCTGCATTGTGGTTGAACTCTCCCTTACGTAAAAAATAGTGCCAAGGGCAGAATAGGTGTCTGTAGATATCATATATCTGGCTGCAATCCAAGTAGGAAGCGCCGTAAATCTGCACACTCCTGGCTTATCTAACCAACCACTTGTAAAGCATGTAAGAAGGATTATCTAAGTCTTGTACTTATTTCTATGCCAAAAAAATCCAAACCTCCAGCAATGAAATTTTTTAGGGACTCACTGCTGCTGGGTTCAAGCATTCAAAATCCTTAAGGCTATGGCACAAGGAGTATTTTTGAGACAGTCAAAAATGACAGGTCTTCTATTGAATACCACTTCAGGAAATGCTCTGTCTTAGGGGAGTTTTTGAATTTCTTCATCTTAAATGGTTTTTGAAGTGTTTGGAAGGTTTTTTCCTAAAAATTTTTTTGCAGACTTATTACCCTTGTGGTGTTTAGTTGATGCTCATGAACACGTAGTGCTGCATTAAGGATTAGTACAAGCTGACGTAGAGGTTGTTAGTTTGTTTCTGTAAGAGATGTGCTATATGAGTGTGTTAAATACTTATCCGTGAAGTTAAACATTACTGTAGATCACTTTTCCATAGATCTATGGAGATCTTCAAGTGTGTGGTTCCTTCACTGCAGCTGCAAATAGAGATGCCAAGCAATGGTTGTCATGAGAAGCCCAGGAGCCCAAATAGGTAATAGGCAATTGCAGAAAATGACCCATCGTAAAGTGCTAATGCGAGTGCAAACTACCAAGGGACCGCCCCGACGCGCGTTTCACGTTCGTTTTCTCACAAGACACCTTAGTTAACATTATGTGAGTCTCTGATTTCTCATATAACGTGATGAAATTTCGATCTTTATTGCTAGTTTGACAACTTTCTTGCCCATTTAATCCCTCCCAGGGTGACAGTATTCCTTTTCTATGTTAAACTCTTTTTTTATTTTTGTTCTTTTGTTCATATAAATCAATTTCTGTGATTAATACATTTTGTCTAATTCATTATACATATGAAATCAGCACTCTATTTTTTTTTCATTTGTTTAGTAATAGTATCATTAAGCAGGAGTTTCTTCTAACATGATCCATGAATGTAATATAGAGAGGATACTATGATAATTATATAATGAAGCTACATTCAACCTATGTAATTTTTCTGATTATTTTTTAAAATAACAGTAGAAAGACAGCAGCACTTAGTGGCCAGTTATATTAGGTGGAAAGCACCGACATGTTGGGTGGTCCTGTTGTAAGAAACACTCTTTCTAGCAAAGACATCCCCTTAACCTGAATAAACTTTCCAAATGGGCATTGGTATAAAAGGTTTATCCAAGCAAACAACTTTGACAAGATTTCGCTTTTGCGCATGTAATTATGTCATATCCATGTATTATGTTGTATCAGTGAACATTACAAAATGAGGATTATCTGGGAATGTCTGGAAATCCAATATAAACATTGCTCCTTACAGGAGTTTTCCTAGCTATTTTTCTCCTTTACATTTTAGAAAATCAGATTTAGTTGCTTTGTTTATAGAAAAATTCTACTTTGTCAAAATTTTTACAGTTTTGGGTCATGATACATTCATGTGAAGGCCGTCTCTTTAGGCTGGGTTCACACATCCATGTTTCGTCATCCGTGCTCAGACCAAGACATGGACTGGCCTCCTGACCTAAACTCAACCGCCTCATAGGCATATATGAGGTTATTGAGTTTAAGACTGGAGAACCTTTGCCAGTCTTTGCATCGTGGTCCAAGTATAGCAAATTATGCAACTTTTCAGGGGTGCAGTAGGTAAGGTGGGCAGTGCTACCTTAGAAGAATCTAGAGCACATGTAGGAACTGAACCACTGACGGCATCTCATGGTTCACAACTACTGTTGGAGAGACCGAAGGTTTAAGTTTTATGTTTTTAAAAATAAGAGGACTTATACATTGCTCATCTTGGTTGTTTTACGCTATTTTTTTGGGAAAAAATGCGGCGGCGGCTGCATGATGGGACATGGAGTCTTTATGGCTTCTTGAAAATGTTGTATTTAGAACGCAAATCAGCTGTATAGAAAAAAATCAACATGACAGTGGTCATAACCTTTGTAGCCTAGTTAAAAGCAAAATCTGAAAGTTCAGAGTGACTGTAAACTTCAATAACTCCATCACTCAGATCACCGTCATAATGGTACAAGGTTTTGAGAAACTAAAATTTGTTGTGGGGCTCCAAAATGGAAAGCATGGTGGTGTTCGGGGTTAATCCGGCTTTTGTGTGTCGGTCAACAAAGAAAATAGAAAAATTCATAAAGTCATTATTACAAGTCTACAAGGGACCCTGTAAATCAATCCTTCATATTTTCTGTCGGTGAATATGTCATTGGGAGGAGTTGGGGCACGGAGACAGGAGTCACACCTGAATATACAGATTATACGTCATCATGTCATAACAAGATACCAAGACATAACAAGTGCTTGATAGTTATTTGAGAGGAGCGTGCATTGATCGGGCTTGGAATGCCGGGATTTAAATAGTCCATAATAAAGGGTGTACAGTATCATGTCATTGAGTAACTAATGTAAGTCCTTCCCCCACCCTCTTTAATTGCACAATTCTACCAAAAAGACTGTCGAAATAGTAGCAGAAAATTTTATAAGTTCCTTTATTTATAAATAGCAATAATTATATTACCACTTGTTGTGATAGAAAATAGATGTCATGTGTGATATAATTTCATGCATTTAGAATATAATACATGTAATAAACAGAAACAAATCTAAGCATGTAAGATAATGCAACAAATACTTATACAAATGGCATGTGCAACTTCAAGTAGCGAGTGTTGTTTTTCAATAGGATGAATAATTAGAATTGCAAAGTGATGGTAAAAAAAAGCAAAGCTGCAATTTTCTTCTTGTTAAAAATATTTTCCATTCTCAAGATTGAGGGGATTTTTAATTCCATAACTTACAGCTCATTGTCTAGGTTACTTGCAGAGCATACAAGCTTTTTTCTATAGAGCTTGCAAGCGCTGCTCTGAAGCTGACCATATAGGGCTACCTTCCTTGTCCTTGTGCTCCTCTGATGTTGCAAAGGTAAAGCTGCCTCTGCTTGCAACAAAAGAGAGTGTACAGTTTTGGCTAGTGGCTCAACTATGGCGCCAGCCCAAACTGACAATCATCAGGAGTGCACCGCCCCCGGCAAGCAAGAAGATGGGATGTAGAGGAGCAGTGAGCTCCTGAAGATTGATCTTGAAAAAATGCTAAGGATCAAACTCAGTAGACTGGAGTATTTGGAATGCTGCTCTGGAGTTCAATGGGCGATTGAAACTTGAGTTCAATACAATATTCGACTTATTAAATAATGAAAATAACTATAGTTTTCCATCAGTTATGAGTTTGGGGTACATAAATAAATATTTCATCACTTGTATCAGATATGACCATAAGTCGTAAGATTGTAGACATGTTAGAGACAAGTGGAAGGATAGACTAAAACTAAGCACAAACTTATATTTGGCAGGTCTTAGTGGGCAATAAGACAGCAGGTTGAAGAACTCCTTGACGTTTGCTGCCACCACTTAAACCAGTCATTAAAAGGAGCTGGTTTGGAAATGCTAAATCAAAATTAAGTTTGAAAAATTCCAAAAACTTGGAAAAAAAGATGGAAAGGCTGAATGCAGAAAGAAAAGGCTTAATGCACAACTTTATCAGTCAAGGGAGGTCCACCGGGTAGAACTTTCTTATTAATCGATGGTGAAAAGTTTTTCTTTCTTGGCTATTAATGGAAACGCAAAAGAAAGAGACTATCACTCTGAAGCTTACCCTTTGAGCTGAAGCAGCATAAAAATGCATAATTTTAGGACTATCGCCATCAATATTTATTATGTTTTGACTTTTCAAAATGTCCGTCTTAAACCTCAGGCTTCCAATAAGTGACCAGTCCAGTTCAAGTCAATAATTTGGGGTTCTCGCCATAGTTGGCCTTGGAATCCTACTTTTTACTGGAGCTCCACTTTCTGTGTCTTGCACTGGTTCTGTGCAATTCCAACCTCCATAGTGTGTTTTGTAGCTTGGGGAGGACTGATGGCAGAACTGGCTTGCTCGGCAACATAGCGGCACTCGAAAACGGGCTACTATCTGTATGAAGGAGAAACGTGAAATAATCGCAAAGTAATATACCTTTCGTTACCGATATTCAGATATATTTTAAAGGGGTTATCTGGGTTTAGATAACACAACCCAGAATAAGTGTGCAAAATGCGCCTTACCAATTTTGCTAAGTCACAGATCTCTTCTGTTTCTGTTCTTTTGATGTAATATGCATAATATCTATGGCAATTAGCTTTCCTACAGAATAAAGAAATCTGTCCTTACATTACTGTCCAACCCTTAAAAGACAAAAACATGACTAGAGATATTCGCCAAACCAGACACACAACTATTGACATCTGTTCCAGGTCCCCACCCTTCCATGTAGAGAAAAAAAAACTGGTTGGCTGGCTACATGAGATGCATTCGATAAAGCTCTCTGAATACCACCAGGAGCAGTAAAATGAAAGATATGCCATGATTGGATGCTATGGACACCACCACACTCTTTGGTAGCGGGGTTAAGAAAAGTCTCTCTGCCTACAGCAGCCAATCACAGATCAGCGTCCATTAATTCTGAACCTTCTAATCACACCAAAATCATCCACCGATGGCCACACAAAGGGGTCAAAGTATGGTGCAAGGAAAAGCCCATGGAGTCAGCGTTTGTGAAAACAACTGTCCATGATGGCATTTTTTGTACGTCAGTGATTGAAAGTATATTACCATCACCTCTTACTTTTCAAATAATTTTACCCTTGCAGACCGGTGTAATTAATCTGTCAGCAGCGTATATATATTTTTATTGGCAAGTCTCTTAACACTTTTATTGCTTACGTCTCCAGGCGATTAGAAATAAAAAATAGATGAAAGGTTTATGTAGGAAGTGCAGTTCGCCAAAAAAAAAAAACTATATACGAGTATGATTACATAGCTACTTACCCCAAAAACAAACCCTGCTAGCAAAGCGAAAGGCAGTGTTCCTCCCAGGGCAGTTAGCATGATGCCCCAGAATGGCACTGTCATTAAGAATAACCAATATATGATTTTGACCATGCTGGTAATTAACATGCTTTCCAATATTGTGAAATCATTATCATATAATACATTGTGTCACACAATTCTCCAAATAATGAAAAAAAGATAAGAATTTAATTGTGCAGATAGAAAAACTTAAAAATTATGGAATTTCTGATTTTAAAATTCAGAATGATTGGAAATAATCTTTCTCTTGTCTAGACCTGATATTACACAAACGACAATATATTTTCCACTTTAGATCACACTGTCATTTATCCGCCATTCCACTCAGATTCCTACCCGCCATGGTCTTGTGACTACAAAGAAATAGAGAGCAAACAACACATAGGGCTATACAATCAGTATACCCCAAAGGAAGAGTTCCAGAACCGTAATTTTTATAAATGTATACAAATTTTATTAAATAACCGTTACAACATAAACTACAATAATAAAATGCTATAGAAACACCCAATTTAAAGAGGAAACGTCTGGGCTATATGCTATACCTAGGTATGAACACCATCTAAATAATCATACTCTCCGTTAGGCAAAATCAGTCTTGCCTCATAGGCAGCTATATATACCATAAATATGGATTACTTTACCAGGAGGTGAATCAATAGATAGGTGACACCCGAGGTGCTGCAGCCCACACGTCTCCTCCTCACCCCGACGTACGTTTCGCTTCCGGCTTCTTCCGGGGGCGTACTGGAGGTGGATAATGTGGGGTATATATATCTAAAACCTGAGCACTAATTGGATCACATATATGCACTAATTAATTAAATTAGAAGCAGCCATGAATCGCAATATGCGTTTAGTAATTGGATCCCAAGCAGCCGTCTGCTTTGCTTCGGCGCATCGAGCTCTCCTTACTTCCTGGTATAAAACGTCACTTCCGGTCATGCGCGCGTTGGAACGCCTGCTGAAACGCAAGCTATTCCACTAATGAACACTCCCGGAAATGTGAGGAAGAAGTCGAGCGCGTGCGCACACACAGAACTGTCATGTCTGCAATCCAATTGCTTTTACATGTACTGCTATGCTTGCTGGAATAATAATGCACAGAAATAACAATCTCATAAAATCGCATACTTGAAGATAACCACATCTAAACAAAATCATTCATCATTAATTAAACCCAAAATACAAAAACCAATTTAAGTGTAATAAGAATAAAAATTATTATTATACATTAGACTTCACTAAGCCCGTGCCAATTATACGTGAATAAACATACTAACCTTTACTAAATCCTTAAATTAACCATATATACCCTAACTTACTATAAATTATAACATTTAAGAATAACATAATAAATAATAAATCAATCCCCTACAATACAATTGTGTACTAATAATAATTGTTACATTATAACGTGCTACTAATCAAAAGACGAATGATGATCTTCAACTGCCTGGCCACAGTCCTTTGTAAGCCTATATCTGTCCATCTTCCAGCAAGGAAATCTTCAATCGCATAAATTTCCTAAGGGATCCAATACTCAGTCACAAAGTCCTTACTTAATAATATCTAAAAAACAAATATATAATGAATAACAAAAATAAACACAACCAATTAATACAAATAAAATCAAAAGACAACCCCATTCCACCCATAAAAATGTTTACTGACTAGAACCATAGCCATCAATGCAGTCAATTAGAGAAACGCCGAAAACCCCAGGTTTTCGTTTAGACCTTGTGGGGCCATTGTGCCCAACCTATAGATCCAACGACTTTCACATTGTGCTAGAATTTTTCCTAAATCTCCTCCCCATATACCCAAGGTCACCTGATCTATAGCCTTAATCCTAAGTTCTCTTAATCCTAAGTCAATGCAGCGCTACAGAAATGTACTATATCGGAAAACGAAGCTCTGGTGGAATCGGACTTCACTTGAAAATTATGTGACCAAAAAAATAGTACCCAGAGGTCTTAGGGTGCAATTGTATCCGACATTTGACATACAGGAGGAGGATTTAATTAAAAGATGGGTGACGGCTTTGTCAACATGCTCTTTTGAATTTATTCAGGTGTTGATTGAGAAAAATACCCTTTCCCTAGGTGAATTGGATAAAGAATTGGCAGATATACATGATCAGTTACAGAAGGATGTCCCTAAAGAGTTTTTTGATAAATGGCTGAAAGAATTAGATAAAGATATGATCAAGTGGGAGGATGATGTCAGTCAAATGAAATTAAAAAAATTTCAAAGGGATAAGAATGACTATGATTCTGATAAAGTTTTTAAATGGCAACAAAGGAAGAAAAATGGTACGAAAAGAGAGACCTCCATTACTTCTAGTGTCTCTGGGTCTGAAAGCCATGCATCTGCAAGTGATATTGAGGATCGTAGAGATTTCAATTTGAGGAAGGATACACGGAAAAAACAGTTCCCTGAAATGTTCAATAAAAATAAACGGCTAAAAGATCAAGATCATTTTAAGGTAGTTAATCTGTCGGAGCGAGTTTTGTCACCCATACAATTGCAACTATTAGAAAAAGGACTAACTTTCTCTCCTTCCTCCCATCTAGATCCGTTCATAGCTATTAAGGACACACATCTTTTTTCTAGAAAGTTGATTTTGAAAAAATGACACAATAAAGTAAATGTTGGTGAAAGTCTTTCCTCCCCAGAAGAGCAAAGAGCTTTAGAAATCTTGGAATCTCTTGAAGAAGAGAGTAATCCTTCAGTGGTAAGTAATATTCCTAGCCACTTATATGAAAAATCAAAAAGATTTCCACCTTTGGGTTTGTGCCCGGCGGTGGAGGTATTTACTAAATTGGTTTCACAAGATATTGAACAATTGGCTACTGCAAATAGACATTGGTCTAATCTATCTGGGGAGGAAAGAGTGGCGCTATATGAATTAAAATCCTGGAGGGATGTACTCTTTAAGCAATCGGATAAAGGGGGCAATCTGGTTGATTGGCCGTACCAGATGTATGAGAAACAAGCTTATAAATTGTTGGATGAGAGGACTTGCTACCGCAGATTGACCTTTAATCCGTTATCTTCTTTTCAAATTGAATTAATGTCTATTCTAGATAAAGCCTTTGATGAGGGTATTATAACCAAGAAATTGTTGGACAATTTAAAAAATTTGCAACCAAAATTACCTACATTTTATATCATTCCTAAGTTGCATAAAAACCCCACTGATCCCCCGGGACGCCCGATAGTGGCTGGTAATGGAGGGCTTTGTGAAATCATCTCGAATATTGTGGAATTTTTTCTCAAACCCATAGTATGCACTCTACCGTCTTATATTAAAGACACCACGTCGGCCCTTCAAAGATTAGATCAGATTCATCTTGAAGGAAATATGTTGATGGTAACAGCCGACGTGGAAGCATTATAAACCTCTATAAGACATGTGGATGGGTTGGCAGCTACGAGATGGTTTTTGCAAACTAGTAATGTGAGTTCCCCCATTGCCGACCTGGTTTTGATTTTGTTGGAATTTATTCTGCATCATAATGTGTTTACATTTAATAATTCTATATTTTTGCAGATACAGGGAACGGCAATGGGGGCCTCATGTGCCCCAGCTTATGCTAATCTTTTCTTGGGCGCCTGGGAAAGAAATATCTTCCAAGGGGATCTCATCCAGAATGTGAACAAAGTTCACAACTGAATCAGATATATAGACGATGTCTTTTTCTTGTGGGAAGGTACAGTAGATGAATTAAATTTGTTTATGGATGCTTTAAACAACAATGACATTAATGTCAAGCTTACCTTTCGTTACGGTAGATCCTTGGATTTTTTGGATGTAAAAATTATGGCATCTCCTGATGGAAAACTTCATACTGATGTTTTCAGAAAGCCTACGGCTACGAACACATTGTTGCGAGCTGATTCCTCCCACTTAGGATCAACAATAAAGAGTATCCCAATAAGTCAATTCCTGCGTATAAAAAGGATATGTTCTAGTGAAGGTCTATTTGAAAAACAAGCAGAAGATCTGACTCGCAGGTTCAAGGATAGAGGCTATAGCCAACGCTGTATTAAAAGAGGGTATATGAGAGCCAAGAGGGTCTCACGTGATCAACTTCTATATGGGAAATCAAAATATGCTAATGAAAAAGACAAGGAACAGGTAAGATTTATAACGACATATAATAGTCAGTGGAGAGACCTCACTGATGTTATTCGAAAACATTGGGGGTCCTGAGAGTGGATCCGATTCTTAAAAATATCTTACCGGCTTTTCCCTCTTTTGTAGCTAAACGATCAGCTAATGTTAAGGATCTTATTGTTAGAAGTCATTATGATTCTCCCAAAGTGAATATTGCAGGGTCGCTAATGTCTGAGCGTAAAGGATTTTACCCATGTGGATTATGTAAGGGCTGTCTAAATCTGGTGAAAGGAACAAGGTTTTCCAATTTTGATGGATCCAAAACTTATGATATTCGCAAGAATCTCACGTGTTCGTCTCAGGGGTTATTTATTATGCCCAATGTCCCTGTATTAAAATCTACATAGGATTAACAACTAGGGAACTGAAAATTAGGGTGAGAGAACACGTGAGAGATATTGCGAAGGCAGCAACTTGTGATGATCTTTCACAACTCAAGACCCTGCCGAGACATTTTAAGGAATTCCATAATTGCAATACAAGAGAACTTAGGATTAAGGCTATAGATCAGGTGACCTTGGGTATATGGGGAGGAGATTTAGGAAAAATTCTAGCACAATGTGAAAGTCGTTGGATCTATGGGTTGGGTACAATGGCCCCACAAGGTCTAAACGAAAACCTGGGGTTTTCGGCGTTTCTCTAATTGACTGCATTGATGGCTATGGTTCTAGTCAGTAAACATTTTTATGGGTGGAATGGGGTTGTCTTTTGATTTTATTTGTATTAATTGGTTGTGTTTATTTTTGTTATTCATTATATATTTGTTTTTTAGATATTATTAAGTAAGGACTTTGTGACTGAGTATTGGATCCCTTAGGAAATTTATGCGATTGAAGATTTCCTTGCTGGAAGATGGACAGATATAGGCTTACAAAGGACTGTGGCCAGGCAGTTGAAGATCATCATTCGTCTTTTGATTAGTAGCACGTTATAATGTAACAATTATTATTAGTACACAATTGTATTGTAGGGATTGATTTATTATTTATTATGTTATTCTTAAATGTTATAATTTATAGTAAGTTAGGGTATATATGGTTAATTTAAGGATTTAGTAAAGGTTAGTATGTTTATTCACGTATAATTGGCACGGGCTTAGTGAAGTCTAATGTATAATAATAATTTTTATTCTTATTACACTTAAATTGGTTTTTGTATTTTGGGTTTAATTAATGATGAATGATTTTGTTTAGATGTGGTTATCTTCAAGTATGCGATTTTATGAGATTGTTATTTCTGTGCATTATTATTCCAGCAAGCATAGCAGTACATGTAAAAGCAATTGGATTGCAGACATGACAGTTCTGTGTGTGCGCACGCGCTCGACTTCTTCCTCACATTTCCGGGAGTGTTCATTAGTGGAATAGCTTGCGTTTCAGCAGGCGTTCCAACGCGCGCATGACCGAAGTGACGTTTTATACCAGGAAGTAAGGAGAGCTCGATGCGCCGAAGCAAAGCAGACGGCTGCTTGGGATCCAATTACTAAACGCATATTGCGATTCATGGCTGCTTCTAATTTAATTAATTAGTGCATATATGTGATCCAATTAGTGCTCAGGTTTTAGATATATATACCCCACATTATCCACCTCCAGTACGCCCCCGGAAGAAGCCGGAAGCGAAACGTACGTCGGGGTGAGGAGGAGACGTGTGGGCTGCAGCACCTCGGGTGTCACCTATCTATTGATTCACCTCCTGGTAAAGTAATCCATATTTATGGTATATATAGCTGCCTATGAGGCAAGACTGATTTTGCCTAACGGAGAGTATGATTATTTAGATGGTGTTCATACCTAGGTATAGCATATAGCCCAGACGTTTCCTCTTTAAATTGGGTGTTTCTATAGCATTTTATTATTGTAGTTTATGTTGTAACGGTTATTTAATAAAATTTGTATACATTTATAAAAATTACGGTTCTGGAACTCTTCCTTTGGGGTATACTGATTGTATAGCCCTATGTGTTGTTTAGTGTTAAGAAGTGCCAGATTGGTATATTCTATGGACAGTCTAGAGAATAAAGAAATAGAGAGCAGCAGTTTCCCTTTCTATAAATTGGGTTACAACAGTCGGATAGCCACCGATCCATCATTTTCCATCAATCCAGCTAGATAGATGACAAACGCTACCAGCTGGAATTGTACAGTCTAAACTTTTAATCTTGGCGCTGAAACATTCCAAGTGGACAACTCTAACTATTTGAGTCGGTGGGCACCTGGAACCAGTTATCAGGTGGAACGTGACCAGTTTTTTGTCTTTTTTTTATTCCATCTGCTCCCCTAAAGTATTTTGCCTTAAAAAAATAAATCCACTATTCAGTTCCAGATATATGGTCCTTTTTATTCACTGCTTATGTTCATGGTCTTCAACAAAGGAGCATGGCTCACAGGATCCTCTGGGGTGTTTCTTTAGGCTGCTGGCTGCTTTACATAATTACTCTGAGCAATGCTCCCTTGGTAAAGACCATGAACATTAGCCTAATGAGGACACTAAGTAAAAAAAACACCCATATCTCTGGAAAAATATGACCGATTTAAAAGAAAAAGAAAAGTTAAAAAAAAAAACGAATAACCAAGGAAGCTGCAGGAACAAAATAAGAGCTAAACTTGTCCACTTTTGACAGTGTCAGATCTTTTTTGAGACAATGTTCACCTTAGTGTCATGGCTTAAGTTCATGTACAGATGACCCTCATAAGTCGATTAATATTGGACTCTGCCAGATACCTGAAAGTGTTCTTTTAGTTCTTTGGTTCTTTTAGTTCCAGTTGGAAGAATGTCTCAAGTGGGGTACCACAAGGCTCTGTTTTTGGCCCTGTATTGTTCAACATCTTTATCAATGATTTAGATGAAGAAATTGAGGGTACACTGATCAAATTTGCTGATGACACAAAGCTAGGAGGGGTAGCTAATACTAGAGAAGAGAGAGAGAGGATTCAAAAAGATATAAATAAACTGGAGCAGTGGGCAGCAACTAACAGAATGGTTTTTAACAGGGAAAAATGCAAAGTACTACATCTGGGCAATAAAAATGAAAAAAGCATATACAAAATGGGAGGAATAGGGCTAAGTAACAGCACATGTGAAAAAGACTTGGGTATACTAATAGATCACAGACTGAACATGAGTCAACCGTGTGATGCAGCAGCAAAAAAGGCAAATACAATTCTAGGATGTATCAACAGAAGCATACAGTCTAGATCACGTGAGGTCATTATTGCCCTCTACTCTTTGGTCAGACCTCATCTGGAATACTGAGTCCAGTTTTGGGCACCACATTTTAAAAAAGACATCAACAAACTGGAGCAAGTTCAGAGAAGAGCCACCAGAATGGTGACCGGTCTGCAAACCATGTCCTATGAGGAACGGTTGCAGGATTTGGGAATGTTTAGCTTGCAAAAAAGAAGACTGAGAGGAGACTTAATAGCTGTCTACAAATATCTCAAGGGCTGTCACGTTGTAGAAGGATCATCTTATTCATTTGCACAGGAAGATAGAACATGGGATGAAACTGAATGGAGACAGTAGATATTAGAAAACTTGACATGGGATCATGATGAACAGCTCCACGAGAGGTGGTGAGTTCTCCTTCAATGGAAGTCTTCAAACAGAGGCTGGACAGACATCTGTCTGGGATGATTTAGAGAATCCTGCTTTGAGCAGGGGGTTGGACCAGATGGCCCAGGAGGTCCCTTCCAACTCTACCATTCTATGATTCTATGATTCCATGATTCTATGATTCTATGATTCTAAAATGCCAGACAATATTTCCAACAGAGAACCCCTATCCATAAGACTCATTAGGAATTGATTCAATAGTAATGAATAATAAGGAAAAAATTCAGCTCTGCCAGGGAACTAGAACAAGTAGTCGCCGTAAATGCTGCCTTGTCGCGTACTGGCTATCGGCACTCTGAAGTGAGGGCGGTGTGTATATCACCAATCCTAGGCAAGGAATACACACATAAACCTCTGATTCGTTACTGCCAGGATTCCCCAATACCACCTGGACGCTATGCTGCCACCAGTTACTCATTTGATACTAAAGCCTATATCGGGGCAGGAACCACCCCACAGGTAGCGTTATTTGGCACGGAGTACGTGTCGGTTTGATCATAGTGCAAAGAGAGGGAAACTGGTAAATTTATAAGTTTACTCCAGAAAATATAGACAGTATTTACAAAAATACAAAAGATATTACAAAGGAGACATAATACAGTATGTACAAACAGTTACAAATAAAAAGGATTAAAATAAGAAACTTACATCTCAGTCACTGATATGACGTGTCAATGAGGGGAGTGGGATTCCCAAAGAACAGATTCAGTCTACAGCATGGATGGTAGCTGTCTTCCCCCAGGTTCTGAACACTCTCAAAATGGTTGTTCCTGTTTTATAGTTATGGACATAAACTTAGGAACTCCCACCTTTGTTGACCTCACATATAGGCTGTTCTCGGGAAAACCTCCTATTTTGAGAAGTTAGTAAAAGCTTCTCCTTGCCCTATCTTCGGCTTGGAAGCTCATAAGGTGACGGCAGGGGCATTTTATTTCCCCCTGAGAATTTACCTTTCATTTGATACCAAATATGACATGTCTGCATGCTACTGGGGGTCTGAAACTGTTTCCCTAGCCTCTGATGGTCGTATTGGCTCCAAAACGTTGCCTTGCGTAGCTTTAATTATATCGACTTGGGTAATGTATTTTTCCTGTCTCTAAGATTATCATGGGTTATTAAATTCGAGTTTGAGTAGGTTGGGATGAGAACAAAGAAGTTCCGGCGACAAACTACATTCCTTGTTGGAGCTGGCAAACCATGCTCTCACATTACACAAAGATCATTACCTGAAGGCAGTGGGCGAGTGGACATTCCAGGAGAGAGAGGAAGGAGCAGCATTTCACAGAGTAAAAGGGAAGGGTGGTTTTCAGCTGTGTGGCTGCACGTGAAGCTCAGACTTACACAAACAAAGGGGGAAGGGCAACAGGTAGCTCTGGATGTATACCTAGGATATCAGAAAATAGCTCATATTTTCCTGACAGTGGAAATGGAAAAGTGGCCTGAGCTCGCCTATCAAGTCTTGGAGGTTTTGTCATGGCCAGCAGTTAGAGTTCACGTAGAACGTGTTTTCAGTGCTGCTGATGGTGTCCTGATGGATAAGTGCATCTGGCTATCCCCTGAAATTGTGGACTGCCTAACTTTCATCAAAATGAACAGTCATGGATCTACAATAGATTCAAAGTTGGATCTCCATCTGGTGGGTTGACTGTAGTGGAAGGGGTCCAATAAAGATATGAGACAGCCTACAGCACTTCAATGTGGGGATGCACACTCCGGTCCAATGGCCCAATTGGAAAACAAACAGTCCAGTACAAAAAAGGAACAGCATCTCATCCTGGTGATGAAAAAAAATCAAGAAAACTGTATTCTGCCATGATGCAACCTTTCGACCATTGCAGGTCTTTGTCAAGCATGAGCATTACATAAAATGGCAGCCTTATATAGTGTGGTGGCAACATGCAATATATTTTGTATCTGATTGAAGTGGGCAGAGCCTTGAGTGATTGGTGTGCATTTTGCCACCACACTATATAAGGCTGACATTTTATGTAATGTGCATGCTTGACAAAGGCCTACAATGGTCAAAACGTTGCATCATGGCAGAATAAAGTTTTCTTGATTTTTTTCATCACCTGGATGAGATGCTGTTCCTTTTTTGTACTGTAGTGGAAGGGTTGTCAAAGCCCCATTATATTATTTCTGCTCTGATGAAATTGATGCCACTTTAGTGGCGTCTGCCCCTAATTTTTGGAAATGTTTTGACTGCAAGTTTGGTCTCCTTCATGTGTATTTCCTGTAGCAGTAAAGCTCACAGACCACCAGGCCTGCACTTACTTTTAGTGAACAACCTGTGTTACTATCCTTAAATTTTTCTAACATTAGAAGTCTATGAAGCTATTTGTGCTACAGTTATATGAAAAAGTTTGGGCACCCCTATTAATCTTAAGCTTAATGTTTTATAAAAATTGGTGTTTTTGCAACAGCTATTTCAGTTTGATATATCTAATAACTATTGGACACAGTAATGTTTCTGCCTTGAAATGAGGTTTATTGTACTAACAGAAAATGTGCAATCTGCATCCAAACAAAATTTGACAGGTGCATAAGTATGGGCACCCTTATCATTTTCTTGTTTTAAATACTCCTACCTACTTTTTACTGACTTACTAAAGCCCTTTTTTGGTTTTGTAACCTCATTGAGCTTTGAACTTCATAGCCAGGTGTATGCAATCATGAGAAAAGCTACTTAAAGTGGCCACTTGCAAGTTGTTCTCCTGTTTGAATCTGCTCTGAAGAGTGGCATCATGGGCTCCTCAAAACAACTGTCAAATGATCTGAAAACAAAGATTATTCAACATAGTTGTTCAGGGGAAGGATATAAAAAGCTGTCTCAGAGATTTAACCTGTCAGTTTCCACTGTGAGGAACATAGTAAGGAAATGGAAGAACACAGGGACAGTTCTTGTTAAGGCCAGAAGTGGCAGGCCAAGAAAAACATCAGAAAGGCAGAGAAGAAGAATGGTGAGATCAGTCAAGGACAATCCTCAGACCACCTCCAGAGAGCTGCAGCATCAACTTGCTGCAGATGGTGTCACTGTGCATCGGTCAACTATACTGTACAACGAACTTTGCACAAGGAGAAGCTGTATGGGAGAGTGATACGAAAGAAGCCGTTTCTGCAAGCACGCCACAAACAGAGTCGGCTGAGGTATGCAAAAGCACATTTGGAGAAGCCAATTTCTTTTTGGAAGAAGGTCCTGTGGACTGATGAAACCAAGATTGAGTTGTTTGGTCATACAAAAAGGCGTTATGCATGGCGTCAAAAAAACACAGCATGCCAAGAAAAACACTTGCTACCCATAGTAAAATTTGGTGGAGGTTCCATCATGCTTTGGGGCTGTGTGGCCAATGCAGGCACCGGGAATCTTGTTAAAGTTGAGGGACGCATGGATTCCACTCAGTATCAGCACTCGCTCATCACTAATAGTCAGATTTTGGTCCAATCCCTTTGTAAGTACAGTTTTGTATTTGCAATACAATTTGAGGTTTTTAACACTTTTTTATTTTGTTTATTTCTTTTATGAAGCAACATACAGTATGAACTCTATGCACAATAAAGAATTACATTGTTCCATGTGGACGTCTTTTAAGGAGGTCCTAGAGAGCAGAAGCATCATAATGGAGAGTAACTGATAGGAGTAGCTCCTGCTCAGGAGAACTTGATGCAACTATGTATTACATGGTCACCTATTTTTTTAGTATGCATGTGAAACCATGAGACTGCAGGAAAAATGCACTTTAACGCTAGTAAGTTTTTATTTTTTTGTTGTCCCCTTTAAGACTGACTTGAGGACTACTAATTGGACAGCATCGACTTTAAATTTCTCTACTGATGTGACAAATAAGAGTACAACTCGTTGCCTCTCAAAGAAAAGTCGTCAAGGTGAGTCACTGTTGTTTGATTGCTAGTTTAATTACAACTACATGTACTTTCATAATTGATGTAATAATTGTATGGTATCTTGTCCTTAAAGTTCTCATATTCCTAGGTAAAGGAAAACCAGGGTGTGTTTTGCGCAGAATACAGCCTCAAGAAATTCCCAGTATTCAACTCCTAAATTTTACCCAACACTTGTGAACTCATGTTTAATGGGTTTTTAGTTCTTTCATTAAGGAGATGACAATCACACGTCTACAGTGAAGGCTCTAAAAGTGATTGTAACACCTGAATCTGGAAAATTAAGGAGTTTCCTGACCCAAATTAGATCAAAAAGTGAAAAACACTCTCTGAACTATCAAGATTATTGAAAAAGGACCAGCCAGGGGATGTAATCAAGAACATGACTGTGGTCTTCTTGGTTGGTAGACCTCCATGATCTTTCCGATATGGTGAAGGTCCAAGTGTTGTACATATAGGAACATTAATACATTTTTAAGAGATTTATTTTTTAAAGCTTATAGGGTTATTACCAACTTAGCAAGTTATTACCTATCCTTGAGATAGGTGGTAACTTGCTGATTGCTATGTGTCAAACTTCTGGGACTCCCATTGAATCAAAGAACGGGGCTCTGAAAGCACCAAAAGGAGAATGGTGGCTAGGTAGCCGTACCACCACTCTGTTCATTGTCTGTGAATCTACAGAGCTGAACTTGGCTTTCTCCAACAGTCTTATGGAGCTGAAATGTTTCACTAACCCTGCATTCACAGCTCCTTTCTCAGGATTGGTGGAGATGCCACTGGTTGTGCCCCCGGTGATTAGCAACTTATGACCTAACCGATGATAATTTAGGACTATGTAAGGTTCTGTGTACATGTTCCTGAAACTCAGTTTGTTCGTCAGCCATTTTACTTTCTGTCTTGCTGCAGCTATCTTGCCCTCAGTCAGAATGGAGTTTCCAGCTTGCATGTTCCCGCCCTGATTCTCTACTTTGCTTCTTAAGCAGCCACAGCTGAGCAATCAGTGCTTCAGAATCTAGCCTGCAGTGAACCTGTGACCTGACTCCTAAAGCCTTGGACCCTGTACTCCAGCTATTCCTACTGAGGAACTCTGAAGCACTTGTGGACTCTGAACCCTGCTCTTTGAAAGACCCACGTTTGCATGGACTTACGGTAACAGAGAAGAAGATCCTGAACCTGTTGTGGAGAGTGATTGCTGAGCTTAGATTACTCTGGCCTGCTGTGTCTCCTGCTTCTGTGTCTGCAAACTGTGTGACTATTTTTGCCAACTTGTATGAAGGAATACAAGACTTCCTATATAAAACCTGTGCCTCATGTATTTTCATCGCACCCAAGCACAAGACGCTATATGAACTGTACTACATACATTACAAGATTCTGAAGCCAAATGTTAGTGTCTGCTGGGTCTGGAAAGGCTGTGTCTGCTGTAACTGTGGATATCGGATGTCCGGTTGTACTTTCTGTGATGACAGTGGTTGTGACTTCTCACAACCATTCCAGGTGAGCAATTCCCTTAAGTGTTTTTTTTTTTTCTGCAGTGTTACCACAGGTAAACACTATTGTTTTTTTTTTTTTTTTCTTTTCTCTTTTTGTCTGCTGTAACTGTGGATATCAGATGTCCGGGTGAACTTTCTGTGATGATAGTGGTTGTGACTTCTCACAACCATTCCAGTACTCCTGTCTTAAAAGATCTGGAAAATGGAGGCCCGCATAAAGGAACTTTGCGGAGTGACTGATAATATCCTTACAGATTTGCAGAATATAAAGACCCGTTTTTCAAGCCTACAGGACCTCACTAATCACAATTTGCAAGTGTTTGGACAGACTGCCCAGGATTTGCGAGCCAGGATTGAGGTTCTAGAGGAGCGAGTCCAGACTCCTGCCGTAGCTCCGAGTTCTGGGATTCCCAAGTTGCCCCCTTTTCGTTTTGGCGGTGAACGTGAGAAATTCAGGGGATTTATTAATCAATGCAATCTTTTTTTTTCTGCACATGCTTCACAATTTCCCACTGAACGATCTAAGGTGCTTACTATAATTATGTTGCTTACCAACAAGGCTTTGATGTGGGCAAACCCTCTGATTGAGACTGAGGATGATTGTTTGAATCACCTTGATGCTTTTATTTCAGCCATGGGGCAGGTGTTTGATGACCCCAATCGAGGTGCAACAGCTGAAGCAGCCATGTTAGCTTTGCGCCAAGGTAAGCACTCGGTAGCTGAATATGCCTTGGATTTCAGGAGATGGGCCCTTGATACCACCTGGGACAGTTCTGCCAAAAAATCTATTTTTCGAAAGGGGTTATCTCCACTGGTTAAGGATGAACTTGCTCGTGCCGACCCTCCCACTGCGTTAGGTGACTTTATTAACTACTGCATCCGTATTGATACTCGTCTGACTGAACGCAGGCAAGAGAGATGGTTCGAAAGCAATCGCACTAACCTTTTCCTACCTTCCTCTCCAGCTAAGGAACCTTTGAGTAGGATTACATGGGAACCTGAACCTGAACCCATGCAGGTAGACTCTTTACAACGACGGGTTAGTGATGCACGCAAGGAACATCGTTTTTAAGGAGAATCTATGTTTCTATTGTGGTAAGTCAGGGCACTTCATTATAAACTGCCCCAGCCGTTCTCGTAAGACTACTGCAGCACTCATTCATTGTGAGTGTTGCGAGAGGGGATCTGTCAGGTCCGAGCCTCAGGCTCCAGAGAGATCTGCAGCAACAGATCTTGATTTCTCGGACTTAAACTCCGTTACCTCTGAGGACGTTGACTGTGTAAACGCTGCCATTTTTCAAGTTTCCTCAGCGGTGTCCCAGCTGAGTTGTAAGAAAAACAATTCTCATTGCTTTCTTTCCATCAAACTCTGGGTTGACTCAGCTTGGGTGTCTAGCTCTGCTATGATTGACTCAGGGGCAAGTGGAAATTTTATGGATGTCTCCTTTGCTCTGAAACAGGGGATACGTTCAGTGAAGAAGGCTACTCCAGTACAGATGGAAACTGTGGATGGCTCCCTGCTGACCTCTGGACCAGTGGATCAGGAAACAGAGCCTTTGAGGGTTCTTATGGGTAAAGATCATCAAGAGAAACTGTCCTTTATGCTTATCTCTTCTCCCCACTTTCCCATTATTCTAGGGCTACCATGGCTGCAGGCTCAGAATCCTACCATTAACTGGGAGACCAAGGAATTACACTTTCCAGAGAAACAGATGAGTCCAAAAGTTTCAGCTTGCTCTGTTCCTAAAGGAACCATGTCAGTCCCTGAACTACCAGCTGTATACCAGGACTATGTGGATTTATGTGACAAGAAGAACGCTGACCAGCTTCCTCCGCACCGTCCATATGATTGTCCAATTGAATTATTGCCTGGAGCAGAGATACCTTTTGGTAAGATCTACCCCCTGGCGGGGCCCGAGCTAAAGGCTTTAAAGGATTACATAGACGAAAATCTAGCCAAGGGCTTCATACGCCCCTCTTCATCTCCTGCAGGTGCACCCATCTTCTTTGTAAAGAAGAAAGATGGATCTCTGAGACCATGCGTAGACTATAGGGAACTCAATAAGGTTACTATTAGAAACCGTTATCCATTGCCTTTAATCCCTGAGTTATTGGAGAGAGTGCGACATGCCAAAATTTTCTCTAAACTAGATCTTCGTGGGGCCTATAACTTAGTCCGTATTAGACCTGGGGATGAATGGAAGACTGCATTCAGGTCACGCTATGGACACTTTGAATATCTAGTTATGCCTTTTGGTCTGAGTACCGCCCCAGCCACTTTCCAACACTTGGTGAATGACATCTTCAGGGATCTCCTAGATACATTCGTGGTAATTTATTTGGATGATATTCTAATTTTTTCTAACTCCACAGAGGAACATCATGGACATGTGAGAATGGTCTTGGAACGTCTAAGACAAAATCATCTTTACATCAAACTTGAAAAGTGTGAATTCCATAGGACCGAAATTCAATTTCTGGGGTATGTACTGTCTACACAAGGAATTAGTATGGATGGAAGCAAAACCCAAGCCATCAAGGATTGGCCAAGTCCTAGAAATGTGAAGGAGGTACAGCGCTTCATCGGGTTTGCCAACTTCTATAGACGTTTCATTAGAAATTTCTCTGAGGTAGTGTCACCTATCACCCAACTTACCCGGAAAGAGTCTAGGTTCTCCTGGACTCCCCAAGCCCAGGAAGCATTTTCCCGTCTAAAAGATAAATTTACCACTGCACCTATACTAGTACATCCCAACCCCGAACTTGCCTTCATAATAGAGGTGGATGCTTCAGACTGTGCCGTTGGAGCTATACTCTCTCAGAGAACAGGTGAGAAGAATGTCTTGCATCCCTGTGCCTTCTTTTCCCAGCAGTTGTCTTCGGCTGAGAGGAACTACGATGTGGGCAATAGAGAGTTGTTGGCCATTATTGCCGCCTTCAAAGAATGGAGACACCTTCTTCAGGGAGCTGCACAGCAAATAGTCGTCCTGACAGACCATCGTAACCTTGAATTTATCAGGTCGGCTAAGTGCCTGACTCCTCGCCAGGCTCGCTGGAATCTTTTCTTAAACCAATTTAATTTTATCATTTCTTATAGACCAGGATCGCGCAATGGAAAGGCTGATGCACTCTCTAGGATTTACTCAGCAGAGACACGTCCAATTACTCCTCCTAAGACTATTCTTCCTGACTCTAGATTCCTAGGAGTAATTCATAATCAAGACCTACTTAAGGACATCAAGGAAGCATACCATGCGGATTCCTTTTTGGCACAACCCCCAAGGGACGTAAGTCTTGTCTTTAAGAATGGTGTGTGGATTCAGGGACAACGCCTGTATATTCCTGAAACAGTCAGATTGAGAGTATTGCAACTCATTCACGATTCCAAGATAGCTGGGCATAGAGGAATTCTAAAGACACAGGAATTTCTTTCTCGTTTCTTTTGGTGGCCCACTTGCAGGAAGGATGTTTTAAACTATGTCACTTCATGTGAAGTCTGTGCAAGATGCAAAACACCTCGCTCCTCACCAACTGGTCTGTTACAGCCTCTTCCCACCCGTCCCGCCCGTGGGGATCCATTTCTATTGACTTCATTGTGGAGTTACCAACCTCTCAAGGGAAGAACACCATTCTAGTGGTGGTTGACCGTCTAACAAAGGCAGCTCATTTTATCCCTTGTGTCGGCTTACCCACTGCAAAACAGACATCAGATTTGATGATTAAAGATGTGTTTCGCTTACATGGAGTACCGGATGAGGTTATTTCGGATCGAGGGGTGCAATTCACTTCTAGGTTTTGGCAAAATTTCTGTGCAGCATTGGACATTAAAGTAAACCTTTCTTCTGCTTTTCATCCCCAGACTAATGGACAGACCGAACGAACCAATCAAACCCTGGAGCAGTATCTCCGCTGCTTTATCTGCCACCTACAGGATGATTGGGTGGATCTACTTCCATTAGCTGAGTTTTCGTATAACAACTCTCAGAGTGCCTCCACTAAGCAGTCTCCTTTTTACTCTAATCTAGGTTATCATCCTAACATTCTACCACGATTTCCCATAGAAACGCCTTTACCAGCAGTGGCTGAAAGAATCACGTCTTTACAGAAGAATATGGATCTTCTAAAGGAGAATCTGGAATCGGCTCAGGAAAGGTACAAGAAAGCAGCAGATAAATTTTGTAAACCTGCACCAGCTTTCAAGGTAGGAGACTTGGTCTGGCTGTCAACCAGAAATCTTAAGTTAAGGATTCCATCGTCTAAGTTGGGACATAAGTACATTGGACCCTATAAAATCAGTAAAATTATAAGTGCCGTTGCTTGTCGTCTTCAACTGCCCAGAACTATGAGAATCCACCCTGTCTTTCATGTATCCCTACTAAAGGCTGCGACACCCAATACGTTTCCTGGACGTTCTTCTCCTTGCCCTGACCCAGTGCTAGTCGATGGTCAGGAAGAATTTGTGGTGGAAAGGATTTTAGATTCCAGGTTGTATAGAAATCAGTTACAATATCTGATTAAATGGCAGGGCTACCCAGTGGAGGACAACTCATGGGAACCAGTCAATAACGTTAATGCTCCTCGCTTGCTCCGTCAGTTTCATCAGAGGTACCCACACAAGCCTGGTCTGAGGTCATCCGGAGGTTGTCCCTAAGGGGGGAGTAATGTAAGGTTCTGTGTACATGTTCCTGAAACTCAGTTTGTTCGTCAGCCATTTTACTTTCTGTCTTGCTGCAGCTATCTTTCCCTCAGTCAGAATGGAGTTTCCAGCTTGCATGTTCCCGCCCTGATTCTCTCCTTTGCTTCTTAAGCAGCCACAGCTGAGCAATCAGTGCTTCAGAATCTAGCCTGCAGTGAACCTGTGACCTGACTCCTAAAGCCTTGGACCCTGTACTCCAGCTATTCCTACTGAGGAACTCTGAAGCACTTGTGACTCTGAACCCTGCTCTTTGAAAGACCCACGTTTGTATGGACTTACGGTAACAGAGAAGAAGATCCTGAACCTGTTGTGGAGAGTGATTGCTGAGCTTAGATTACTCTGGCCTGCTGTGTCTCCTGCTTCTGTGTCTGCAAACTGTGTGACTATTTTTGCCAACTTGTATGAAGGAATACAAGACTTCCTATATCAAACCTGTGTCTCATGTATTTTCATCGCACCCAAGCACAAGACGCTATATGAACTGTACTACATACATTACAGACTAATCCTTTAATATTGCGGACTCTGGTATTGCAAAAAACCATAGTCAACCATTTACCTGAGTGGTAAAATAACAGCACAGCACCATCAGGCACAGGCGTAATGTGAAATTACTAGGCCCTAATTTCATATTTCTAATAAGACCTTCTCTCCAAGGTCCATGGGCATTTATAGTATTGGTGAATTCCTAGGTGTGTAAGAGCCCTTTCAGGCATCAGGACTTGGAAGTAACTGTGTAATAATTATAGGGGATAACTCAGGAGACTTTTTGCGTGGAACAACACAACTACTGGACTCAGTTTTATAAGTGGTAAAGTCTATATTATCACACGGTGATTCAAACAGGTGCAAAGCAAAGCTCAAGTCCACAACACTTGGTGTAGATATTAAATGCAGCTTAACAGTCTATAGGAAACTTCAGAGAGAAATGCAATCAAGCAGAGAGTCTATGAAGCACAGTTAAACTTGAGGATACTTGACATGAATAAGTCTTAGTTTAGTCCTAGCACAGGTAGATATGCTTATGAGGCAGTTCAATTAATATCTTTAGCTCAACCAGGGAGGCCTGGGTGATAGTCTCAGGTTTAAGCAGCGCAGAGCTGCAACAGCTTACATGTCCAGCAAATGCAGAAGGGAGTAACACCAGCAGCCAGATGAAGGAGGATTACTGGAAACCGGTGTATGCAGCAGGAACTCAGAGCAGAGTAGCAGGATCACCAACAGGTTCACAGGAGAAGGTACAAAGCCAGGGAGCCACCAGAGGTCAGAAGCTGGATGCAAGGCAGAATACTCTAGCACAGACTAAAGGCTGGGGTGGAGTTATATAGCAGGAAGACACAGTGCACATGAGACCAAAGACGCCATCTTGGAAAAGGGCAGTAATGCACAAAAGGTGATCAAAAATGTTCAGAGTCCTGACAAACTGTTACTGCTACACCCCTAATAGTTGCACCACTGCCAGCAGGTCCTGAATATCCACTGTTTTTTCTTGGAGGCCAACTGCAGCCTTCACACTTAAGACTGAAGCAAAAGAGGTGATGACCCAACCAGTAACCTAGAAAAGAATGAAGAATGCAATTTGTAGGGTGAAATTTGTATTAAAGATGAACCATGTATTTTCTATATAGCACAATAATTTGGGGGATCATTGATATGACTAATATTGTGGTAGTGATCATGTGGGCACTATTCATTGCGTGTTCAGCATAGCACAATTATAAGGGGTCAGAAATGATTGAATCTGTTAAAATTTGAATTTTGAAAATTGATTTGCAGTAAAATCAGTTTGCCACAAATCAACAATACTGGAAAAAGACCAAATGGCTTAAAAAATATTTACGACACTATTTTATTTTCCACAGACACTAATTTTCTTCACTGCTGTGCTGTCAAACACGATCTGTACAGTTTCTTCATTGTTTAATGTTTCTCTCCCTATTCCTATGATTAATCTGTGAGCTGTGACGTGCTCTCACTATCCAGATTCACCCCAAAATGGATGCTGCATTCCCTGCTTTTGCTTTTCTGCAGATTCTGACAGTCCTTCATGATATACTGTGATTATGAGGAAGCCAACGCAGCGGGACTGATGTTTTGTAAGCCTTTTTCTGGCTGATGCAAAGTATTAAAATTGTCTGATCGAGCGAATTCCTTAAAAATTGACAAAAATTTGATTTGCACCAAATGTTTTTTTTTCTGTTGGGGGTCACTGTGTGTCAATAATATTGTAGTAGACACCATCACCATTCATTGCATTTTCTGTATACCACTATTATTTTTATTGGGGGGTCGCTAATATTATGGTGAGCACACTCAAAACTTTCAAAACATTTATCTCCCTGGTAGTATAATATAGTTATGTTAAATTACAGCTTTATAGGTCTGAATATTTCATCATATGGTTTATAGGTGAATTAGGGCTGAAGTAAAAGACATTAAGATCTTAATTTCATGTCATAAATTCCTGCTCCGTCTATAAAAACAACTCTGTAGGTTCCTTGTTCCTTAGTGTCTCATGTCTATTAGATTTCACCTGGTTTTCTTATATAAACTGCCAAATGCGGAAATCATCCTACGATGTGTAAATGAGCATCGGCAAAATCACAGATTATATAGAATGAATTACACTAGTTTTCCCTCGTAAAAAAAAAATTGCAAATTTTGGAACACACCGGTGTTTTACTTCCTTAACCTTTTTTGTAAAAGATAAGAGATGTACACAAGTGGTCAAAATTGTTGGTACCCTTCGTTTAATGACAGAAAAACCCACAATGGTGACAGAAATAACTTGAATCTGACAAAAGTAATAATAAATCAAAAATCTATGAAAATGAACAAATGAAAGTCAGACATTGCTTTTCAGCCATGCTTCCACAGAATGCGATCAAAATGTTGTATGTACTCTAAAGTGGAATAAATAAAAATTACATCTTAGGGTGCCATCAAATAAGCTCCCATACAATTTCATCAAAAGAAACGTAAAAAGGTTACAGGTCTCAAAAAATGGCGACAGAAGCCAAATTTTTCTTTTTCACAAATTTCAGAATACTTTTATCTCTTTCCCGATGTGTGATGCAACAGTGAGACATACATCAAGTGACAGAATGTGGAGCGTGCTCAGGAACTGAGCCACCATCATACTCGGAAGATGCCGGCTCTGTTACTTAACCAGCATCTTCTTGCAACAGCAGGGACCGGAGCTGAGCTCAATCGCTGCTGTCTAACCATTTAACCCCTTCACGACCTTTGACGTCAAAGGTCGTGTCTCTGCCTTTAGATGCAGCCTCCGACTCTGAGCCTGCATCTTTCCCCCGCACGTGATGGCTGATTGGCTGGCAGTATTTCACCTGCGGCTGTTAACCTGTTAAATACCGCTGTCAATCACTGACAGCAGGATTTAACATGCGCCAGCAGCCGGAAACGAGTCACAAATCCCGCCCTTCGGCTCCCCTGTCACGTGATTGCAGGGCACGATGTGTTATCATGGCAGTCTGTCATTGTGAATCTCCGGTAAATGCCGGTCCTTGGTCGGCGTTCATAGGAGATCCTGATTTCTGCTACACATAGAAGTGCTGAAGCGCTGAAGCCATGCTATGTGCAGCACAGGTGATTGGACGATCGCACCTTCAAGTGTCTTAAGAGGACTATTGAAGTCAGTGAAAAGTATGAAAAAAAACTTTTTAAAAATATGAAAAAAATTAAAAAAAAAACCACCAAAGTTCCAATCATCCACCTTTTGCCCCATTGAAAATAAAACAAAAAAATGATCAATGATCTGATCAAAATAAAGAAACAATTAACCTGATTGGTAAATGGCATAACGAGAAAAAAAATTAAAACGCCAGAATTACATTTTTTTAGTTACTGTAATATTGCAATAATATGCAACGAGGCAATCAAAACTTCGTATCTACCCAAAATAGTATCAATAAAGACATCAGCTCAGGGCACAAAAAATAAGCCCTCACCCTACCCCAGATTCCAAAAAATGAAAACGCTATGGGTCTCGTATTTTTCTTTTTTTTTTCTTACAATTTTTGGAATTTTTTCACCACTTTAATACAAAAAAAAATAAACATGTTTGGTATCTGCATCATCATACTGATCCGGTGAATCATGTTAATGAATATTGTACATAAAAAAAATCTTGTGGAATTGCACTTTTTTTGCAATTTCACCGCACTTGGAATTTGTTTTCCGTTTTCTAGTGCACTATATGGTAAAATTAATGGCGTGATTCAAAAGTACAACTAGTCCCGTAAAAAACAAGCCCTCATCCAGCTATAATGATGGAAAAAATAAAAAAGTTTTTGGAAGAAGGGGAGGAAAAAATGGAAAGCGCAAAAATGGAAAATCTCAAGGTCATGAAGGGATTAAAGCCTGCTGTCAATCACTGGTAGCAGCATGCAAATACTATGAACGCCAGCGCACTTGTGCATCCGGTCTCAGTAAATGGTGACACAATGCAATCTAAAAAAAAAACACGTCGCTTAATGAAAAATGAACAGTAAATGTTTGATATCACAGTAATCGTACTAAAACCCCAGAGAATCATTCTGCCAAATAGTCCACTTACTGCATAATAAACACGGTCAAAGATGAAACCCTCCTAAAAAAGGTAGAGTTAAAAGTATAACGATGTTCTTATTTTTTTTTCCTAAATCAATAATAGACATAAAAATTAAAAAACTTTGCACTACTACTTATCAGAGAAATCTGTTTCTTTCTCCTCCCAGATTGATCTTTCATTCTCAATGCATAAGTAAAATCTTGAAAATCTGTGTTCAGGAAAGGCAGAATTTTCCCATTACTGAGATAGCAGATGTCAGTTGGTGCTCATAAAATTCTATGGAAGTCAGAGGAGGAGCTAGAGGCTGACACAGAAATAGAAGGAGTTAGAGGAAGGCACAGACAAAGGAGGAGGAGCTAGAGACTGACACAGAAAGAGGAGGAGCAGTTATAGGCAGGCACAGACAGAGGAGGAGCTAGAGGCTGACACAGACAGAGGAGGAGGAGCTGGAGGCTGATACAGAAAGAAAGGGAGGAGCAGTTATAGGCAGGCACAGACAGAGTAGTAGGAGCTGGAGGCTGACACAGAAAGAGGAGCTAGAGGCAGGCAAAGACAGAGGAGGAGGAGTTAGAGGCTGACACAGAAAGAGGTGGAGCAGTTATAGGCAGGCACAGACAGAGGAGGAGGAGCTAGAGGCTGACACAGAAAGAGGTGGCGCAGTTATAGGCAGGCACAGACAGAGGAGGAGGAGCTAGAGCTGACACAGAAAGAGAGTGGCGCAGTTATAGGCAGGCACAGACAGAGGAGGAGGAGCTAGAGGCTGACACAGTGGAGGAGGAGCTAGAGGCAGGCAAAGACAGAGGAGGAAGAGCTAGAGGCTGACACAGACAGAGGAGTAGGAGCTAGAGGCTGTCACAGAAAGAGGAGGAGCTAGAGGCAGGCAAAGACAGAGGAGGAGGAGCTAGAGGCTGACACAGAAAGAGGAGGAGCAGTTATAGGCAGGCACAGACAAAGGAGGAGGAGCTAGAGACTGACACAGAAAGAGGAGGAGCAGATATAGGCAGGCACAGACAGAGGAGGAGGAGCTAGAGGCTGACATGGACATTCTGTTGCAGTTACCTGTTAAGTTTTGAAGCAAAACTTTGGTATAGTTCACATAAGTTCCAGGTCTCTCTCTTATCTAGTTATACAGCAAGTAACACAGAAGTTAATTTGGTTTAAATTAAAACAGTGAGAAAAAAGTTAACTAAAGGAGGCATCATAGGAAATACCAAGGAAACACATGTCACATATTGTGTCCTAAGTCCTCACCCTTTTTTTAATATGTTATTTAGTGAGATACTCACCCTCCCCAGGTCCAGGTCCGACTTCTCACCTGGACTTGGTTCTTGGTGTTAAGACTGCAGTGTTGAACTTACGTCAATAGTGTGTGAACATTCATTGACCTCAGTGACTTGTTCTGTCGACCTTGACACAGCTGCTGAGCTTTAAGGTACTGCCAACTAAACAATCCCGCTAGCGATCACGATAACGACGCATACTAATGCGATCGCTAGCGGGATTGTTTCTATATCGCTAAGTGCGGCCACAATTTAGCGATATAGTTAACGACGCTATCGCCGTTAGCGATCTTCTTAACGACTTTAGCGGTACAAAAGTACCGCTAAATCGCTAAGAAAAGGTGCCACACTAGCGATATATACTTACCAGCGGGAGCGCCGACGAGAAAATAGGGTCCGGAACGATTCCAGCGACGAGCGAGATCACAGCAGGAAGCTCGTCGCTGGCAGCTGCCGCACTGAACAACATCGCTAACGGGATCGCTAAATAGTGACGTTTTTTAGCGATCCGTTAGCGATATTGTTCAGTGTGGCATACCCTTTAGTGATTGGCTGCAGTGGTGACTTGTGCTGCACTCATGAGGACACTGCTGCACCCAAAACGCAGACACTGGAGCAGCTGTGAAGAGCCGATGCTGCACTCAGGGTGGATGAGTACCCGCTCTATTATTTTTTGGTATTTTAGTATTTAGGAATACACTTTCCTTAAAGTGTAAAACCCCTTTAATGTCTATGAATTTAGAATGGGACATCATAAAAGATCCTGTAGGTGTAATGTGGATCTGCCCGAATACTTTTGACCATATGTATGTTGTAGCAATGCGTTGGAAAACGATGTAGCGCCATCTGTTGGCTGCAGTATGAAAGTACAAATCATCTTCAAATACTATTGATTTTTGTGTTTGCAGTATAGAAAAATATATCTCTTCACCCAGAAGCTATCAACAAGCTGACATTGACTGATCTATGATTTGCACCTTTTTAGGACTTTGAGTGCATCAACGTGTGCTTTTTTTGGTATATGAAGGTCATATTAGGGAGGATCAGAGCTGAGATCTGCTCAGAGTCATTGGGTCTCATTGTGGAGGATCTGACCTGTGCGTGAATTACATAAATGGATATTCAGTGAGCGTCTGAAATACTTTATTTCCTCCTTGGTGGCTTCAGTATGGCACATGTAAAGCTGGTAACAAGGTCACCAGGCATTGCAGATCTCCAGGGGTTCCACAATCCAGATCCATTACAATCAACTGATCAATTCAATTAAAAAAGAGGTTTGGCTTTGTGACAGTATCCCTTAAAATCCTTTTCTGCCCAGCTGATAAACTCAATAAATACAATAAATAATTTGTAGTAAGTCATTCAGTTTGGATATTCAATTAATAATGTAATTTATCTGTAAACAGCAGTTATCCTGCTTGCTGATGGCTTCCAGGTAGCCAACAGTCTTTACATGTCGCACAGGGTAAAAAATTGGTTAAAAAATAAGTGAATGGATCAAACATATCATAAAATTTAAGACGATATTATGAAGGGTAGAGTCACAATACTGATCAAATATAGAAACGCATCAGTTCTACCCTATAACGTAGAAATTTAGGATTACAGTTTATAATCTCATTATCTTATTTCTGGATGATATCCCAAAATTAAAATTAGATTTTGTAAACTGAGACAGTTTGACCTGAACAACGGTGCCCACAATGACATCAGAGTGACTGCTGATCTCCTGCACCCAGAATCCGGGTGTGCTGAGCTACCTAAACACATGTGCCATTGACATTAACGGTGATGTCAAGGTTTAGTCAAGGAGAAAGCTCGTTCCTCGTCATGTAGGTGGCCGAGCTCTCTGCTCATTCTACATGAGGAGCGTCATACTGGAATGAGACTACACCCAGCTGAGACACGCAGCGAGAAGTGACGAGGGAAATCATCATCCGGGCGTGACTACTAAAGTCGTAGGAGATGTTTATGTACGCTAAGCTACCAAATCACCAACAAGGTATATACAATGTCTATCGTAACCAGCTATGGATACAGCATCGTGTAAAAATCCCACTTTTTATTGGACATAAATGGTTGGATCCCATCACTAAAGTAAAGCTTTATTTCCTTTTTAGGGTAAGGGAGTTGATTGACAGATGCGTCTTTCCTTTTGGCTCAAGATATCCCGAGAAAAAATGGTTCAAAATGGACAGCTTTGAAAAACATAAAATTTGGGGGAATCCAGCTGGATTTTCTTGACATACAGTATGAGATTCATTGTGCAGAATGGGCATGTAGTCTTCTGACTTGTGGATCTTAGTATGGGTACTTTCTTGTTTCGCTAAGACTTAGTTAGGATGATGGAGCAAAAGTACTAATTTACTTCTTGATTTTTCATTGGCAATGGTAAGATTAATTTTCTAATTTTAGACCATTTGGGTGGGTATTAGTGATGAGCAAGCGTGCTCAAATAACGTCTTGTTATCCGAACATCTGGTAGTGTTTGTATATTAAAGTTTGCATCCTTGCAGCTGCATGATTTGCAGCTGTTAAACAGCCTCAACACATGTGGGGATTCCCTAACTAACAGGCACTCCCTGCATGTGTTTAGGTTGTTTAGCAGCCACAAATCATGCAGCTGCAGGGACTCAGACATAATAAGCGAGCACTCCCAAGATGCTCAGATAACAGCAGAGTATGCTCAGACAAGACATTATCCGAGCACGTTCGCTCATCACTAGTGGGTTCATTGTCCATTCCACAGAGTAGGATCTAGGAAATTGAACTGCCATACTAAATGCAGGCTCAAACTGTGATGGGTTAAATGAGACTTGTCAAGGTCTAGTACAACTTGGCACAAGATAAAGTGTAGGCTTTAGAGATTAGCCAATCAGTTTGAGGACAAATTTTGAAAAGAAATACGGATGCTCCAAAATCTGATTTTTTTGTGATTTGCTTTAAGTGAATGCAGTAAAAAAGGCGACTGGCGAACCGTCTTTTTGCTACATTATAGATAAAAATATATGTTGCGCATGCTGGTGGCACACGTGGTTTCATGAACCCACTGTGCCACAGGGCTGGGCTTAACCAGGATGGGCGTAGCTAAGCTGCTACCAGTTGTTCACTGGATGGTGGAGTCAGGCTTGGCTGTGGGTATTCGCCAGGTACCACTGATAGGCAGTTCCTGGTACTGCAGCTGCTGACCCAGGGGTCAGATACGCATACACGGAAATGGACTCGGACTCCGTTCAGAATAATAGGCTATAGGTCTTCTGCAGAACGGTTACTGACACGGAGAGACTGGACTAATTTCAGGATACAGGTGCTGCCGATGCGGGTTCCGTGATCTGAGACAGGTTGTTGCAGTCAGGATATCTGGGGTACTCGGATAGGCACACATTCAGACACACAGGTCGCGGATATGGAATCAGGGACTGGCTGCCCACAGACCGGGGGATGAAGTTCAGGAAATGGCCGCACTAGGATCAGGGACTTTGGGTTCAGGACTGGCTGCACCAGGATCAGGGACTTCGAGTTTTGGACTGACTACACCAGGATCAGGGACTTCGAGTCTAGGACTGACCACACACGGAACAGGAACTTTGGGTTCAGGACTGGCCACACTGGGACCAGGGATTCAGGTTCAGGATAATGGCCATGCCGGGACAAGGGATAAAGGTTCAGGACTGGCCGCAACGGGACCATGGACTTTGGTTTCAGGATTGGCCACACCATGACCAGGGGACCTCACAACTTTACTACTGGTAGAACACCACACTGTGGTTGAGTGTCTTACTTACCAATTACATAAGGGGGAGGGAGTCTTTTATACAAGATGACTTCCAGTTATTGGCCGAGAGCCATCTTGCGGGTGGCACTTTGTTACTAAATGCCTTCCAGCTACTGGTTGGGGGAATTTTATTATGTGAATGCCCTACCCCTTCAAGAGCAGGGGAGCGCGAGTGCTCACTAGGCGCGCCGCCAGGATCTGTGGCGAGCATGTTACCAGGAAGCAGGGAGCACGGCAGGGACAACACTGCGCGGCCAGGGCAGTGAGTATGCCGGCATCCTGCATGGAGGGGGAAAGAGGAACCATGCAAGGGCGCCGGTCATTGCGTTACAATATTACTCACCTCAGTCCACTCCGGTCTCCGGTCCAGTCATCTTTGGTCCAGTGCTGTCTCTTCATCCAGCGTCTCGCTTTTTCAGCACCTTGACACTAACTAGGCCCCCCAACATGTTGCAGAAGGCCAATCATGAGACATTATGACTGTGTCATCATCCTCATGATGTTGTGGGACATATTCTGCTCGTAAGGTGCAAAACTAGGCACTATGCAGTATCCTTGTGTGAATGGCACCCTATGTGGGCCTTTATTGTGCAATTGTATACTGGTCAGTCACCCCCTCCCTATATGGGTATGTGGACAGTGGCTGTTTCATCTGGTATTTTGCACCTGTGCTGCTAACATCTTGCTTTATGGGCTAGCTGCACCCTGCAGTGCATTTGTTCTGAGATCTGGGTAGGTAAGTGTTGATGTTCTTTTCTGCTGTTTATATTGAATTTTTGGAGGCCTTGAGTCTCCTTTAGTGGCTTTGCTGGATAGTGTAGTGTAGGAATTGTAAGCGTGGGGACCTTTGGCGCAGGTTACAAGCTTACGTATTTTGGCCAAAATATCAACTAATACCCCACTATTTTTGTATTTTTTGCATTGAATTTTTGGAGGCCTTGAGTCTCCTTTAGTGGCTTTGCTGGATAGTGACCTCACAACTTTACTACTGGTAGAACACCACACTGTGGCTGAGTGTCTTGCTTACCAATTACATAAGGGGGAGGGAGTCTTTTATACAAGATGACTTCCAGTTATTGGCCGAGAGCCATCTTGCGGGTGCACTTTGTTACTAAATGCTTCCAGCTACTGGTTGGGGAATTTTATTATGTGCATGCCCTGCCCCTTCAAGAGCAGGGGAGCGCGAGTGCTCATAGGCGCGCCGCCAGGATCTGTGGCGAGCATGTTACCAGGAAGCAGGGAGCACGGCGGGGACAACACTGCACGGCCAGGACAGTGAGTATGCCGGCATCCTGCATGGAGGGGGAAGAGGAACCATGCAGGGGCGCCGGTCATTGCGTTACAATATTACTCACCTCAGCCCACTCCGGTCCAGTCATCTTTGATCCAGTGCTGTCTCTTCATCCAGCGTCTGGCTTTTTCAGCACCTTGACACTAACTAGGCCCCCCAACAACATGTTGCAGAAGGCCAATCATGAGACATTATGACTGTGTCATCATCCTCATGATGTTGTGGGACATATTCTGCTCGTAAGGTGCAAAACATTCCTGGTGCCCGAGAACAAGACCAAGCTGGACTGAAGAAAACTACTGGAGCAGGGCTGTGCAATGGGACAAGTGATGAATGGATAACTATGATTTTTAATTTTATTTTACCTAATTTATTTTACTTATTTATGTCCTTTGGGTCTAGAAAGAATTTTCTGGCTTAAATTGAGCAAATTTGTTTGAAGTCAAATTTCGGTAGATTTGCTCATCCTTAGCAGCCTCTTTGTTTCCAAGTGATAGGAGCTATGGGATCCATATGTAACATCACAAATATAGGCATACTCTAAGGAAGCTAAGGAATGTATGGCCTCAAATGCGTGTTATTGTACAGTATGTAAATCCTGTTATCAGTTTAGCATACGGTAAGAAAACTTTTTCTGTTGTAGCCTCAGGTGTCATCAGGTTACCCAACCACTTTCACATTAATGAGATAACAGATTACTTCATGTGTAAACCTCAATATACTTCCTCCAGCTGTAGTGTAAAGACAAGTAACCTGTAATTCTAGATTTTATGAAAAAAAAAAAAAGATGTATGAAAGACCTACCAGACTAAAATTTCTGAACATCTGGAATGATATATGATGGCTCAGCTTTGAAATTTTATAATATCACAGCAGTGGTGGCTCAAGAAGGGTTTGGAAAGATGGGGCAAATTGTACAGGATTGTGCATGATAAAGCAAGTTACATCATTAGGGTATGTTTCCACGTGGCGTATTTGGTCAGGATTTGCTGCGGATTGAACATTGCATACATCCGCAGCGGCAGATATTACAGCATAGTGGAGGGGATTTTATGAAATCCCATCTCCACTATGCGTGCAGGGACGCAGGTGACACACCTGAAATTTACTCACATGCGGCGCGTCTTTATAGGCCGCAGCATGTCTATTTATCTTGCGGAGACACTCTGTCTCTGCAAAATAAATAGCCCTTTTCTATGTATAGGATGTGGTGATTCGCATGTGTTCCGTGAACACATGCGTTATCACGAGCATACAAAAGGGGGCAGCGCTTTGCGCGGAGCCGGGTATCCGCTTCATCCAAAGCGCTGCCATTACGCAGCGTGGAAACATACCCTTATTGTAACTTATTGTTTGTTGTATAACCTATCCCATACAGCAACAACTCAGATGACAGAGGACAAATATTTTCTGTGGATAATGCCTTGCCTAAAGTTATCAATGTCATGTCATAAAAAAAAAATTTTGAGGATCTCATGCTTTTGAGAACCTGAAATACTGTAGATATGTCTTCATGGATAGGTATCGCTAAAGGGGTGTTCTACTTTGAATCTATCTTTAATTTAAGACCAAGAAATAATCTTGGCACATTGATATGGGAAGATATGGATGGCCGCCTGGGAATTGGTGCCAGGTGAAGACCTTCCTAAGACATTTACTGTACTGTAGTTCAGCACAAGGCCACCACAAAAAATCCTGAACTTTTGACCCAAGCTGCAATAAAATTTTTGACCACGGCTCTCTAGTCTGAAAGGAGTGGATGACAGGTAATTAATGCCAGGTGTAGACTGACAAGCAGTTAAGGGGATAGGTAAGAAGGTGGCTGCCAGGGAATTAGTGCCAGGTGATGACTAACATGAGACAGGCTATTTCTATAGAAGACTTTCAGCGCAGAATGACTGTGCATAGTAACCTAAAGGGAGTCTCTCAGGACAGAATATCTTTTCAAAGTAAGTACAGATGCTCGGTGCACCTTTGACATTGTCATATAACTCCGTGCACCTTCCCACCTAGTTGTTTTCCATCTATCTCTGCCCCAGAGCTGTCAATCCAAATAGGGGACAAAGGTAGATGGAAAACAAGTAAGTGGGAAGGTGCACTGAACTGCTTAGCCACGCTAATGGTGCACTGAGGTCCTGTACTTGGTTTGAACAGTCATTTCTGAGCTGACAGACTCTCTTTAGGTTACTAAGTACAACTCCCAGGAATGTAGGGTCACCCAATTTTAAACAATGGCCTATACTTGTTTTCAATTTTGCCTTAAAGGAGATCCCCAACCCTAACAGTTGAGAAGTTGGCTTACAACAGTGAGATGACTGGTGGTCAGTACTAGGTCTAGATTTGTCTGAACCATGTAATCCTTTAAGGATAAAGTTCCAGGATAAAATAATGATATTTCCAATCACTCTGGACGCAGGTAGGTACATGACGTAATACAATTGATACTTCCAGTCACGATCACAACTTGCGGAATGTTCACACACCTGTTGGCTTTGTAGACAACTGCATGTAGTAGACGATTGTTTTGTGGACAGCACATTCGTGAAGTATGTTTGGCAGGAGCTCTGCAAGTTCCGCCTTTACTAGGTCTTTCTATGTCAATTACTAACAAGCCCAGAATTCATCGACTGTCACAGATCAGAGATTGATTAGCAGTTAATTATTGTAAATGGACAGTAGAGTATGCAAAACATTTCTATAATTAATGAATGATAAATAGGGCAGAGGTGACAAGAAGACACAAACACATGCAGACATGTTAAGGCACCTCCCTATCCCGAAGTATTACTGGAGAATACAGGAGTTATGAGAATATGACATATGCCAATGCAAATTTTTAATGGAGTCCTCCTAACACATTGAATAGAAGTTCCAATCACTCTTTACTTATACATGGATACAGTTAGATTTGTCTTCTAATTAATTAAGGAAGACTAGAAATGTTTTTTTTTTCATGAGTTGAAATACTACAGTAGGTTATAGTGCCAAGTCCCTCACAACTGTTGTAATCGTTTTCCAAGACATGCAGTCATACCTCATAGAGGCATCTACGTCTCGTTCTCTAAGGCAATGGTTTACAACTTGTGGTTTTCCAACCAAAAAGGCACTGCCTTCCCTCTTGTGCCTTGGAAGTAAGGTTTTTCCTTGTGGAGACCAACAGGTGGAATTGTGAGTCTTATAGGCCAGGAATTTCTAATGCATCTCTCTCTTTTCTCTCTCTGCCTTTCTCCCTCCTAACTTTCTCACTCTCTCTCTCGTTCTCTCTCTTTACTCTCTCTTTATTTCTCTCTTACCCTCTCGTCCTCTCTCCCTTCTCTCTCTTTCTCTCTTTCCCTCTCTATTCCTCCCTCCCTTCTCTTTCTCTCCCTCACACTTTCTCTCTCTCCCTCTCTTCCCCATCCCTCTCTCTCTTTTTAATCTCTTTCTCTCTCTTCTCTCATAAGATTGGTTCACATCGATTCCTAGTATTATCATTGCTAAACATTTACTAAGCTGGTGTTCACAGGAGTACTGTCATGATAGGCTGACAGTCACACAGGTCTTTAGCTGATTCATGGATATCATGACAACTCATTGGCGCCCCGCGAGCACATCATGCTCCCTGTGTGCCAATGAGTGCGTAGAATGACGCATTCCCATGCTAGGGTGCTGTAAATGCCAGACATTTAACAGATTAACAGTTGTGAGCAGATCTCCACTCCACATGCGGCTGTTAGAGGCAGATGATGGCTAAATATCACAGTCATCATGTGCTGGCAAAGATGTGGGCTCAGTTCCTGTAACCACATCAAAGTCAGAATCAAGTTAATTATGCTAATCATCCTCTGATAAGAGATTGATTAGAGTGTGATCATAGTGTGCTCCAATTTTGTACGATGAGAAGAAGCTGGCAAAAAAATTCTCCATCTCATTAACTTGCATGGCCAAGTGTGATCCAATAATTGGATCAATCTCTAACATGCATTGTTTTTTTTCCTCAGACCATCTCGTTCCGATTCAAAAATCTGACATGTGCAACCAGGGCTGCCAGCATTAATTCCAGGGACCCATACTGGCAAAATTTCCGTGCCCCCTTGAAACTCAGCCAAGGCTCCACCCAACTCCGACTCCACCCATCGAACATTCTACAGTCCCATCATCCATTCTTGGCTTGGAAAAACTCCACTTCTGCACCATGTCCTCACCAATCACACATTAACAGTTCCCATTGAACATCATATCACATACAAAGTCAGTAGCTTTTGTTTTGGCCAAAAGATTTTTTAAGCTGCCATCACAACAAAGTAGACTCTTTTGGCCAATCCTACTCTACTCTTACCTATTAAACATTTCTTCTACACTGTGACATCCCTTCAGATATTTGTAGACCACTATTAAGTCTCCTCTTAGCCTTCTATTTTGCAAACTAAACATTCCCAGATCCTTTAACTGTTCCTTGTAGGACATACTTTGTAGTCCACTCACCATCCTGGTAGCTCTTCTCTGAACTTGCTCGAGTTTTTCAATGTCTTTTTTAAAATGTGGTGCACAGAACTGGACACAGTATTCCAGATGCGGCCTGACCAAGGAGGAGTAGAGGGGGATAATTAATTCACGTGATCTAGACTTTATGCTTCTCTTGATACCTCCTACAACTGTGTTTGCCTTTTTTGCTGCTGCATCACACCGTGACTCATGTGCAGTCTGTGATCTATTAGTATACCCAAGTTTTTTTCTCACATGCTGTTGCTTAGCTCTATTCCTCCCATTCTGTAGATAGTATTTTTCATTTTTCTTGCCCAGATGGAGAATCTTGCATTTCTCCCTATTACATACCATTCTATTACTAACTGCCCATTATTTAAGCTTATCTAGAGCCTTCTGAATCCTCTCTCTGTCTTCTCTAGTGTTAGCTATCCCTCCTACCTTTGCATTGTCTGCAAATTTGATCAGTTTACCTTCAGTTCCCCTATCTAGATCATTTATAAAAATGTTGAACAATACTGGTGCCAGGACTGAGCCTTGTGGTACCCCACTTGAAACACACTTCCAATTGGACGTGAAACTTTTATTACCAGTCTTTAAGTGCTATCACTGAGACAGTTATGAATCCACCTAACCATAGCCTTTTCAATCTCAAAGTTGGTTATTTTTTCAATAAGGATAATATAAGATACTTTTTCAAATGCTTTGCTGAAGTCAAGATATACTATCTCTACTGCATTTCCCTGATCCACCCAGTTCCACTGTTCCATCATAGAAGGAAATTAGATTAGTCTGGCTTGACTTGTTTGCTACAAAACCAAGCTAACTCTGGTTAATTATTGTATTCTTATCCAATTACCTACATACAAGTTGGTTAATAATTTGTTCAAAGACCTTTCCTGGTATAGAAGTAAGGCTCACTGGTCTGTAATTTCCTGGCTCCATCTTCTTACCTTTTTTGAAGATACGGACAACATCTTTCCTTCGCCAACCTTCAGGGACTTTTTCTATTCTCCATGATTTTTCATATTAGCTATTACATATTACCATAAGTGCCATTATACACAGGAGCTCTGTACATGGTATAAAGTGTATATTGTCAGTGTACAGGTAATGCAGGGATCACCGGTCACATTATACACAGGAGCTCTGTATATAGTGTAAGTGTACAGGTAACACAGGGATCACCAGTGACATTATACATAGGAGTTCTGTATTTGTTGTCAATGTACATGTAATATAATGATCACCAAAGACATACACATGAGCTGTGTACATAGTATATAGTGTATAGAATCAGTATATAGGTAACACACTGACTCACTGGTGACATCTCTAGTTGAAGTCCTTCATCTTTGCTTTTCTTCTTCATCCAGTGCAGACTGCCATCACTTCTTCCAGCCAGGGCTCATCTCTGCAGAAAGCAATACATAGTTATCTAGAGCACCACTTCCAGCGCAAATTCCCTAATTTTTCCCCAACTTCTATACTACACCGGATGAAAAAAAAGCGACAGTATTGCCCTGCACAGTAACAGGACCTCCCCCTCTCACTGAAAACATTATCCTCAAAAATAAAATGCATCACAGCAGTAATAATATCCATTAATTAGCCCCTACAGTAATAATGACCACATCCTGGTCCTATATGTACTCCATTCTGGACCCCCTGGCCCATTGTATTCTCCCATTCCTGACCCTTGTGTTCTCTCATTCGTGACCTCATATGTTCCCATCCTAGCCTCTTTGTAACTTCATCCTGCCCGCATATGTCTCCATCCTGCCTCCAAATGTCTCCATTCTGCCCCATGTGTCTCCATTCTCCCCATGGGCCATGGGTCTCCATTATGCCCTATGTGTCTTCATTCTGCCCCATGTGTCTCCATTCTGCCCCATGTGTCTCCATTCTCCCCGTGTCTCTATTCTGTCCCCTGTCTCTATTCTGTGTCCATGTGTCTGCATTCTGCCCCATGTCTCCATTCTGCCTCATGTGTCTCCATTCTGCCCTATGTGTCTCAATTCTGACATATGTGTCTCCATTTTGCCCGCATGTTGTCTGCATTCTGCCCCATTTGTCTCCATTGTGCCCCATGTCTCCATTTTGCCCCCATGTCTCCACTTTGCCTGCATGTCTCCATTTTGCTCCCATATCATCTACACTCTTAACTAATGTCTCCATTCTGCCCCATCTGTCCCCATTCTGACTCATATAATCTCCCATCCTGCCCCCATATTGTGACTTTACAAAAAAGTAAAGAAAAAAAGCTTCTCCTTACTTGGCCATGTTCCAGTAGCGTCATCTCCCCATCCATCTGAGGAGCAGACATGCCAGCGCATGGCAGTGAGGTCATATGTTGGTGATGTGCGCGCCGACGTTGGCTGCCAGCCTGTGACAGGCTGGTAGCTGTTAACTGTTGCTGTTCAGGAAGTCACTGAGGACGCAAGTTCAGTTACTGAACAGGCAGAATCCTGCTGCTGGGGCCTTCTGAGCAGAAGCAGAAAGGGGGGGGCCAGATCCAGACACCCTCTGCTCACCAGGCCCCATACACTAGTAAAGACAGTAATGCCCTGATGGTGTCCCTGTGTTTAAGGCTGCACAGAATAACAGTGGTTCGAGTTCGATCCGATATTTAGTCTGTGTGAGCCCTAAGTGGCTAAGGACTTTATGTGACACTATACAAGTTGTGTGAACGTAGCCCTTAAATAATTCATTATAGGTGCCATTCTCACAGGATGGAAAAATTGGTCATCTCCCTCTTTGCTTAATACAAGGATTAGCATCAGAGCAAGCTTGTTTATTCAAGGCAGATGAGCCAACAATGCCGAACCCAAAATATGTCATATACTAGATGTATATAGATTAGCGAGGGTTACGTATTACAGGATTGGGCTCTGTGTCATTAAATCGAGTTGTGTGATGTGTTCCAAAGAAACAGAATTAAAAACTGATGCACTGTACTAACATACATAAGGTTAAAAAATAATTCTAGCAGATATATGTCACTTTTTATTATTCCCATAGTCCTATATAAGAAAGCGGGGGACACTTCAAAATACCATTTTAATACCAAATCTATAGTGGAAGGTGCCACCCATAGATAAGAAGTGAGAGAAGAGATTGTTATTTAAAATTAAATTCTTTATTAATAATTAATATTAAAACATTTAAACGATAAAAAATGTGCAGGAGAGTAAGGGAGACTCCAAAAGAAGGGAGAACAAAATGCCAACGTGATACACCATAACACATATGCTAAATTAATAATTCAGATTTTATATTCCACTTATGATCAACTGGAAATCAGGAACAATATTCTTATATATCCGATAACTGACACTATGAAGCTATAAATATAGCTAAGCATATATAATTCATAATTCAATCCAGGAGCATTGTGCTTCCTATGTACTAAAGTGCCTTATTAGTGCCAGTATAGTGGTAAGAATCCTGTAGATGAATTGAATCCCCCCATAGAAATATGCAAAGAGGTGCTAAGGCAGTGAATAGAGTATATCCGAAATTAGACTATGATGAAGCAAATCAGCTTTGAAAGGCATAAATATCAATATGCTTCTCTTATCACATACCTATGCACCAATGATGGAATTCGCTGACAGGGGGAAGCGCATATATGGCGATGCAGTGGCGTCCTGTCTCCCGCGCCCGACGGGCACCGTTTCGTGTAGTCACTTCTTCCGGGGCGTGGACAAATAAGACAGGTGTAAAGGATATATATAGGGAAGGAAGGTGCTTTAGTGAAAAGATCGCTGCTGTCATATCCGATGTCCCTGTCGGCGCACGTCATGATAATGCGTCTCCTGAATAAAGAGACTTCCAGTGAAGCGCTCAGTGCACCGCAGGTGGAACGCACCGGCGGTCACGTGTGTGGAGCGCTCCCGGAAGTGCAAAGGGACCGCATGATCCCGACGTGCGCGCTGGACAAAGGGCGGCACAAAGATATGGAGAATTGACAGGAGATACTGCGCATGCGCATCTGGCCTTAAAACCGAAGGGAATTGCTACCGTCTCTTACAATCTAATCCCCTATCAAAATATCAAAATGAGCTAATTTCCATTATTGATAAAGCTTTTCAGCAGGGAATTGTACCTAAAAGCATGTTAGAAACCATTCAAAAATTACATCCAAAACTACCAACATTGTATCTTATCCCCAAATTACATAAGAATCCCGATGATCCTCCTGGAAGGCCCATTATATCTGGTAATGACAGCCTATGTGAACCTATTGCCAACTTTGTTGATTTTTACCTCAAACCTTTAGTGTCTACATTACCATCTTACATACAAGACACGACCTCAGCTTTACGGAGACTTGACCATCTATTTTTGGGAGAAAATATGATTATGGTTACAGCAGATGTGGAGGCTTTATATACCTCCATCAGACATGAAGATGGTTTAAAGGCAGCATCTTGGTATCTCCAAAATACCAACTTAGAACCCACATTGATAGAGACCATTCTGATCCTTTTAGAATTTGTCCTCAAACATAACATTTTTACCTTTAAAAACAATATCTATCTTCAAACACAAGGCACTGCCATGGGGGCCTCGTGTGCCCCCTCTTATGCCAACTTATTTTTAGGGGCTTGGGAAAGAGACATTTTTCAGAGTGATAGTATTCCAGAAATTAAAGAGATACAGGGGTGGATAAGATACATCGACGATGTATGGTTTATATGGGAGGGCACCATTGAAAATCTTCATGCCATGATGAGAAAGCTAAATGATAACGATAAGAACATACATTTGACATACCAATATGGTAAGAGTCTGGATTTTCTAGATCTTAAACTGAATGTTACTCCAGCTGGGATATAACTACAGATTTATTCCGGAAGCCCACCGCTACAACTCATTATTACATGCTACATCATTCCATCCACCCTCTACCATCAAAGGAATACCCACTGGTCAATTTTTAAGATTAAAACGAATATGCTCTGAACCAGCAACATTTCAAAATCAAGCTTCAGATCTAACTCAAAGGTTTTTAAACCGAGGATATAGTAAGAGATGTATCAAGCAGGGATTCAAAGAGCACAAAAACCACTAGGTGAACAATTATTATATCCTCCTCCCAAAGATATTGCAAAAAAAGATAATCAGGTAAGATACATCTCAACTTACCATAACCAATGGGACTCATTGAGGAGTCTATTTCAAAAACATTGGCCAATACTTTTAACGGACCCTAAGTTCTAAATGAAAAAACCAATCTAAAAGACTTTTTAGTCCATAGTCATTATGATCCAATTCCTAGGTCCGCCAACAGACACTGCATACAAGGCTTCTTTCCATGTGGCCTCTGCAAAGCTTGTATGAACATGAATAAAGTCACACATTTCGAAAATTATAACGGTTCTAGAAATATGATATTAGAAAACATCTTACATGTGCTTCTCAGGGGGTCATATACCACGCTACTTGCCCCTGTGGTCTGATTTATATAGGCCTAACTACCAGAGAATTCAAAATTCGGGTTCGAGAGCATATTCGAGACATAGAAAAATCTACAACAATTGAGGATTTATCTTCGTTGAAAAATTTACCGCGTCATTTTAAAATATATCACCAGTCTAAACCACATGGTTTAAAATTTAAAGCTATCGATCAGATCAAATTGGGAATACGAGGTGGAGACTTGGGGAAATCCCTAGCTCGCCTTGAAAGTAAATGGATATATCGTTTAAATACTATTACCCCCCATGGCCTTAACGAGAGCTTTGGATTCAATTCATTTTTATAAACCATCACTAGAAATAATCTATAATGATATCCTTGCATTGTGCAATAGTATTCCATCAATAATTTCATTTTGCTGCTCCACTTCATTAATGTAACTCCTTTTCCTGAGTTTCTCTTTTTTAGGTGTTTTTAATTTTACATGCTTCTTATTTATCACAATTGTATTTCAGCACTAGTGTTTTTATCTGTATCAGTTTTTCTTATTGTTTTCTTTGTTTTTCCAAGGTGCTTTCGTTTTTGTGTTTGATGTGGAGATGACTTTCCGTTGTTTTTTCCCCTCATGACCTTCGTGGCAATTTTTTTGGACTATCTGATCTCCTTCGGACTCCCATTATCACTAATTTCTAGTGATGAAGAAAATAATCAATTAATGTCTAGTTCTTGAATATGAAGACAATATATAATTGCCATATATTTTTTTGATCTAGCGCTTGGGGGTTTGATGTATTCCTTTTTTGTATTTTTCTTTTTCACATCCTCAATTTCAAATATCTCTTGCTAATACATGTTTACTATCAAGTCAGGCACACCCCAATATGTGCGTACGGCAATATTCTGAACTTCAGGTATATTTTTCCTTGCACTAATGTTGCTTTCACTTTCCTTAGGCATGTATGTGTGTGCAGATATATGTGCGCGCACCTGAGTGCGTGCACGTGTATATGCATACACATCTTTATACACATATATTATATCATTTATTTGATCACAGTTATCCATATTTGTAAGATTTCACGCCATTTCTGGTTTCCTACTTTTCCCAATATTAAGATATTTGATTTTATTATTTTATAACTAGAGGAGTTTATCTCCCTATAGATTCCCCCTCACTCACCAATAAATATCATTTCACATTACTAATTATCATATTTTATTCATTTTAATTTTACCATTTTTATGATCTTTTCATTCTTTCAACAAATCTTTTTTCTCCCTTCACATTTCACATCTGTGCATTAATCTTAGCCCCTCCCCCCCCCCTTTTCTTTAGGAATAGTTCGGTAAATATCACTGTACACACATTGTATTTTGCATCACACTTTTAATTTCCCTTCGGTTTTAAGGCCAGATGCGCATGCGCAGTATCTCCTGTCAATTTTCCATATCTTTGTGCCGCCCTTTGTCCAGCGCGCACGTCGGGATCATGCGGTCCCTTTGCACTTCCGGGAGCGCTCCACACACGTGACCGCCGGTGCGTTCCACCTGCGGTGCACTGAGCGCTTTACCGAAAGTCTCTTTATTCAGGAGACGCATTATCATGACGTGCGCCGACAGGGACATCGGATATGACGGCAGCGATCTTTTCACTAAAGCACCTTCCTTCCCTATATATATCCTTCACACCTGTCTTATTTGTCCACGCCCCGGAAGAAGTGACTACACGAAACGGTGCCCGTCGGGCGCGGGAGACAGGACGCCACTGCATCGCCATATATGCGCTTCCCCCTGTCAGCGAATTCCATCATTGGTGCATAGGTATGTGATAAGAGAAGCATATTGATATTTATGCCTTTCAAAGCTGATTTGCTTCATCATAGTCTAATTTCGGATATACTCTATTCACTGCCTTAGCACCTCTTTGCATATTTCTATGGGGAGATTCAATTCATCTACAGGATTCTTACCACTATACTGGCACTAATAAGGCACTTTAGTACATAGGAAGCACAATGCTCCTGGATTGAATTATGAATTTTATATGCTTAGCTATATTTATAGCTTCATAGTGTCAGTTATCGGATATATAAGAATATTGTTCCTGATTTCCAGTTGATCATAAGTGGAATATAAAATCTGAATTATTAATTTAGCATATGTGTTATGGTGTATCACGTTGGCATTTTGTTCTCTCTTCCTTTGGAGTCTCCCTTACTCTCCTGCACATTTTTTATCGTTTAAATGTTTTAATATTAATTATTAATAAAGAATTTAATTTTAAATAACAATCTCTTCTCTCACTTCTTATCTATGAGTGGCACCTTCCACTATAGATTTGGTATTAAAACAGATATATGTCACTGTAGTTTTATTTTTATAAAAAATGGGTTGACTGCTTGGTTAATATTGGCTACATCCAGTCTGAACACCTTTGCACAATTTTTTTTATATTATTATTGTGGAATGGGAAATGCAAAGTTAAGTAACTTTGTAAATAATCACTAGAAATTTACTAGTTTTGCTGCTGTTAAGTGTCTGTAATTCTTTTACCTAGCTGACTGATCTGCAAAAAATGTTACTAATCATCCTGAAAGGGAAACCAACTGTTAGGCTAAGTGCACACGATCAGGAATAATTGCGTTTTTTTCGCGTTTTTCCGCGGTTAAACCGCGAAAAAAACGCAAGCATTAAGCATTCTATACTTGTTAATTGATTGCGCATGTTTTGTACACATGTTGCGGTATTTTCCGCGAAAAAAAACGCTTTGCGGAAAATCTAGCAACATGTTCATTAATTTAGCGTAACTGCGGTGATTCCGCCGCCATAGGAATGCATTGAACCGCTTACTTTCCGCATGTGGCTATGCCCACTATGCGCAATGTAAGCGGTTCATGTGCGGATGGTACCCAGGGTCTGGAGCAGAGGAGACTCTCCTCCAGGCCCTGGGTACCATATCCCTGGTAAAACAATAATTAAAATAAAAAATAATGATATTTCTCACCTTCCGGCGTCCCACGCAGCTTTCCCGCCTTCAGCGACGCTCCCGGCAACTTCCGGTCCCAAGAGTCCTTTGCGAGAATCACCCAGATGGCATAGCGGTCTCGCGAGATGCTACGTCATCGGTGTGATTTGTCGCAATGCATCCTTGGGACCGCGAGTTGCCGGGAGCGTCGCTGAGAGGCGGGAAAGCTGCGGGGGCCGCCGGAAGGTGAGAATATCATTATTTATTATTTTTTTTATTATTTTTACATTAGATCTTTTTACTATTGATGCGGCATAGGCGGCATCAATAGTAAAAAGTTGGTCACACGTGTCAAACACTATGTGTGACTCGTGTGACCAACCTGTCAATCAGTTTTCCAAGCGATGCTACAGATTGCTAGGAAAACGCTAGCATTCTGCAAGCTAATTACGCTTGCAAAACGCTATTATTCTGGCGGGAATCAGCATACAAAAAACGTGCGTATTTCCTGCGGGAGAAGTGCGGGATTGCCGCAACGTGTGAACTTAGCCTTAGGGTTCGATTTCCCGCTGCTGCACAAGGGGAGTCTCGAACCTGTCCCGCTGCGGTCTCCCATTCATCTCCGGCCGCAGTGCAGTCTGCTCAGCAGAGACGTCGGTCCAAGTGTCTTGCCCACTCCACTACTGTGCAGTGACTTGCTGCTGCCTTTCCTGGATCTGCTATTATAGCCAGTGCTGGAGCAGACGTCTTTGGGACAAAGTCCTGCGTTTTCCCTTCTGAGCATGCCCAGAGTGAGATCTCTCATTGGAGATCAGGGGTCACATGTTCAGGTGCTGCAGCGGCTCCTATTGGTCCGCCAGGAAGGTCATGTAGCTACATGTGTTTGTAACAGTTTCTCATTGGTCCTTGTTCCTGGAAGGTCCTGTAGCTGTTGCTATAAAAGGGTAGCATGGCTGGGCCGCCATGCGCTAATATCAACCATTGTATGCTATGTGCCAGTGTGGTCATGTGTATGTGTGGATAGGGACCCGGCTGAAATAAGCCACTAGAATACCGACTTAATCGGTGAGGAGTTTGGTATGGTTAGCTGGTCAGGGTCGGTGTCCTAGATTACCGGCATAACCGGTGAAGAGTTTTGATTGCCGTATTCAGGGTCTGGCGTTCAGACGCCATAGATTGCGGGTGACTCCCGCGAGGACATTAGCACATGATCACGCTTTATGTACGCTTAGCACTTAACTGTGTACCTGAGAGCCTTACAGGACACAGTGCTTTTTCTCAGCGGCCCTGTGACGTAACAGGGTTCGCTTTCAACGCTAGTCAGCGCCCTAGCGTGTTTTCTTTGCCACTCAGTTGTGTCTAGTGAGTGCGCACACATCGCCATATAGCTCTGCGGCTCTCCTTCTAGCGGCTCTGTGGAGTAACAGAGTTCGCACTCATTGCCACAGCGCATTACGGCGTTTATGTTGGCGACTCTGCAGGATAACAGAGATTGCTTCTCGCGCCATTTTTACTAGCAGCAGGCTCCGCTTGCACGGTGGACCCCGGGCTGCGAACGCACCTTTCTACATTATATATTTGGTGTGTTCCGCAGACCCATAACATAATATTAGCGCCAGGGTCTGGCTAGTAAAATGGCGGATGAACAGCGATTACAGCTGTACATCCAGCAGCTGGAGGGTAGGTTGGCGGCTCTTGAGCGCACAACCTCAGCTGTGGATGTTACCGCAGTCGCTGTTCAGGCTGCTAGTGTAGCTGCAGCCAGTTTGTCCTCTGCCACCTCTGTCCCTACATTGTCCCACCTCCCGCTTCCAGACAAGTTTGCTGGTGACAGCAAGCAATGTCGGGGATTCATAAGTCAGTGCTCCATACACCTCGAGCTTCTGGCTGCACGTTTCCCCACGGATCGGGCACAAGTGGGCTTTGTGATAGCTCTTCTGTCGGGCAGAGCGTTGGAGTGGGCAACGCCGCTGTGGGAGCGCGACGACCGTGTGGTGCAGAGCGCTTTTCGTTTTCTGGAGGCTCTGAAAAAGGTTTTTCTAGGACCTCAGGTCACCCACGATGCGGCGCTCAAACTGCTGGCAAGTACCCAGGGTTCGGCTTTGGTCAGCCATTTTGCTGTCCAATTTCGGACTCTGGCCTCGGAATTAGAGTGGCCAGATAAAGTCCTCATTCCCGTGTTCTGGAGAGGACTGGCGGGTCATGTGAAAGACGCCTTGGCTACCAGGGAGATTCCTGCCACACTGGAGAAGCTTATCGCTATTTCCACCCGCGTCGACCTCCGTTTCCACGAGCGGAGGCTGGAACGTGTCCAGTGTAGGCAGAGGGTCCAGTTGGCTCCTACCTTCACCAACCCTCTGGAGTCGCCTGTTCAGGCGCCCGACCTTCAGGAGGTTGTCCTGCAGGATCTAAATCTCGGGTCACTCGTCCATCCCCGATTTGTTATATTTGCCAGCAGCAGGGACATTTTGCCAACCGATGTCCACAGCGGCTGAATAAGCGGTCGCGCCCAGTAACCGTAGGAACAGGGTCACTGGACGCCATGAGTTTTGCCCCTAAAGTGCTCCTTAAGGGGATAATTACCCACGGTTCTACCACCCTACCCGTCAAGCTGTGTGTGGATTCTGGGGCAGAGGGAAATTTTATGTCATCCTCCTTTGCTTCTCGCCACACCATGCCTTTGGTGTTGCTGGCTGAACCAGTATCGGTTCGGGTGTTGAACGGAGCAATTCTGCCCTCACAAATCACCCATCAGTCTGTCCCACTCACCTTGTCTATGTCTCCTTCCCATCAGGAGAATATATCATTTTTTATCCTCCCTGAGGGTATAGATGAGGTTTTTTTGGGATTACCCTGGCTCCGCCACACTCTCCCCATATTGAGTGGGCTTCAGGGAGAATTCTGGGTTGGGGTAATTTATGTAAAGGCAGATGCATTAGGGACAGCGTGCAGGTCAACACCACTGAGATACCCATAGACCTCTCTCCTCTTCCCAAGGTCTATTGGTCTTATGCCGACGTTTTCTCAAAGAAGGCTGCGGAGACTCTTCCGCCTCATCGCCCCTATGACTGTCCTATTGACCTCTTGCCTGGAGCTGAGCCTCCTAGAGGAAGGGTCTATCCCCTCTATCTTCCTGAGACAGAGGCCATGTCCCAATATATTCAGGAGAACTTGGCAAGGGGATTCATTAGGAAGTCGGTGTCACCAGCGGGAGCGGGGTTCTTCTTTGTGCAGAAGAAGAACGGAGAACTACGTCCGTGCATTGATTATAGGGGTCTCAACGCTATCACCGTGAAAAATAAGTATCCTTTGCCGCTAATCTCTGAGCTTTTTGACAGGCTTCGGGGAGCAAGGGTATTTACTAAGCTAGACCTGCGGGGTGCGTATAACCTGATTCGCATCCGTGAGGGGGACGAGTGGAAGACGGCATTTAACACCAGGGATGGGCATTATGAATATCTGGTAATGCCCTTTGGGCTCTGTAATGCTCCAGCTGTCTTCCAAGACTTTGTGAAAGACATCTTCCGGGATATGTTGACCACCTCGGTGGTAGTCTATCTGGATGACATTCTCATCTTTTCTCCAGATATGGCCTCCCACCGGAGAGATGTCTGCAAGGTCTTCGACCTCTTGCGAGCAAATTCCCTATATGCGAAGTTGGAGAAGTGCATGTTTGAGCAGGAGTCTCTACCTTTTCTGGGCTATATCATCTCCACCCAGGGATTGGCTATGGATCCTACCAAACTACAGGCTGTGATGGATTGGCAAGAACCCCACTCCCTTAAGGCGGTGCAGCGCTTTATGGGGTTCATTAACTTCTATCGCCAATTCATTCCCCACTTCTCCACTTTGGTAGCTCCCTTGGTAGCCCTCACCAAGAAGGGAGCTAATCCCAAGTTGTGGTCAGAGGAGGTCACCAAGGCGTTCTCCATCAAGTCGCATTTCGCCAGTGCTCCCATCTTACATCGCCCCGATGTCGATAAACCGTTTATCTTAGAGGTGGATGCCTCTTCTGTTGGTGCTGGAGCAGTCCTTTTTCAAATGGATGCCCAGGGTCGGAAGCATCCCTGCTTCTTCTTTTCCAAAACCTTTACACCAGCAGAGAGGAATTATTCCATCGGGGACAGGGAGTTACTGGCTATGAAGTTGGCCTTCTCCGAGTGGCGACATCTTCTGGAGGGGGCTCGCTTCCCCTTCCAAGTATTCACGGACCACAAGAACTTGGTGTATTTGCAGACAGCCCAGCGGCTAAATTCCCATCAGGCCAGATGGTCCTTGTTTTTCTCCCGGTTCCATTTCACCCTCCATTTCCTCTCCGGTGAGAAGAACATTCGTGCAGATGCTCTATCCCGCTCCGTGGTGTCCTCTGAGGAGGTGGAGGAGGAGCCTCGGCTGATTGTCCCCACAGAAAGCCTAAGAACGGTGGCTCCGGTTTCGCTTGAGTCTGTGCCTCCGGGGAAGACTTTTGTGCCCACCAATTTGCGACCGGAAGTACTCTCTTGGGCACATTCGTCCAGGGTGGGTGGACATTTTGGGACCAAAAGGACTTCTGAGTTGCTGGTGAGGACATACTGGTGGCCGCAGTTGGCCCGTGACGTCAGGGAATACGTTCAGGCGTGCGTCTCCTGCGCCAAGAATAAGTCCCCTCGACAACGGCCAGCTGGGTTACTTTTTCCTTTACCGGTGGCAGACAGGCCTTGGGAGATGGTCGGGATAGATTTTGTGGTGGGCTTACCCAAGACTCGGGCTGCACCATCATCTGGGTGATAACCGACCACTTCTCCAAAATGGTGCACTTAGTGCCGTTACCACGGTTACCGTCTGCACGGGCCTTGGCAGCATTATTCATTAGGCATATTTTCCGCCTACACGGTATGCCAGACAAAATTGTCAGTGATCGAGGTCCCCAGTTTGCGTCTCGGTTCTGGAGAAAGCTGTGTCGTCTACTCAGCATTGAGTTGAATCTCTCCTCTGCATACCATCCCGAGACGAATGGGTTGGTAGAGAGGGCCAACCAGACCTTGGTCACATACTTGCGACATTTTGTCTCTGCCAGGCAGGATGACTGGCCATCCTTGCTACCGTGGGCTGAGTTCGCTCTAAATAATGCTGTGGCTGACTCCACCGGACAGACCCATTCCTCCTGAACTACGGTCAGCATCCGCGGGTACCAGTGCCTATGCCCGTGTCTTCCGTCGATTCCAGGGTGGCAGACTGGGACCGCATTTCAGGATGCCATTCAGGCCTCCAAAGAGAGGATGAGGTCTTCGGCCGATGCCCATCGGCGCCCCGCTCCTACATTTGCTCCGGGTGACCTAGTGTGGCTTTCTGCCCGAAACATCAGGCTACGGGTAGAGTCCACCAAGTTGGCACCTCGCTTATTGGGCCCCTTTAAAGTTCTTGAGCAGGTGAACCCGGTGGTTTACCGCCTAGCCCTTCCGCCTCGCCTTGGTATCACTGACACCTTTCACGTGTCCCTCTTGAAACCCGTGGCCATTTCCCGGTTTTCCGAGTCATCTGCTGGGACGTCGGGTTCATCTACCGACGATCATGAGGTGAACGCCATTGTTGGGTGCAAGGTGGTACGAGGAAAAAAATTTTATTTGGTGGATTATGGGCCTGAGGACAGATCCTGGGAACCTGCCGAGCATGTTCACACTCCGCAGCTCATCGCTACCTTTGAGCGCAGCGAGGCCCAAAGAAGGGGGGGCCCTAGGAGGGGGGGTAATGTTAGGGTTCGATTTCCCGCTGCTGCACAAGGGGAGTCTCGAACCCGTCCCGCTGCGGTCTCCCATTCATCTCCGGCCGCAGTGGAGCCTGCTCAGCAGAGACGTCGGTCCAAGCGTCTTGCCCACTCCACTACTGTGCAGTGACTTGCTGCTGCCTTTCCTGGATCTGCTATTATAGCCAGTGCTGGAGCAGACGTCTTTGGGACAAAGTCCTGCGTTTTCCCATCTGAGCATGCCCAGAGTGAGATCTCTCATTGGAGATCAGGGGTCACATGTTCAGGTGCTGCAGCGGCTGAATGGTGCATGCGTCTCCCGACGCGTTTCGTCCTGAGACTCATCAGGGAAGTGTTACATGCAGACAAAATGGGGTGCAGACAAGCATGTAACACTTCCCTGATGAGTCTCAGGACGAAACGCGTCGGGAGACGCATGCACCATTCATAAGGCAACCGCAGCATATCCATATCCGGGGTGAAAGACAGTGTTTCAGCATACAGCCCCATGTTCAGGATATTGGGTGAGATTGTTCTGTATTTTACGATTCTCCATAAGATGATTATCTGCAACAGCGCTTATTTATTGTATGCACATATGGAATGCTCATTACACACGATGGGAGCTTTATTCCATTAGATGCTTAATAATAGCGTTGACTAGTACTGGTTGCCAAAAGTCTGCTTTTCATTTAACCCCTACTATGCACACATACTGATATAAGGTTTGGGATTTATTAAGAGATCAGACAAAAAGATCTACCGTATATACTCGAGTATAAGCTGACCCGAGTATAAGCCGACCCCCCTAATTTTGCCACAAAAAACTGGGAAAACTTACTGACTCGAGTATAAGCCTAGGGTGGAAAATGATATTATGCCCTATATGCTGCCCCATGTATTATGCCCCCATAGATGCTCCATAGATTGTGCCCCCATAGATGCTCCATAGATTGTGCCCCCATAGATGATCCATAGATTGTGCCCCTATATATGATCCATAGATAATGCCCCCATAGATGCTCCATAGATTGTGCCCCCATATATGATCCATAGATTGTGCCCCATAGATGATCCATAGATTGTACCCCCATAGATGATCCATAGATTGTGCCCCTATATATGATCCATAGATAATGCCCCATAGATGCTCCATAGATTGTGCCCCCATAGATGATCCATAGATTGTGCCCCTATATATGATCCATAGATTGTGCCCCATAGATGCTCCATAGATTGTGCCCCCATAGATGCTCCATAGATTGTGCCCCCATAGATGATCCATAGATTGTCCCCCTATATATGATCCATAGATAATGCCCCCATAGATGCTCCATAGATTGTGCCCCCATAGATGATCCATAGATTGTGCCCCTATATATGATCCATAGATTGTGCCCCATAGATGCTCCATAGATTGTGCCCCCATATATGATCCATAGATTGTGCCCCCATATATGATCCATAGATTGTGCCCCCATATATGATCCATAGATTGTGCCCCCATATATGATCCATAGATTGTGCCCCCATATATGATCCATAGATTGTGCCCCATAGATGATCCATAGATTATGCCCCCATAGATGCTCCATAGATTGTGCCCCCATAGATTATGCCCCTATAGATGCCCCATAGTATAGGCCTCATACGCTGCCGCTGCTGCTGCAACCGAAAAAAAAAAAAGACATACTCACCTCTCATTACTGAGGGCCAGGTGCCGGTGTCCTGAGCAGGCAGGGACACCGGCGCGCTATGGGGGACAGGTGCCGATGTCACCGCTCGCTCAGGGCCCCGGCACCTGAGACATTTACCTGTCACCGGGTTCACCGCTGCTCACCGCTGTCTTCCGGGTCCTCCAGCAGTGAATGCTCAGGCAGAGGGCGCGGCGCACAGTAACCACATCATCGCGCCCTCTGCCTGAACATCGCAGCAAGAGGACCGAGGACACAGCAGCGCATCGGTGGAACGGGACAGGTAAATATCGCTTATACTCACCCTCCTGCCAGCGCGTCTCTGCCCTGCTCTTCTCCCACGGTCCCGGCGCCAGTGTTCAGCGGTCACGTGTTACCGCTCATTAAAGTCATGAATATGTGCATATTCATGACTTTAATGAGCGGTACCACTGAGGGCTGAACACAGGCGCCGGGACCGTGGGAGAAGAGCAGGGGGGCTGCAGAGACCGCGCCGGTGGAGGGGTGAGTATATAGGACAGCTGTGCTCCCCCTCCCCGCCGACCCCCTGGTATATGACTTGAATATAAGCCGAGAGGGGGACTTTCAGCCCTAAAAAATGGGCTGAAAATCTCGGCTTATATTCGAGTATATACGGTATATGGTTTATTACATATAACTGTTAAACAGTTTTTATTTAGTTTTGGTATGGTTCTAAGGTTCAATTTGTGTATTATGTGGAGACTGCAATAACACAGTTCGGTTACCTTAACCATATTCATATCATATAGTATGTGGCATTTATAGGTGGGACCTTTAATTGGCTTTAAAAGACAGCTGCGCTTTCAGTATTTGCATTATATTCATAGCCGCATTGTCTGATTCCAATTAATCTATCAGGTCATAAGGGGTGCATTTACCCTTAGAGGATTGTATATACCTCCGGGGAATTTTATTATCTGTGTCTGTCGTTATTTGTGTGTTTATCATTATTTTTTCACCTGGCACTTGTTTTTTCACATTTTTTGTTGGTTAGTCCTTTTTAAAGTTTCATTAAAAGTTATATTTTATCCATTGCTTTTTCACATTATATACATTTTGGATAATTATTCCTGCTTTTTCCGTCTGTGCATAGCACAGACGGCGTAGTGTTCACGCGATTGCGTGTTTTAAAATCCCCCCGCGCCTGCGCAGTGTGCTTTGCCCAACAGTGGACAAAGCAAAAAATCATTACAGCGCATGCGCAACTATTTTCGGTCACTTTCCTTGCCCTGTAAGTCGTCCAAGACAAGCAGTCATTTCCGGGGCAAGGGAAGTAACCGAAAATAGTTGCGCATGCGCTGTAATGATTTTATGCTTTGCCCACTGTTGGTCAAAGCACACTGCGCAGTGCGGGGGGATTTTAAAACGCGCAATCATGGAAACACTACACCATCTGTGCTATGCACAGACGGACCTACGCAAGAGAAGCCGAGGAGCGCGGGGGGGAAGCAAAAAACACCGCCCTCCGGATCGGACCGCCCAGATTAGCATACAGAAAACCGAACTTTACAAAGGTATTTGGGCATGAAAACGGGGGTGTCAGGATATATGATAGATACCGATAGGTTACTTATGGGCGCACTATTCAGGGCATATCTTTATCTGATATAGCCAAAATGGGGTGACAGATTCCCTTTAACACTTGCATAATGATTGGTATGTGTGTATTTTGTTTTAATTTTACCAAAAATGTTCTCTTGGGGCTTCTTCACTCTGCATCATCCAAAGCATTGTCAGCTCCCAAACTGCAATGTGCATCATGATGTTCATGACATCAGAGGCCATCGAACTCGGGATGGTAAGATACCAAGACATGCAAAGCAAGAAGATGGACATAGTGAGTTGTGTTGGCTGAGAAATGTGGCGGACGTAGGCGGATTCATGTTTTATATCTATTAACTCTGGTCGGCAGCTGGGCCGAATAGGAACATTTGATTGCTTCAAATAACTCACGCACTCAAATTCTGCCCAAATTCGATCGAACTTCCGAATTCAACTATTGCATATGTGGCTCTAATCAAGAGTTCATCTACTGTTTGTACAAAAAAATAAAAATTATTTCGTTGAATATAAATTTTTCTATCCAGTTTCCAGCAGTAGATCAGGTGTCTATGATGCAGCTCATTATTCGATTGTGATTGATTACATACGTCCCTGGGAGGTGCCTCCTATAAGTCATAGGATCTTCAGAGGGCAGCACGCAAGAAGTATGATACATGAACAAGGTTGTGCTAATTGTCAGTACTGGGAAGTGTCCTTGTCAGGTACTGGTGACACAACATGGCAAAACAGCTGCCTTTAGTCACTTAGTAACATAGACATTACACAACTAATCTGTGCAAACAAATATTCTACTAATAACATTAATGACGCACCAGATCCCTGGTCCTCCTCACTGGTCTTCTGTTTACTTTGCTGCAGTTGTGCAGTTACTTTATGCCATGTGACTGCTGCAGCCAATCACTTGTATCAGCAATGTACAACTCAAGACCACTGAACCCAATGACTGGCTGCAGCCCGTCACTGGGGGGCAAATGAGACATTAACGTTGCAGTGAGGAAAACAGAAGATCAGCCTGGAGAACCTGGCACTGGAGCAGGGGGATTAAATGGTGAGTATAGAGAGTTAGGATGCTAGGGCATATTTTTATTATCTTTGAAAACCCCTTTAAAAGTGTCTTCTTGCGCCTGAAATTGTAAAATAATGGCCTGTTAAATATAATTGCCTTCCGAATTATCATGTGGTCACACATCGCTAACACAGGGATAAATTAATTTTAGGAGGTGACAGTAGTCACAAAATTGTATGTGAATCGCAGTTGTCAGACAACTGCTAACACATTTCATTCTGTACCTAACATCTCCTCCTCAACTCTCCTATGTGCCAGACCACTTCCTCTTTCTTTTGTTTTGGATCATTGTCCTGCTGCATAACCCGAGCGCGCTTCAGCTTGAGGTCACAAACAGATGGCCGGACATTCTCCTTCAGGATTTTTTGTTAGACAGCAGAATTTATGATTCCATTTACCACAGCAAGTTTTCCAGGTCCTAAAGCAGCAAAACAGCCCCAGACCATCACAATACCACCACCATATTTTACTGTTGGTATGATGTTCCTTTTCAGATATGCTGTGTCACGTCTGCACCAGATATAATGGGACATACTCTTTCCAAAAAGTTCACCTTTTGTCTCATCAGTCCACAGAGTATTCTCCCAAAAGTCTTGGGCATCATCAAGATGTTTTCTGGCAAAACTGAGCCGAGCCTTTATGTTCTTATTGCTCAGCAGTGGTTTTCATCTTGGAACTCTGTTATGCAGGACATTTTTCCCCAGTCTCTTTCTTATGAACTCTGACATTAACTGGAGCTAGTGAGGCCTGCAGTTCTTTGGATGTTGTTGTGGGATCTGTTGTGACCTCTTGGATGAATCGTCGCTGTGCTATTGAAGTAATTTTTGTAAGCTAGCCACTCTTGAGAAGGTTCACCAGTGCTCCATGTTTTCATCATTTGTGGATAATGGCTCCACTGTGGTTCACTGGGTCCCAAAACTTTAGAAATGGCTTTATGACCTTTTTCAAACTGATAGATATCAATTACTTTGTTTCTCATTTGTTCCAGAATTTCAGCATGATGTATAGCTTTGAGGACTTTTGTTCTACTTCACTTTGTCAGGCAGGTCCTATTTAAGTGATTTCTTGATTGATAAGAGGTGTCTCAGTAATCATGCATGGGTGTGGCTAGGGAATTTGAGCTTAGCTTCCCAAATATGTGATAAACCACACTTAATTTATGTTTTAAGGGGAGGCAGACACTTTTTCACACAGGGCTATGAAGGTTTGGATTTCTTTTTCCTTTAATAATAAAGACCTTCATTTAAAAAACTGCATTTTTTGCTTACTTGCGTTATCTTTGTCTAATATTTAAATTTGGTGGTCTGAAACATTTAAATGTGACAAACATGAAAAACAATAGGAAATCAGGAAGGGGGCAAACACTTTCACACAACTGTATGTGCATTGCCACACCTTCTCTAGCTCACCTATGTACCAACCACTCTATCTCTAGTTCACCTATATGCTTGACCCTTATATTTCTAGCTCACCTATGCGCCAGACCACTTCATTTACAGCTCACCTATGCGCCAGACCACTTCATTTACAGCTCACCTATGCGCCAGACCACTTCATTTACAGCTCACCTATGTGCCCGACCACTTCATTTACAGCTCACCTATGTGCCCGACCACTCCTACAGCTTTCCTATGTGTCAGACCATTCTTACCCCGCTCACCTATTGCTCACACCACTCCTTTGCAAATCTAAATGCCGGACCGGCTTCTTCAACTTTCTTTTACCTTTTCTATGTACCAGACTATATCTGCCCTCAAATGACTACTACTTAATAAGACCAATACTTCTACAGATCTGCATGTGATGGATTGTGCATTTCCCAGTTTTTCAGTTTGAGATAACAAAAAGAAGAAACACTTTAAATTGTGGTCGGTAGTAGACAGACACCATTGGAGGCAATCCATAGATGCACCGATATAATGACTTAGGAACAAGCAACCAAGCTTATATGTGGGTTTTTGAGTTAGTGAAAGAGCACATACATGAAAATGCATGTATAGGAGTATCAAATCAGTGCATATTGCACTTTGAGTCTGGAAGAAAGAACTGCTGGATGGGACTGTTTATTTTGGACCTTGGTGATCGAAGGAGGCGTTGACATTATTTGGCATATGGCAGGCAGCTTAAAACAATCAGGTAGTAAGGTCACCACCTAGCAATGGTATTATTTATTGCCACTGCAGGCAAATAGGTCACTACAGTGTATGTCATGTGCATCCCCTAGTGGTCGCTACTAGAATTGCACATTATTAAGTGTTAGGAATAAAGATGCAACAGACCAAAAATTCAATTCCTGTATTAAAAAAAAATACGAATTAAAAAAAGTTATAGGAGAGTTACAGGAGGACTTGTCCAGGAGTCTCCTGACTTAAACAGAAAAAAAAACGCATAACTATACAATCCATGAATCAGAACTTTCTTCCAGCTCTGCTCCGTATCAAAAAAGAAACAGACAAGTGAGCAGCTACTTAAGTTGGTAATATGATGGAGGAGAGTAAAGAGAGTGGGCAATCCTTTTTTATTAGAGTAATCTGATGATTTGATGAATACAGGATGTTAGTCTACTAGAAATAGCTATGATTATTTGTGTCGAATTTCTCTCTAGCGCCCCACAGGGAGGTTTCAGTATTACAGTATTCCAATTTAAAAGGAATCTGTCACCAGGTTTTTGCCACCTAATTTGAAAGCACCACGACGTCAAGACAGAGTTCCTGATTCCAGAGACGTGTCACTTACTTGGTTTTATCGGCAGGAGGACTAGTAAACCGTCTGCCCTATAGTCCTCCATATTTATTAGATCAATGTAACCCCGCCCCCACTACTGATTGGCAGTTTTCTGCCTATACACAGTGTACACAGAAAGCTGGTGTGGGCGGGGTTATACAAAGCTCAGCATTCAGAAAGCAGGTCGATCTGCAGCAGATAAAACAGGCAGCAGGCAGCCAAGTAAGTGACACATCGCTAGAATTAGGTTCTCTGCCCCATATCATGCTGCTCTCAGAAGGGCTAGCAAAAATGTTTTTCTTGATTTCCTTGTAGCCAAGTTTTCCCCACTATTTGTCTAATTAAAATGTTTTGTATATCAGACAATGCAAGGAAATAATTGTGTGTTTTGGGTTACTATTAGATTATAAAATCGAGCAGAAAGTGAACATTTTACACGAATATCTGAATGTAACCGTAAAGTGTAACTATCGTTTTAATTACTATTACATAAATCAATATTAGACATTAAAATAATCAATTTTGTAATGTATCTTAGAGAAATTTGTTTTTTTTCTCCTCAAGCAATTCATGGGTAAAATCTATACCATCTGTATGCCGTGAAGACAGATTCTCCCATTACTATGATAGGAAATGGCAGTTGGTGCTTTTAAAATCCTATGGAGATGGAGGAGGAGCTAGAGGCAAACACAGATATTCTGCTACAAGTTCTCCTGAAACAACAGTTACAGTTCTCCACTGAACTTTATCAGCACCAACTGTTATTTCCTAGCTGGTCACGGGAATATCTGTTTTCATCAAAACCAAATTTTACCAGTCAATTTAGATTTTTGGAAATCAATGATCAGTTCAGGAGGAGAAATAAGTGGGTTTTTTCTGATAAGCTGATCTTATGTTTTACTCCGGCCTTCAAAATCGTTCTAGTGTCGTTGTGGCTCTCCTCGCACCTCGCAGTGTGAACACTCATGACCGGATGTTATATAGGAGCTCTTAAGCTACACTGACAGATATGAAGACGGGACGGGCCGGTGACTGACAGAACAAAGCACTGTTTTCTACATAAGAATGTAACCTTGTCATGCGCAATCACCTTGTGAGGAGCCTTCAGCAGAGGTTCCAGTTCTGCAGCAATTCACGCTAATTAGCATGTCGGAGAATCTAGAGAGGAGGGGACCGGCGTTATGTATGACCAGGACTAGGCCTTATACACTAAATTGATTCAGTTAAACTGGCCCAGGGTTGTAACAAGAAAGCATGGGGACCCATAGCAATCTTGGAGTAGAGCCTTACTCTACCATGACCTCCGTCAGCAGCAAGTTCAGCACATGAAAAGCTTATAATTATTTTTGCTTTACCTAAAGGACCTTACCTTAGGGCAGCACGGTGGCTCAGGGGTTAGCACTGCAGTCTTGCAGCGCTGGGGTCCTGGGTTCAAATCCCACCAAGGACAACATCTGCAAGGAGTTTGTATGTTCTCCCGTGTTTGTGTGGGTTTCCTCCCCCACTCCAGACATACTGATAGGGAATTTAGATTGTGAGCCCCATCGGGGACAGTGTGGATAATAATGTCTGTAAAGCGCTGTGGAATATGTTACTGCTATATAACAATAAAGATTATTATTATTAGATTGTGAGCCCCATCGGGGACAGAGCCAATAATGTTTGTAAAGCGCTGTGGAATTAATAATGCTATATAAATGAGTAAAATGAATGAATAAAGCACTGAAATAATTGCAGAAAGTGATGTCACAGTACAAGGATAATGCACACAGTGATATCACAGAAGAGGGATAATAAACAATGATGTAACAGTAAAGGGATAATACACACAGTAATGTCACAATCAAGGTGTAAGGAGGAAGACCAGGCTGCAAGTACCTGTATTGAGCCGGGTCCGAAACTGCTGAGGCTGCATCCCATGTTTCCCGGGGGAAGGAATTGTTGGCATATACAACAGATTAGGACTTATAAGTAAAAGGAGGACTTTATGCTGACCTGACAATAGATGGCGATGTTGGGTAACGTTTCCTTTTGTTTAATGTATTGTATAAGAAATAGTCTCACTTGTAGTTTCACTTTCGTTTTGTTCCTGTTTCCTGATGCAATGCTGAAATGACTGTGCATTTTTTCCTTTACCTCATGTTAGAAGTAAAAGCTTGTTATCCCATGCAGCCTGCTCTGTGAAGTTTTCTACTGCAAAGGTGTGGATTCAGAAGCTGTGCAACAGGAATAAGGGACTGGACGGGGGCTCTGATCCGGAAGCTGGGGGCATGGTTAAAAGGGAAAGCACGTGCAGGACTGAGCTGGAGCCTGCCGCAGTAACAGGGAGAGAGACGGAAGCCCTGTTCAGCTGAGCGCCGCACGTAAGCTCAAGAGCCAGGGCAGGGTGCAGGACTGTTCGCTGCTGCCCCCCTTGACGTTCGTTGCCACACTGCTCTACCAGAACCTTGACAGTATTGTGGCCTTGCCTGTGTTGGCCGCCGCCACCAGCGGGGTCTTGAAGGGGAGAGCTAGAGTACCCCCGGTGACTACTAGAAAGCAAGGGGCCGTACACTCCGTGTCTGTGAGTACAGCGCACGTGCCGCCTAAGAGAGACCGAGTACGGGACAGACGTTTACTCCCTGGGCTGCGAGTATATGTTGGCCGGTCTACAGGAGACCCGGATAGTGCTTTGGACTCCTCTGTCTCAGCCGCCTCACATAATGGACTAGGGGCCCAGTGGAAGGTACTGGACACCGACCACTGCCGCCAGAAGATAGACCACTGTAACCAGCAGGACCTTCTTGGACAAGCACCGCTCCAGCTGTTGTTGGCGCTACTGACTTTCAAGCAGCATCTACAGTCGGAGGAACTGCTGACACGATAAGTGTACAAAAGAACTGCTGTTACCTTGTTCATTAACTGCATCTCATTTGCAATTGAACTGTTTATTCCCTCGTTTACCTCCCTTCGTGGAGTATTCCACTGTTAAGTAAAATTGTTAACCCTTGCTCTGCCTCCTGTCCGTCACTGCATCCCGCAACCTGCTTATACTTGGCGTAATCGGCAGGATGCAGTACACGTGGCAGACCAAGCGGTCAGGGGTGCCCCAAGAGTCAGTATACCGCTGGAGGCAATGTTGAGTAACCTCCCAAAATTTACAGGGAGCAAAACTCTGTTGGGGGACTGGACTGAGCGAGTCAGGAGTATGTTGAGAATGCACCCCATGACTCCCGCAATGGAGGCAGAGGTCGCCATGATGGCCTTGGACGGAGAGGCAAGGAGCTCCGTCATGTTCCGGCACCCCCATGAGCGAGACACCTTAACCAAGGTATTACAGATCTTAGAGGGAATGCATGGAGACCCCACGGACGTCGGAGAGTTGCGCATGCGCCTGTTTTGCCGTGTCCAAAGGGAGAGGTAGTTCATGGCCCAATACATGAATGTGCTGCGGGAGATATACGCTGTGATCGTTAAGCGAGATGACGTAGGCGATTGCAGAGGGGGTATGCCTCCCGTGGAGGATTGCGATTCAGACCGAAGCACCCACCGGATAGGCGCAGAAGTGAGTGTTGGACGTGTGGAAGAAGGGGACACCTGTCAAGAAGTTGCTCTACAAGAGTAAAGTCATAGTACAGTATAAGGATGTGAAGTAAAAATACTAATGGAAGAGAGAAAAGAGCAAGAGGGTCTTATCCAGTTAAAATTTGATAAAACATATAAAGGTTATGCTAACTTGATTATGTTGTGATCACACAACATTTAAGAAGGCCTGTAATCCCAGCTGCAGCAGGTATACCAGTCCAAAGACCAGGTTGAATTATGTAGAAAGGAAAAACTGTGTGGCAGAGTTTTTCTTCCATATGGATGTCCAAAAATTTTGGACATCCATATGGAAGAAAAACTCTGTCTCAGAAATTTGAGTGTGTACCTGAATTTACTGTCATCTACCAGCAGTGATGTCACAGTAGAGAAATAATAAATACAGTGATGTCACAGTACAGAGTGGTGGAACCACTGTGACGTGATCCGAGCAGAGCCTGGAGGGGCGTGACTAGGGGAACACCTGACCTTTCGCTAGAGTCCCTGATGGTGGGGTTAAACTTGCCCAATTCCCTATCAGTATGTCTTTGGAGTGTGAGAGGAAACCAGAGAACCTGGGGGGAAACACACGCATCTCGGGAAGAACACACAAACTCCCTGCAGATGTTGTCCTTGGTGGAATTTAAACCCAGGGCCCCAGCGCTGCAAAGCAACAGTGCTAATCACTGACCCACAGTGTCACCCACATCTTTAAATCCTCACCATACTCATACTGTTTTTGCATTCTTGCTCAGCTATTTTCAGAAGTCTTATAAAAGAGAATGGTTAGAGCGATGCAGGTGTGGTCACCTCTCTATGCACTGTGGTGGCAAAAAGGGTCCCATCTTTTATATAGGTGCCCCCAGCTGAGACACTGTTGGCAGAATACGTTTTTGATCCGGAAATCAAGAATGGAAACCCAAGAATGTTAGAAATTAGTACAATGAATTACATTAAACCTGGAAAACCCCTTTACCACCAACCCTATGACCAATTATACTGCGTGGCCATCACAGGCTCCCAGACACCACCCAAGAAGACTTCCTTCAAGATGTCAATGGAATCACCCAGATCTTCTAAATCATGGCTACCGGTGATGAATTTATCTTCTTTACACATAGATTTCCTTTCCTAATGATCCACGTGCATCAGTTTCACCTCATTGAACCTTGGAGGAACAGTTGGCTCATCAAAGAGGAGAATAAAGTGTTTTATAGTCTAATAACCAGATTTACAAGACAGAAAACCCAGAGCTGAGGAGAGGAGAGAGCGGGCTGAGTCACCGAGGAGAAGTGAGTGTACACATGTAAGGAATGATAATTACTCTTAATTTCTGCCAGGTATGCCAAGCATGAGCACATGGAGACATTTCGAAAGGAAACCTCTTTGAACATAAATAGTGTTTGGTAACACTTCTGCTTCTATATTTATCCCATCAGATATCTCATAATGAGCTGAAACCTTTGTGCCAGTCATCAACGACCAACTTATTCACTTCTTATAAAACCTGTCTAGGCTGCTCTATATTCATGCATCATGGTGGTTTCCCTGGACTATGTATGGCTGATGCACCCTTACAAGAAATATACGTCACATATAAGAGTCTCAAGTAACGATGGTCCTGTACCCATCCACAAATGAGTCATTCTAAACAAAAAGGTCCTCCATTACCAAAATGGTGCCTCTGATACAAAAGTGATTCTCAAAAACTAGACACCTTTCACAGACTGCCCAAAAGTGACTGATAAATTAAAAATGATCCACCCAAAAATATTAAACCCTGCAGAAGTCTCCCCATCCACAAACATGAATATACCTCACTTCTCTGTATAAGAATGACCTTCTCTGTTCAAAAATGATCCTCTCCAAACGAGACTGACCTATTCTGTATGAGACTGACCTTTTAGCCACTCCTTACGAGAACGACCCTCTCCGTACGAGAACGACCTTCTCCGTACGAAAATGACCCTCTCCGTACGAGAACGACTCTCTCTGTACGAGAACGACCCACTCCGTACTAGAACGACCCACTCCGTACGAGAATGACCCTCTCCATACGAGAATGACCCTCTCCATACGAGAACACGAGAACAACCCTCTCCATACGAGAACACAAGAACAACCCTCTCCATACAAGAACACGAGAACAACCCTCTCCATACGAGAATGACCCTCTCTGTACGAGAGCACGAGAACAACCCTCTCCATACGAGAACACGAGAACAACCCTCTCCATATGAGAATGACCCTCTCCGTATGAGAACGACCCACTCTGTACGAGAATGACCCTTTCCATAAAAGAATAACCCTCAACATATAAGAATGACCCTCAACATATAAAAATGACCCTCAAAGTATCAGATTGACCCTCAACGTATAAGAATGACCCTCAACGTATAAGAATAACTCTCAACGTATAAGAATGACCCTCTCCATATAAGAATGACCCTCTCCGTACGAGAATGACCCACTACGTACGAGAACAACCCACTCCTTACGAGAACGACCCACTCCGTACGAGAACGACCTTCTCCATACGAGAACGACCCTCTCCGTATGAGAACGACCTTCTCGATACAAGAATGACCCTCTCCATACGAGAATGACCCTCTCCTTTTTAAACTGACCCTCTCAGGATAAGTATGACCCTCTCAATACAAGAATGACCCTCTCCGTATAAGTATGACCCTCTCCATATAAGTATGACCCTCTCCGTATAAGAATAACCTTGTCTGTATGAGTATGACCCTCTCCATAAAATAATGACCCTCAACATATAAGAATGACCCTCAATGTATAAGATTGACCCTCAACGTATAAGAATGACCCTCAATGTATAGGAATGACTCTCAACGCATAAGAATGACTCTCAACGCATAAGAGTGACCCTCTCCATATAATAATGACCCTCTCCATACGAGAATGACCCTGAACATATAAGAATGACCCTCAACGTATAAGAATGACCCTCAATGTATAAGAATGACCCTCTCCATATAAGTATGAACCTCTCCATATAAGTAATACCCTATAAGTATCAGTATAACCCTCTAAGTATAAGTATGACTCTCCATATGAGAATGACCCTCTCCACATAAGAATGACCCTCTCCATACAAGAATGACCCTCGCCATACAAGAATGACCCTCGCCATACAAGAATGACCCTCTCCATACAAGAATGACCCTCTCCATACAAGAATGACCCTCTCCATACAAGAATGACCCTCTCCATATAAGTACAATCCTCTCCATACAAGAATGACCCTCTCACCAAGGAAAGAAAGACCCTCACTAAACAACAACGTCTCCATTCAGCAGAGCTTTTGGACCACTAGGTTTGGGAACCCGCGGCAAGTATGTTTATTAAGCTAAGCATGCGGCATGTAGTGCACCATCTGGGACTCCATCATCCAGGGGTCCTCATACTTCCACACTTCCCCCACAAACAAGACCCACATTCCTACTTGAATGGGAACTGGGCAGAATATAGACAGAAGATGATTTTTAAGATTATCTGGGAGAGTGCAAGGACCCCTTAAGAACCCAATGAACACACAGCACTGGTCAATGTAGATTTATTTGACCCCTTAAGAACCCAATGAACACACAGCACTGGTCAATGTAGATTTATTTGACCCCTTAAGAACCCAATGAACACACAGCACTGGTCAATGTAGATTTATTTGACCCCTTAAGAACCCAATGAACACACAGCACTGGTCAATGTAGATTTATTTGACCCCTTAAGAACCCAATGAACACACAACACTGGTCAATGTAGATTTATTTGACCCTTAAGAACCCAATGAACACACAACACTGGTCAATGTAGATTTATTTGACCCCTTAAGAACCCAATGAACACACAACACTGGTCAATGTAGATTTATTTGACCCCTTAAGAACCCAATGAACACACAACACTGGTCAATGTAGATTTATTTGACCCCTTAAGAACCCAATGAACACACAGCACTGGTCAATGTAGATTTATTTGACCCCTTAAGAACCCAATGAACACACAACACTGGTCAATGTAGATTTATTTGACCCCTTAAGAACCCAATGAACACACAGCACTGGTCAATGTAGATTTATTTGACCCCTTAAGAACCCAATGAACACACAACACTGGTCAATGTAGATTTATTTGACCCCTTAAGAACCCAATGAAACACACACACTGGTCAATGTAGATTTATTTGACCCCTTAAGAACCCAATGAACACACAGCACTGGTCAATGTAGATTTATTTTGTTGGCTTAGAGTTCTGAGATGGGTCTATTTAAAGGATACTAACTTTATATTCTTGTCCACATGAAAATATATTTTAATATTTACAGCTAATTATATTCTCTGTTTCCTTATTTTTCCTGCATTTTGTGCTCTGCCCTGAACCATAGTGACACTGCAGATGTATTGCTCCTGTCTCACCACACAACTATTCGTCACACAGCAGCATCCTCAAGTGGACTGTTCAGGAGTTACAGGGAATGAAATTAAAAGCTTTTTTGCATGTAACTGAGAAAAAGTTTTGTGTTGCTTTTTTTGGATGGAGGAGTTGCTTTTTTTTTTTTTTTAGAGGGAAGCGTTCACAAATTTTCCATGGTGACCAATGTGTGCTATTGGCAATCAAAAGAGTTTGTTCTGTAATTCCATAATTCCTGCTATGTGCATGTAACAAACTCCACAAAATTGAGTTGCTTACCATGAGGACATGAATCATGCCGGCCAAATCACAGTATGTAAAGGCCACTGTGCCAAGCACTGGAAATCATCATTTAAATAATACAAAAATATAATTCTGAGTCTTTTAAATGCTAGAAATATATCATACATTGCAGCGTCCAGATGTTACAGCATAGTGGATGTGCTTTCAAGAAATCCCATGCCCACTCTGCGTGCACAGAGGCCCGCGGCTCACCAGCAGAGACGGACATGTGGCGCGTCTTACCAGACTGCAGCATGTCTATTTATCTTGTGGAGACCCGAGTCTCCGCTAGATAAATCTCACCTGCACAATGTAATGGATGCAGTGAATCCGCACGGTTCAATGAACACATGCGGAATCACCAGCGTTCAATGTGCGAATATGTGCTGTATCCAAAGCGCTGCCAATTACTGACCGTGGGCACCTACCCTCATAATATCCCCATAATATGCTGTCTTAATACCACAGTACAGTGCTCTAATAATGCCACCACACAGGAGTCTAATAATAATATTACTATGGTGATCTTATTAAAGAATAGTATAAAGTGCTTTAATAATACCAACATATAGTGTTCTAATAAGATCACTGGGTAGTGCTCAAATAATACCACTATACAGTGCTCTAGTAACACCGTCACACAGTGCTCTAATAATGCCACAATACAGTGCGCCAAAAATAGTATTTATTATGCTCCAATAATACCATCATACAGAGCTCTAAAAGTACCACCATACAGTGCTTTGATAATACAACCAAACTGTGCTAAACTAATGTGACCATTCAGTGCTCTAATACCCCAACAGATGCTCTGGTAATATGACAGCACATTGCTCTAATAATTCCAGTATACTGTTCTTTAGCAATACAACCATTCTGTGCTTCAATAATACCACAATACTGTGCTCTAATAATACTACCACACTATGCTCTAATATTCCACAAGACTGTGCTATAATAATGCCACCAAACTGTGCTCCAATAACACCGGCATACTGTGCTTCAATATTACTTCCATACTGTGCTCCAATATCACTAAACCATTAATCTGTGATTTAATATAATTACCATGCTGAGCTCTAATAACATCACCATAATGAGCTCCAATAATATCACTGCATTGGGCTCTAATAATATCTATATATTCTTTTCTAATAATGCTGCCATACAGTGCTTTCATAGTCTCATACATTGCTTAGTCGATACCATCTGTCCTAGAAGTAATAGTAAATCTATAAGCCATCTCATACCTTCACTGTGAATATTAGTTGTACTTTTGAAAGACACCATTGGTTTTAACATATCATGTACTGAAAAATGGGAAAAAAAAATCCAAGTGCGGTGTAATTGCAAAAAAGTGCAATTCCACACTTGTTTTTTTTTTTTTACCATGTTCACTGAGGCTAAGTGCACACGATCAGGAATAATTGCGTTTTTTTCGCGGTTTTTCCGCGGTTTTCCGCGGTAAAAACGCGATAAAAACGCAAGCATTAAGCATCCTATACATGTTAATTGATTCCGCATGTTTTGGCCACATGTTGCGTTTTTTTCCGCGAAAAAAACGCTTTGCGGAAAAAATAGCAACATGTTCATTAATTTAGCGTAATCGCGGTGATTCCGCCGCCATAGGAATGCATTGAACCGCTTACTTTCCGCATGTGGCTATGCCCACTATGCGCAATGTAAGCGGTTCATGTGCGGATGGTACCCAGGGTCTGGAGCAGAGGAGACTCTCCTCCAGGCCCTGGGTACCATATCCCTGGTAAACAATAATTAAAATAAAAAATAATGATATTCTCACCTTCCGGCGGCCCCCGCAGCCTTCCCGCGGCCCCCGCAGCCTTCCCGCCTTCAGCGATGCTCCCGGCAACTTCCGGTCCCAAGAGTCCTTTGCGAGAATCACCCAGATGGCATAGCGGTCTCGCGAGATGCTACGTCATCGGTGTGATTTGTCGCAAAGCACTCCTGGGACCGGAAGTTGCCGGGAGCGTCGCTGAAGGCGGGAAGGCTGCGGGGGCCGCCGGAAGGTGAGAATATCATTATTTATTATTTTTTTTATTATTTTTACATTAGATCTTTTTACTATTGATGCGACATAGGCGGCATCAATAGTAAAAAGTTGGTCACACTTGTCAAACACTATGTTTGACTCGTGTGACCAACCTGTCAATCAGTTTTCCAAGCGATGCTACAGATCGCTAGGAAAACGCTAGCATTCTGCAAGCTAATTACGCTTGCAAAACGCTATTATTCTGGCGGGAATCAGCATAAAAAAACGTGCGTATTTCCTGCGGGAGAAGTGCGGGATTGCCGCGGAAATTTCCGCGGCAATTCCGCAACGTGTGAACTTAGCCTAAAAGCTAAAAAAAACTGACCTGCCTTTACGATTCTCCAGGTCATTACTAGTTCATAGACACCAAACATGTCCAGGTTTTTTTTTAATTTAAGTGGTGAAAAAAAATCCACCTCTGATTGTCATGCCAACCCATTGGTGACCCGTGATCACGTGACAGAGTCACAGATGGGCAGGATTTCTGGCGCGCTTACCGGAAGCACAAGTTAAATGCTGCTGTCAGAGGAATTTAACAGGTTAACAGGCGTGGGTGGATCGTGATTCCACCCACGGCTGTTAGAGGCACATGTCAGCTGTTCCAGAGCCCACATCAAAGGGAGGGATTTCGACGTGGGCGTATTATTACGTCCAACGTTGAAAAGGGGTTAATATCTCCCGCCTGGGACTTTCAGGCACAAATATATAGTGGAATTTAGGAATCCCATAATTTTCTAAAGACTGAGCTACATCCCATAACCATCCTAGTTATAAGTCACTGGAGGGGAGGTATGTGGGCGTAACTTGTGTTAATAAAAGCAAATGCTGAACTATTACACAGGTCTATAAGCAAAAAAATGTTCAGGTGCCTAGCATTTTTTCATGGATTTAGGGTATTTTGAGGGGCCTGAATTTAAAAATCCCATTACTTTTGCTGAATTGGTTCTAGTTTTTGAGATAATTCATCCATAAAATAATGCATTCTCCCAATGAAACTTGTGTGTGATAACAAATGCAATAGCTTTTGGTCTTTTGACTCTTTTTAGTATCTTGGGTGACGAAATATCCCATATAATTATTTTGTATTTCAATTTGTAGGTTTACAATGCCAAAAATAACTTTTTTAAGCCTCAATTCCTACTGTAATTAATTAACCACTAAATATCTCATAAACTAGTTTCAATCTTGCAAAATCAAAGTCATGTTCTTATTTAGCACCAACTTAATATAAAACTGTTCAGACATCATTGGCACCAAAATCACCGTATACCAGGGTTAATCAGAGTCAGTCCTGGGAGACACAGTGCGCTGCGGTGTTGTCTGTTTTAAGAAACGAAGAGTTCCCCTTCATGAGAGACAGTGCCGTTCCTGCAACATCAGTTTTAGTACATTTCTTCTTTTTATTATTTTTATTTTATGCAATTGTATGCATCTTATTGTTTTGCTCCCATTTTGTAACATTTTTGTATACTTTTTATAAACACTGCCTACTTTTCAGAATAAATACCTGAAAATTAATAGTTCTGTTCCTCTTGTTCTGTAAACCGCACCCCTGAAGCCATACGTTATCTGTAATGCGTGTCCAGTCGGCCTGTATAAATGATTGGTGGTGGCAGCTAGTTCCGTTTGTTATTGTCGAGTTCGGCAGTGAGCGTACCGGGGTATATATATATATATATTCCATGCATTCGAATCGAAGGTGTATATACCACACGCTCACTGAAAGTTCCCCAATAACAGGTCTAGTAGTAAAAACAGTCGTGGCCTCGTCTATCACTCATCAGTCAATTGAGTAATTGTCCTGACGATTGGAGGTGGCCAACTGTGTTTCTCCTGGCATATTGATAGCAGCGGTTGAGATCTGCGTGATCTTTCCAATGTTTTTCTTGACAAACTGGTGTGCAGCAGTGGGATCTGCGTGATCTCCTTGTTATTATCCTTGACACCATCATGCAGCGCTCAGATGATACCACTCTTCAGGGATCATCATACACTGCCCATTCATGTGACCATACAGTAATCAAAAGCTCAGTGTCGGACTCGGGTGTCAAGGGCCCACCAGTAACATTGACTTTGGGGGCCCACTTTTCACCTGCAAACAAATATTACACTACCCTCGTTCACAAATTTACCTATATGTCTATATAATAATAATCTGGGTAGTTTGGTTAATGAATGATGATATGCTGCTTTTTTTCTGTGCAAAGTGAACTAAGTGAATTATACAAAGTACTGCCCATAAAATGGGATTGGTGGCCCAGATCTGCACAGGTGCCCACCGGGGGATTCCCCTGTTACCCTATGGACCAGTCCGAGCCTGCAAAAGCTGCGACCATACAGTAATGAAATATAAGCTTCAAAAATATGACTGTTTTGTTGGTATTAGTAGAGTCCGTGGGGCATTTGACCCTCTTTGCCTTTCCTATAATCCTAGTCTTATTCAAGCCATTTTTGTCAGACCTCACAGTGGAATTTATCAGTGGTAGCAGGCACCTGTATAAACTGTCGGCATATGGAGTGAACATCAATATACAGTATGTGTGCAGGCAATGGATATTTCTATAGCCTTTCTCCCACCTTTCTTCTATGTCTATAGTTCTATTAACTTAGTGAAAGAGTCAACGATTGACGTCGGCACAAGACTCTGAAGGTCTCTTGCATCTTGGTTAATAGGCCGCTAAGATCCCTTCATGCCGTCACTTCATGAAACTAAATTTAGAGCTTTGGTCTTTGAGCATCTTGTAGAGTTTACACAAGGAGTGTGCCGCACTCACCGACTCTGCGGTCTATAGGAGTTTGCCGCACTCACCGACTCTGCGGTCTATAGGAGTGTGCCGCACTCACCGACTCTGCGCTCTATGGGTTGTTGCCTGACCTGTCTCCCACAGGTTCTGGGCTAAATATTTTTTATACAGGTCTTTATACTGATTTCTTACTTTTCCTGTTGGTTTGACATTTCTCAATGAATGGAATGAGATGACCAAATCAAAAACATGATTTCTGATACTCTGTTGGGAGCTGTGTTATGTTATGGTAGCTGAGGAGAGCAGGCAAAAACGGCAATACACCAGAGAGGTTGGAATCTATTGGATTGCAGTACCCTGACTAACCACCACAACTAAAGGCAGCCGTGGAGCGTTCCTACGTTGGTCCTAGACGCCTCGTCACAGCCTGAGAGGTTAACTACACCGGAGCAGATCCCAAAGAACATAGGAAGCCCCAAACATGTAATGGCAGTTAGACAAGAGGAAATACAGACACAGACAGAAAATAGAGAAAACAAAAAACAAGAAACAAATATCCTAAAATAAAACAAAATAAAAAATATATTGCAAAACATGCATGAAGTTGTAATAAGGGTATTTGGTAAACATAATTTTGATCAAAAGAATGTACAAGCCATCCCGCCACGTCAAGGCAACCTTTGTGGGACAGTCCTACTCTAATATTAAAAACCTTTCCACTTGTCAAGTGACGTAAATGTGAACAAGGCAGAGGGACTGAACCCATCAGTTGAAGCATAGGCCAGACAGGATGGATTTTTCAGCTCAAAAGCAGGGCGGTCACACCCTTATATGCACAAGATGCACTAAGAACTAAATGAAAAACTGGGTCTGAACTGAAAAAGTAAGTTGATGTGTATGCAAAATGTAAATGCATATCAAACACATGACCATTAAACAGAGAAAACAAAAAACAAGAAACAAATATCCTAAAATAAAACAAAATAAAAAATATATTGCAAAACATGCATGAAGTTGTAATAAGGGTATTTGGTAAACATAATTTTGATCAAAAGAATGTACAAGCCATCCCGCCATGTCAAGGCAACCCTCTGTGGGACAGTCCTACTCTAATATTAAAAACCTTTCACTTGTCAAGTGGCATAATGTGAACAAGGCAGAGGGACTGAACCCACCAGTTGAAGCATAGGCCAGACAGGATGGATTTTTCAGCTTCAAAAGCAGGGCGGTAACACCCTTATATGCACAAGATGCACTAAGAACTAAATGAAAAACTGGGTTTGAACTGAAAAAGTAAGTTGATGTGCATGCAAAATGTAAATGCATATCAAACACATGACCATTAAACAGAGAAAACAAAAAACAAGAAACAAATATCCTAAAATAAAACAAAATAAAAAATATATTGCAAAACATGCATGAAGTTGTAATAAGGTATTTAGTAAACATAATTTTGATCAAAAGAATGTACAAGCCATCCCGCCACGTCAAGGCAACCCTTTGTGGGACAGTCCTACTCTAATATTAAAAACCTTTCCACTTGTCAAGTGACGTAAATGTGAACAAGGCAGAGGGACTGAACCCACCAGTTGAAGCATAGGCCAGACAGGATGGATTTTTCAGCTCAAAAGCAGGGCGGTCACATCCTTATATGCACAAGATGCACTAAGAACTAAATGAAAAACTGGGTCTGAACTGAAAAAGTAAGTTGATGTGTATGCAATATGTAAATGCATATCAAACACATGACCATTAAACAGAGAAAACAAAAAACAAGAAACAAATATCCTAAAATAAAACAAAATAAAAAATATATTGCAAACATGCATGAAGTTGTAATAAGGGTATTTGGTAAACATAATTTTAATCAAAAGAATGTACAAGCCATCCCGCCACGTCAAGGCAACCCTTTGTGGGACAGTCCTACTCCAATATTAAAAACCTTTCCACTTGTCAAGTGACGTAAATGTGAACAAGGCAGAGGGACTGAACCCACCAGTTGAAGCATAGGCCAGACAGGATGGATTTTTCAGCTCAAAAGCAGGGCGGTCTGGCCTATGCTTCAACTGGTGGGTTCAGACTGTCCCACAAAAGGTTGCCTTGACGTGGCTTGTACATTCTTTTGATCAAAATTATGTTTACCAAATACCCTTATTACAACTTCATGCATGTTTTGCAATATATTTTTTATTTTGTTTTATTTTAGGATATTTGTTTCTTGTTTTTTGTTTTCTCTGTTTAATGGTCATGTGTTTGATATGCATTTACATTTTGCATACACATCAACTTACTTTTTCAGTTCAGACCCAGTTTTTCATTTAGTTCTTAGTGCATCTTGTGCATATAAGGGTGTGACCGCCCTGCTTTTGAGCTGAAAAATCCATCCTGTCTGGCCTATGCTTCAACTGGTGGGTTCAGTCCCTCTGCCTTGTTCACATTTACGTCACTTGACAAGTGGAAAGGTTTTTAATATTAGAGTAGGACTGTCCCACAAAGGGTTGCCTTGACGTGGCGGGATGGCTTGTACATTCTTTTGATCAAAATTATGTTTACCAAATACCCTTATTACAACTTCATGCATGTTTTGCAATATATTTTTTATTTTGTTTTATTTTAGGATATTTGTTTCTTGCTTTTTGTTTTCTCTGTTTAATGGTCATGTGTTTGATATGCATTTACATTTTGCATACACATCAACTTACTTTTTCAGTTCAGACCCAGTTTTACAGACAGAAAATAGTATGAGCAAACGCTGGGGCCCAATCTGCCTAGACAGAAAAGGATAGAAAGGATACTCACTGCATTCCAAAAAAAACCCTAAAAAATACCAACTCTACTGATTGCAAAAACACCTGAGATCACACGACCTCTACCACCTAAATCAGTTCTCTGGTGTAACAAAACTAAGACGCAGCCGCTGAAAAAACTGGAAAAGGCAAATGAACAAATAACAATGGCTCCAGCGGAACTGAGAGGAGCCCAAGCTCCCCGGGGGGGAACCTGGCTAACCTCACAGAAATGCAGAGAAATATGCAAATGGTAAGCACAAAAACAAAAACAGAAAATATCCTATCTGAAAGCAGAAGAAGAGGCAAGACTCAGCAAGCTTACAAGTGAACCAGGCACCACAGTTGAGACAAGAACAATTGATCACCGGCAACCATGATGGGAGGGAACCTCCCTTATATCAGACCAGTCTGTAACTCCTGATTGCCAATCCTATTGAATGGTTCAGTACTGTTTGTAACCACCAGAGGGAGCTTCTGCTCAGAATTCATTTCCAAAACATTCACAACAGTACCCCCCCTTGAGGAGGGGTCACCGAACCCTCATTTGTGCAACCAGGTTGGTAAGGATGAGCTCGGTGATATGCACGTATCAGTCTCCTAACATGGATGTCCGAAGCAAACACCCAAGAATTGTCCTCCTGACCATAACCTCTCCACTTAACCAAATACTGGAGTTTCCGTCTAGAAAAAACGAGAATCCAATATTTTCTCAACCACATACTGCAGATTGCCCTCAACCAAAACAGGGTTGGGAGGCGCAGCCATAGGAACCACTGGCTCGACAAACCTCTTCAATAAGGACTTGTGGAACACGTTATGGATCTTAAATGTCCCTGGAAGAAGTAAACGAAAGGAAACAGGATTAAGAATCTCCATGATCTTATAAGGTCCAATGAACCTAGGCTTAAACTTAGGAGATGCAACCCTCATAGGATATTTCTTGAGGACAACCAGACCAAGTCCCCACTTTAAACCGAGGACCATCAGTCCTATGCCGGTTGGCAAACCGCTGGGCCTTCTCCTGAGAGAGGAACAACCTCTCCACTACCTGGTCCCAAATCTGCTGCATACGCTCCACAACAGAGTCAACACCCGGACAGACAGAAGCCTCCGTCTGTCCCGAAGAAAATCGAGGGTGAAACCCAAAATTGCAGAAAAATGGAGACATCAAAGTGGCAGAGCTTGCCCTATTATTAAGAGCAAACTCAGCCAAAGGCAAAAAAAATTAAGTAGAAAAACACGTCACTCCTTATAAGTAGCGGTGCTCAGATAAGGGATGCCAAGCCCAATCAAATAATGAATTAAATAAATCCGGCACACAGATAAGATGAAACTAGTGAGAATTTTATTGTACAATCCAATATTGTGACGTTTCGTCATATATGCTAACAGGAAATGCAATGTGAAGATTGCTTCAGGAAATGGCGCCATTTCCTGAAGCAATCTTCACATTGCATTTCCTGTTAGCGCTGCAAGGCTGTAACTACTTTCTTTGTACCACCACAATCCGTCTGAGGAAGGTCAGGGTATATGACCGAAACGTCACAATATTGGATTGTACAATAAAATTCTCACTAGTTTCATCTTATCTGAGTGCCGGATTTATTTAATTCATTAAAGGCAAAAAAGAGACCCAGTCATCTTATCAGCAAACACAAAGCATCTCAGATAAGTCTCCAATGTCTGGTTTGTTCTCTCAGTTTGTCCATTGGTCTGAGGATGAAAAGCAGAGGAGAAAGACAATTGAACACCAAGTTTAGAACAAAAAGTCCTCCAAAATCTGGAAACAAACTGGACTCCTCTGTCAGACACAATGTTCTCAGGAATGCCGTGTAACCGAACCACGTGCTGAAAGAACAAAGGCACCAATTCGGAGGAGGAAGGCAACTTAGGTAATGGCACAAGATGTATCATCTTGGAAAACCTATCACAAGATTACCCAGATAACGGTCATTCTCTGAGAAACAGGGAGGTCGGAAATAAAATCCATAGAGATATGGGTCCATGGTCTCTTGGGCACAGGCAATGGCATCAACAAACCACTAGAGCGAGAGCAAGGCTTGGAGCGAGAGCAAGTCCCACAGGACTGCACAAACTCCCTGACTCACAAGACAAAGTAGGCCACCAAAAGGACCGACTCACCAAGTCTCTGGTGCCAAATATTCCGGGATGACCGGCCAACGCGGAACAATGAATCTCAGACATCACACTCTTTTTCCACCGGTCTGGGACAAACAATTTCCCAATAGGGCAGCGCTCAGGTTTATCTCCTGACACCCTTCCAGAGCCAGTCTCAAATTGGGCGAGATGGCGGAAAGAACTTCACCCTCTTTCAAAATAACAGCAGGATCAGATAACTCAGGAGAGTCCGCAATGAAACTCCTCGAGAGGGCATCCGCCTTAACATAACATTCTTAGTGCCAGGAAGAAAGGAAACCACAAAATTAAAACGTGTGAAAAACAAGGCCCACCTGGCCTGTCTAGGATTAAGTCCTTGGCTGATTCCAGATAAACCAGATTCTTATGGTCCGTGAGGACCACCACCTGATGTTTGGCTCCCTCCAGCCAATGTCTCCACTCTTCAAAAGCCCACTTCATGGCCAATAACTCCTGATTACCCATGTCATAATTACGTTCAGTTGGAGAAAATTTTCGAGAGAAAAAGGCACAAGGGTTACTTTTAGAGGTCTCAGGATCTCTTTGGGACAAAACGGCACCTGCCCCAATTTCAGAGGCATCAACCTCCACCTGAAATGCAGAGAAACATCAGGCTGCCGTAGAACAGGAGCAGAAGTGAATCTCTGCTTAAGTTCCTGAAACGCAGAGACTGCCTCAGGAGGCCAATTCACCACATCAGAACCCTTTTTGGTCAAATCAGTCAATGGTTTAACAATAACAGAGAAATTACCAATAAATTTACGATAAAAATTGGCAAAACCCAAGAATCTCTGAAGAGCCTTTAATGAAGTAGGTTGGACCCAATCACAGATGGCCTGAATCTTGACCGGGTCCATTTCAATAACAGATGGGGACAAAATGAATCCCAGAAATGAGATCCTCTGTACGCCAAAAAGACACTTTGATCCCTTCACATACAGAGCATTCTCTCTCAAAATCTGGAACACAGTCCGAACATGTTTCACATGAGAGTCCCAATCATTGGAAAAAATCAAGATATCATCCAAATAAACAATCAGAAATTTATCCACAAAATCCCTGAAAATGTCATTCATGAAGGACTGGAAGACGGAAGGAGCATTAGTGAGCCCAAAGGGCATCATTAGGTACTCAAAATGCCCCTCTGGGTATTAAATTCCGTCTTCCATTCATCCCCGTGCTTAATGCGAATAAGGTTATATGCCCCCCTGAGGTCAAGCTTGGTAAACCAAGTAGCACTTTTCACCCTGGAAAACTGGTCAGAAATCAAGGGTAATGGATTTTGATATTTCACAGTGATATTGTTCAAGAGACGATAATCAATACACGGCCTTAATGAACCATCCTTTTTGGCCACAAAGAAAAAACCAGCACCCAAGGGTGAAGAGGATGGTCTGATATGACCCTTCTCCAATGACTCCTTGATATAAGACCGCATAGCATCATGTTCAGGTACAGACAAGTTAAAAAGCCGACCTTTAGGAAATTTACTACCAGGCACTAATTCAATAGCGCAGTCATAGCTCCTATGGGGGGGCAAGGATGCAGATTTACTTTCGCTAAACACATCAGAAAAATCAGTCAAAAAGTCAAGAACATCCTGAGACTTGGGAGAGGCAGAAAAAACAGGAGTGTTGGCATTAACACATTGGCAGCCCCAACTGGTTACAGACACAGATTTCCTATCCAAAAACAGGATTATGAGACTGTAACCAAGGGAAACCTAGTACAATAATGTCATGCAGATTATACAGTACCAAAAATTTGCAACTCTCCTGATGATCAGGTTCAACCCTCATTATCACCTGAGTAGAAAACTGGGCTTTATTCTCAGCCAAAGGGGTAGAATCAATCCCCAGTAGGGGAATAGACTTCCGTAGGGTATCAAGGGAAACCCACAACGTTTGGCAAAATCAAAATCCATCAGGTTAATAGCTGCTCCCGAATCAACAAAAGCCTGAGCAGAAAATGTGGACAGGGAGCAAATCAGGGTAACAGTCAACAGAAATTTAGTCTGAACACTACCCAAGACAACTGAGCGTGCAAAACGTCTTCCCTGCTTAGGGCAGACAGAAATTGCATGAGAGGCGTTACCACAATAGAAACATAACCCATTGCGTTTTCGAAACTCATGACGCTGTCCCCCAGAAGCCACTCTATCACACTGCATGGGTTCAGAAGCTGGCTCACAAGGCAACACTATTCCACGCATACCTCTACGCTCACGCAAATGTCTGTCAATTAGAATCGCTAATGACATAGAATCATTGAGACCAGAGGGAGCAGGGAAACTCACCATAACATCTTTTACATTCTCTGACAGCCCCTTCTGAAAAAGGGCTGCCAAAGCATCATCATTCCATTTGGTTAGGACTGCCCATTTTCGGAATTTCTGACAGTACAACTCAGCATCCTCAAGCCCCTGATTTAATGCCAACAAGGTTCTTTCAGCTTGATCAGTGACATTAGGTTCATCGTACAATAACCTCAGAGCCAGAAAAAATGCATCAACATCACTCAAAACAGGGTCCCCATGTGTCAGGGAAAAAGCCCAATCCTGAGGATCGCAGCGCAGGAGAGAGATAACAATTTGAACCTGCTGTGCTGCATTCCCTGAGGACTTAGGTTTTAAGGCAAAAAACAACTTAGTTATTTTTGAAATTCAGAAATTTGGCCCGATCTCCCAAAAACAAATCTGGCATGGGAATCCTAGGTTCCACAACCGGCAACCCAACAGATAGACAGCAATACTGAACTCAGTGGCAAGCTTATCCACACGCAGACAGCTGTGCAAGCTCCATTGAGAGATAAAAAAAACTCCTCAGCACCAGAGAAAAGAGGAAAAATTGCAAGAAAAAAAGGAAAAAAATTGCAACTAAACAACTTTTTTCTTTCCACACTATTTTTCCCTTCTGTGAGTACCATACAATTTTCAGTTTGGCCGTGATACTGTTATGTTTTGGTAGCTGAGGAGAGCAGGCAAAAACGGCAATACACCAGAGAGGTTGGAATCTATTGGATTGCAGTACCCTGACTAACCACCACAACTAAAGGCAGCCGTGGAGCGTTCCTACGTTGGTCCTAGACGCCTCGTCACAGCCTGAGAGATTAACTACACCTAAAGGTACTGCCACACTTAGCGATCTCGTTAGAGATCACGATAACAACGCAATCGTTGGTGTGATCTCTTTTACGTCGCTAGTAGCTGCCAAACAGGAGATCTCATAAACGACTCATCAGCGGTCAGTGATCTCTTTAACGACTTTGGCGGTCGTTAGGATGTCATTAGCATGTACTGAGCGCTTCTGATTCATAGGAATTTCCAGCATCGTCCTGCTCTCTGCGTCCTGCTAGCCTGCTTTGCAACTTCTGCGATCCTCTCTGTGACGCAAAAGAGAACTTACAGATATTGCGATCTACTCCGTGACGCAAAACAGCCATATGCGTCACAAACGAGGTCGCTCATCGTTCGCAAAAGGTGCCAAACACAGCGATTCAGGCTCACCAGTGGGACGCCAACGATCAAAAAACGGTCCAGAACTCTAGTGAACGATCAGCGACATCACAGCAGGGGCCACATCGTTGCTACATGCCACACACAACGAGGTCGCTAACGAGATCGCAAAATAGTGACGTTTTAGTGATCTCGTTTGCGATCTCGTTTGCGATCTCGTTTAGTGTGGCATACCCTTAAAGATAGAAAAGGAAAGCTATCTGCCCGGAGCAGATCCCCAAAGAACATAGGAAGCCCCAAACATGTAATGGCGGTTAGACAAGAGGAAATACAGACACAGACAGAAAATAGTATTAACCCCATAATTAACCCATTCGCCACTGCTACAGGGCAATGGGAATAGACGGGCAAAGTGCCAGAAAGGGCGAATCTAATAATAGATTTGCCTTTTCTGGGGTGTCTGGTGGGCAGATGTTAGTAGCCAGGGGGGGGGCACAAAATAAATCCTCCTGGACTATTATTATTTGCCCCCACTCGCTTGCTTTGTCTGTCTGGTGGAGAAAATACAGCGGGAGCCCACGCATTTTTTTTTCAACTAATTTATACCTTTAACCCCTACATGTATGAAATTTTTCACACATACACTCATGTAATTGTAAGTTAAAACCATATATCAAACTACATGAAATGACATGGTTAACTGTATGTAAACCATGTGTCATTTCATGTCGGGTTGTGTAATTTCACAAAAGCCGGTAATTGAATTAACGGCTATTATATTATGTAGAAGTGTATGAACTATAAATATATGTATATATATATGCCACAATGACATGTATATTATATATATATGTATTTATAGTGTGTATATCTATTCTTTCTTTTTGATTTAAATACTATTCATTTGGATCCATTATATGTCCGTTTTGCAAGCCTGTGAGAAAATCTCGCAAGTCGGATGTAAATCAATGTTACAACTACGGTCAGATGAGACTAAATCGCATCTTTCCAGGAAAATCGGATGCCAGACGGATGACTGTTCATGACATTTTGGTGCGATAATCGGCCGACTAAAACGGTCCGATTTTTTTATCGTTGTGTGTGACTCTGGCCTAATAAAGCAAACGTGCTGATAAACAGAGGGCTGTAACACACAGATAGGGCTACAAAGTATACTGAGAGCAGGCTGTTTACAAGGAGCATGACAGCAAACCGAGTGGTGTGGTTTCTCCTCAGAAGCATACAGGAACAATGGCTACTGTTCCTCTCACAGTGTCATAATAAGACCACAATGCAACAGGAACAATCCCACAATGCCCCAGGAACTTCCCATAATACATTGCAAACTGAACTAGAATGTATACACCAAACCGCCAGCAGATGGTGCTGTTACCTTATATAGAAATATAGGAAGGATTAATATACACAGAAAATACAATGTCTGTAATAACTGGGACACAAAAAATGACTAGACTTTAGATAGCAATTATACTGCTAGGACAGAACAATCATGATAGGGGATATTGCACCATGTGTTCTAACCCCACAGTCTAGGGGGTTGCAAAAATTGACGCACATCTTCCCACATATATCTCCCCAACGTGTAATGAAGGGAGACTGTAAGTGTCGCTTCTTCTCTGAGCAGCGCAGTGAGTTCCACCTGGCGCTGATTACCCGGAGTGCTGCAGGTGTGAGGAGTTAGTCATTGGTATGAGCAAGGACTGAGGTGGCAGAAGGTGAGCAGCTAAAGAACACTATTAAAGAGGTTTTCCGGTCAAAACTGATAAGTCCGAAGTTAGGCCGGGTCACACATGTGGAGTCTCTCGCATGAACACCCGGCACTGCCGCCGGCACTCAAACCAGAGCGTATAGAAATACCTGCAGCATAGAAATACATGCAGCCGCACGCTCCGGTCCGAGTGCTGGCGACAGTGCCTTACTCTGTGTGACTGCAGACTTATAAATCCCCCCCCAGCACACGCACTGTGCGCTGCCAGGATTTGCTGGTTTCAAACCTGAGACCAGAGGGTATGTATGAGTTCAGGGCTGGCATTAGGGGCAGGCAGACCAGGCAGCTGCCTAGGGCCCCCGCTCCCCAAGGGGCCCCCAGCTAGGGCACATCTCGCTGCCGCTATGGGGGCTCCTGTGAGGCAGGGGGGCCTGCCTGCCCCAGCGCCGACTCCCCCCGCCACTGCCGCCATCGCTTTGAACTACACCGGCGTCTGCTGGTACAGTTCAAAGCAATGATGGAGGAGAGAGCGTCAGCTGACGCTCCCTCTCCCATCGTTCCCCGCTCTGCCTCAGAGCAGGAGCCGGGAGCAGCGCATGCACAAGGAGAAGATGAGGAGTGTTTTTTTTTTTTTTTTAAATATGTCAGTGCATATTGAACTGTGGCTGTGGGGCCATTCCTGGGGGGGGGAGAGATGAGGGCTGTGTTAGAGGGGCCCTGCTATACACTATGTGGGCCGTGCTGTATACTATGTGGGCCGCGCTGTATACTATGTGGCCGCGCTATATACTATGTGGGCCCTGCTATACACTATGTGGGCCGCGCTGTATACTATGTGGGCCGCGCTATATACTATGTGGGCCGCGCTATATACTATGTGGCCGTGCTGTATACTATGTAGGCTGTGCTATACACTATGTGGGTTGCGCTATATACTATGTGGCCACGCTATATACTATGTGGGCCGTGCTATATACTATGTGGGCCGTGCTATATACTATGTGGCTGTGCTATACACTATGTGGTCCGTACTATACACTATGTGGTCTGCGCTGTATACTATGTGGCTGTGCTGTACACTATGTGGTCCGCGCTATGCATTATGTGGTCCACGCTGTATACTATGTGGCTGTGATATATACTATGTGGCTGTGTTATATACTATGTGGGCCGTGCTATAAACTATGTGGTCCGCGCTGTATACTGTGTGGCTGTGCTATACACTATGTTGTCCGCAATGTATACTATGTGGCTGTGCTATACACTAATGTGGTCCGTGCTATACACTATATGGCTGCGCTATATACTATGTGGGCTGTGCTATATACTATGTGGCTGTGTTATAAACTATGTGGGCCGTGCTATACACTATGTGGTCTGCGCTGTATACTGTGTGGCTGTGCTATACACTATGCTGTCCGCGATGTATACTATGTGGCTGTGCTATATACTAATGTGGTCCGTGCTATACACTATGTGGGCCCTGCTATATACTTTGTGGGCCGCGCTATATACTATGTGGCCCATGCTATACACTATGTGGTCCACGCTGTATACTATGTGGGCTGTGCTATACACTATGTGGGCCCTGCTATATACTATGTGGCTGTTTTATATACTATGTGGGCCATGCTATACACTATGTGGTCCGTGCTATACACTATGTGGCCGCGCTATATACTATGTGGCCGCGCTATATACTATGTGGCCGTGCTGTATACTAAGTGGCCGCGTTGTATACTAAGTGGCCGTGCTATATACTATGTGGGCCCTGCTATACACTATGTGGGCCGCGCTGTATACTATGTGGCTGTGCTATTTACTATGTGGGCCGCACTATATACTATTTGGCTGTACTGTATAATATGTGGGCTGTGATATATACTATGTGGGCCGTTCTATATACTATATGGGCCCCGCCATACAGTATGTGGCCGCGCTATATACTATGTGGGCCCTGCCATACACTATGCGGCTGCGCTATATACTATGTGGATCCTGCTATACACTATGTGGGCCGCGCTATACGCTATGTGGGCCGCGCTATATGCTATGTGGGCCGCGCTATAAGCTATTCGGGCCGCGCTATATACTATGCGGGCCACGCTATATACTATGCGGGCCGCACTATACACTATATGGGCTGTGTTATATACTATCGGGTGGTATATTATATTTTATGGGGGAGGCTGTGTTATATACTATGTGGCTGTGTTATATACTTTGTGGCTGTGTTATATACTATGGGGGGATATATTATATTCTATGGGGAGGCTGTGTTATATACTATGGGGGGCTACATTATTCTATGGAGAGGTGAGCTGTATTATATTCTATTCGGGGCTACATTATATTCTATGGTGGGCTGTATTATATTTATTATATTCTATGAGGGGTGATAGCATCATACTGTATGAGGGGGCTACATTATACTATATGAGGTGGCTACATTGTATTCTATGGGGGCTGCATTATATTCTTTGGGAGGCTAGATTATATTGTATGGGCGTTTCATTATACTTTATGAGGGGGCTACATTATAGTCTATGGGGGCTGCATTATACTATATGAGGAGGGCTACATTGTATTCTATGGAGGGGCTAAATTATACTATATAAGGGGGCTGCATTATATTCTATGGGGTTTACATTATACTCTGTGGGGTGGTTGCATTATACTCTGTGGGGTGGCTGCATTATGCTCTATGGGGTGGCTGCATTATACTATATGTGGGCTGCATTATACTGTATCAAAGACTTTGGGGAATACATTATACCATATGAAGAACTATGGGGTGCATTCTACTATGGGAAGTGAATTGTACTACATGGATGACTATGGCGATGTATTATACTATATGGAGCACTATGAGGAGTGTATTATACTATATGGGGACTGAGTAGTGTGTTATACTATATGGAGGACTGAGTGTATTTTAATATATGGAGGGCTATGAGGAGTGTATTATACTATATGGAGGACTGAGGAGTGTATTATACTATATGGAGGACTATAGGGAGTGTATTATACTATATGGAGGACTATGGGGTGTGCATTTTACAATATGGAGGACTGTGGGGCATATTATATTATATGGAGGACTATGGAAAGTGTATAATACTATATGGAGTACTATGGGGAGTGTATTATACTATATGGAGGACTATGGGGCACTTTATATTATATGGAGGAGTTTGGAGTGTGCACATTATAATATACTCAAAATGTACTCGCGCTATGAATCAGACACAAATCTAACAATACTGATCGCAACACGTATCTGTGTTTCTTCCAAATAGTTTGCACGGATACAATTAAGATGATGAATCAATGAGTGTTGCTTGTGTGATGATAAACAATTAGATTACCAATTTATGCACTGGATAACTGGATTTAAGGAAGAAACATAAAATCAGTAACCAGATAAAATGAGGCTTACATAAGCATTGCTGACTGCTACTAAGGTTTAATAAAACAGACAAGAATGTGCCCTTCATATAAAAAATGGCAAACCATGTGCCTATTGATTAATCTCTATGAAGGAAAAAATAATAATAATAAGGTGCTGATAGTAAATAAATCTCTGAATGTGCAAATATGCATATAAGATTGTGCAATTAAGCATGAATAAGGTGCATTTAGTATAATTTGGAAATAGCCAAAGATAAATAAAGTGCCAAATGTGCAGACCTGGAATACAAGATTCCTACAGCTATGGGGTTAAAAGACAATTTCCTGGTATCAATATGTGAGGTGCTAAAAAAGTCTTGGTGGTCCTATGTGCTCGATGGGGGTATGAGCGGTGCTGTTATTACACAGGCGGTACCTTGTGCAAGGAGTGCTATTATATCCAGTGTCCTGAACGGCGATATGATGCTTAGCTTGAGATGAATAGTAGTAGAAGCGTTCAGGACGATCCAATATTGTGAAGGAAAAATGTCCTGGAGAGCTGCCTCGGCCGGCAGCAAGCTCTCCTTCCTACCAGCGCTGCAGCGCGGCTGTTCTCCGAGAAGCGCCGACAGTGTCTAGACGCCGACACGTGATGCGGTCACGTGATGTCCTGGTTCAGGCTATGGTGTGCAGGAAGAGCCACAATTACGTCCTACGCGTTTCGGAGAGCTAACGGCCTCTGTTATGTTTCGGTAGCTGAGGAGTGCAGGCAAAAAAGGCAATACACCAGAGCAGTTGGAATCTATGAGATTGCAGTACCCTGACTAACCACCACAACTAGAGGCAGCCGTGGAGCGTTCCTACGTTGGTCCTAGACGCCTCGTCACAGCCTGAGAAACTAACTACACCTAAAGATAGAAAGAGGAAAGCTATCTGCCCCGGAGCAGAACCCCAAAGATAATAGCAAGCCCCCAAACATGTAATGGCGGTTAGACAAGAAGAAATACTGACACAGAAAGAAAATAGTATGAGCAAACGATGGGGACAAAACTAACTAAATAGAAAAGGATAGGAAGGGTACTTACTGCAATCCCAGAAAACCCTGAAAAGCACCAACTCTACTAATTTCAAAAACACCTGAGATCACACGACCTCTTCCACCTAAATTAGTTCTCTGGTGTAACAAAATCAAAACAGCAGCCACTGAAAAAACTGGAAAAAGCAAAAGTACAAACATCAGTGGCTGAACAAAACTGAGAGGGCAGAAGCCCCCGGAGGGGACCCTGAAGGCCCCCACAGAAGTGCAGGACAAAATGGAAAAATATAGCACAAACACAAAAGAAGAAAAAATCTTATCTGGTAGCAGGAGATGCAGACACGACACAGCAGGCTACAAGGGAAACTGGAAAAAAGGATTCAGACCAGAACAATTGATCACCGGCAACCCTGATGGGAAGGTGACTCCCTTATATAAGACCAGTCAGTAACACCTGATTCCCAGTCCTCACAATCTTCACTGGACAGACTAGCACCGCTTGTAACCACCAGAGGGAGCCTCTGCTCAGAACTCATCTCAAACCCATTCACAACAGGCCTCCTTCATCAGGGATGGCTCTGCCTGCACTAAGCTAGTATATATATCCAAGGTCCGTGCAATCAATTAAAAGCAAATAGTTCTACATCATTGTTTAATCCTCTGGGCTTGAGAGTTTCTAGTTCAAAGATCCATCGTGTTTCTTCCCTGGACATTTGTTTAATAAAATCCCCTTTGCGCCAGTCCTTTTTAACCACTTTAATGCCAATGATCTTTACACCTCTAAGTGATCCTTTATGTACCAGCTTTGTTTTACATTATAATATATGGAGGACTATAGGGTGTATTATACTAAACAAGCAAAATGCTGCATATTCATCGAGTGATTGGATTGTTTATGCCGGAACAAAAATCACTGTTCTCAGCAGCAGCACATTGCTGGTGTAAACTGTAGATGTGCTGCTGATAACATGATACTGTATGGGGATCTATTAGTGATCCATTAGTGATTGTTCTGTTCCCATCATTGTTCCTCAGACGGTGGAAAGAAGCCGGGAAACAAGTGTTGAACAATTTCAATATTGTCGATCGCACTCATTTAGCGTCCTGAACTCAGCGCATGTAAATACAACCCAAATGCTTCTGTGTGATGTGCAATGTGTTAACATTTGGGTCCCCATTTTAAACTTTGCCTGGGGCCCCACTTTGCCTAAAACCGACCCTGAGTGAGTTATATATACCCCCGGCCAGTGGACGCGGCCCCGCTCTCCATACACTTCTATGGAGTAAGGCCGCACCCTCTAGTCTGCCATTTCCACTGGCAAAGAACAGCGCAATATCCGGCTCTGCAGAGCGCCCCATTCATTATTGCATTTTTATTTAGTTTTTGGTATTCTTCATTTACGTCTTATAATTACTTTAATTAGCCATTTTTAAAGTCTATTTTTCATGCGTTCACCTGTTTTTTGTTTTCTTTTGTCTGTCATTGTGGGTGAAGTTTGGGATTTCCAGATCTTTTTGTCTGATTCATCAATTGAGGTTTTTTGAAAAGTCACATTTTTTTGCAATTTTTGCAATTTTTTATATATATATTCCAGGATTTTATTTTACGGATGCCAGGTATTATGGTGATATTTTGCAGAAAAAGTGACTCCCTGTGCTAAAAAGTAAAAAATGGATAAAGACAAAAATAAAGTTTTTTTTGCACAAAATTCATGATCCGCATGCATCATTTTGCATGTGGATCAAGATAAAACAAAGCGTGCTTTAAAAAAAGAGTAAATTATTAATCTTTCTCTTAAAATATAGATTATTAAAATATAGATTACCCATTGGGTGAAGCTAAAGACATGACTCTATACTAGGAACTAACATTAGAGGGCAGCAAAATTCTGGAAGTTGATACAACATCTTGCACAAAAATAAAGGCCACTAATGATCATAAGCAATTTTTTTCTTAGTGACTTATTTATTATAATTTATCATTATATCATTATTATTATTATTATTATTATTACTATTATATTGAAGGCTCTTGAGTCGCCCTCCAGAGCAATGGGAACTCGGATCTGAGCCTATAGACTACTATGGGGGATGTCACGGCAACACAGCTCAGTCCGTGGCTCTGGTGCTCACCCTTTAATGTGGGATATTTACAGGTGAATTGAATATTGGTATGGGGATTCGTGACGCCACCTGTGGTACCTGGTCAGGGTGACCAGCGCTGCTATGCAGAGCCACTGAAGGGTTAATATTGTGCAGCTAGATGTTAGGCCTCCCACAGGTGAGGCTGAGTCCTTCAGGGCAGATAGATGTGTAGGGATGCAGGACAGATGGGGACCGGCAGTTAGGGGTAATAAGGTAGACACACACACAAGTCACTTTGGTACCTTTATTGAAGATGTTGCAGGCACTCCCCGGAGCACTGTAGGGTGAAGGGTGCACATCCAGATTCCTCCACTGAGTAGGTGTGTGGCCTCCTGTTCCTTGCCTTTTTGTGATAAAGTCCTGGCCTGCTTGTAGCTTGGCCTAACTTGGTCTCCGTCCTGCACCTGGCTGACCTTGTGATTGGACCTTTCCTTGAAGTACACAGTCCCTGCTTGCAGGTACCTACTTGCCGGACTCCGTCCTCCTGGCCCGGTTACGTATCAGCTCTGTGGTACTCCTGGGACTTGTAGTCCTCCAGGAACTCCGGTGTTCTCCTAATGGGTCGTGGAGATCCCTATAGGCTTGGACCCCGGCGTCCGGTAAATACTTGTTGAGGTGAGCTATAACGGCTCCTCTGTCTTATTCACTTCTCTTTCCACTCGCCTTCGGCCTACCCGGGCCCTCACACGATCACACACTGGCAGTTGATGGGCTGCCTCTTCGCCGCTCTCTAAGCGTCGGCACGCTTTCTCACTGAGCTGCACTCACTCGTTTCAGCTCTGACTAGACTGGAGTGGTTTCGGTTCCACTTTACTAGCCTCCACTCTGTTGAACTGAACTGCAGGCTGCAGACTTCAGTCTCACTGAACTCAGCTACTGAGCTGACTGAACTGAAAACTCAACTGAACTGTTCTTCCTGTCTTCACCCTCCTTTATATGTCTAAACAGCTCCCTCTTGTGGTCTTAGGGATGGGTGAAGGTGTGTGAATGTATATAGTGACCTCTAGTGGTGAATTCCTTCTGTGCACCCTTCTGGAAGATATGAATCCAGTCGCAGCTGGGCTCCACACTCTCATTCATCATAAAAATGTTTTAATGACTTCTGTTATAAATTATTATTATTATTATTGCTATTATATTTCTTGCCAAATTCTTGTACCAAATTCATCAAGATAATGCATGTAGGTTGAAGATTTCTGGGCAAAATCCAAGGTGCTCTTTTTTTTTCTTGCTTTATTTGTGCCTTTTTAAAGCAAAAAAAAGTTAATGATCCTTTAAAGTATTGCACAATTGTCTTCAAATGCGCAAAGAAAAAATGCAAACAGGTTTTGGACTCCACTAGGGTAATCGAGTACAATTGTGAAAAAAAAAAATTGTGACATTTCAAAAAGTCACAAATTATGAATTAATCTTAATCATCTGTAGAATCGACACCAGATCTATTAAAAAAAAAAAAAAGAAAAACAAATGTAATGAAGTAAAGCTAACAAAAAGGGCGCACATTAACAAATCACATAAAAGTCACTTTTAGAACCATATTCTCTCCAGGAAAAAAAAAAGAGCAAAAACACTGATGAATCAGGGTCCATAATATGGAATGCTCAGGAAATGCAAACACTACGAGTAATTTTATAGAAAACCTATTAACCTAATGAACTAGGAGCTGAGGATATTCCCTGTTGTCCTGGAATATCCCCGTACGGTCAAGTGCCTGCTTCCAATTATGACTTGTACACTATTGGTTAAAATGAAGGAAAATGTAAAAATTATCTATAAAAAATGATAATACAAGAAATACGTTTCCATTATGTATCAGAAAGTGAGTCCACTTCTTAGGGCTCATACCCACTTGCGAGAAATACAGACGATTGCAAGCCGATAAAAAATCGGATTGCACTCGGACCAATGTTATTCAATGGGTGACATCTCATCTGCGAGTTTTTTTCTCAGCTGAAATCGGACTGAGAAAAAAATCGCAGCATGCTGCATATTGCTGCGTATCTCGGACAAGACTCGCCAATGCAAGTCAAAGGGTGCGAGAAAAAAAACGCACAGCACTCGCACCATGCGAATGCTGTCTGATTTTTACGCACCGATATCCTTTGAAAAGCCGGCAATTCATATGCGGCTATACAGTAAAATCACACTGACATGTTATACTATAAAAGATAGAATAGATATATACACATAGAATAGGTGTCTATATATATATACAGGTCCTTCTCAAAAAATTAGCATATAGTGCAAAATTTCATTATTTTCCATAATGTAATGATTACAATTAAACTTTCATATATTTTAGATTCATTACACACCAACTGAAATTTGTCAGGTCTTTTATTGTTTTAATACTGATGATTTTGGCATACAACTCCTGATAACACAAAAAACCTGTCTCAAAAAATTAACATATTTCACCCGTCCAATAAAATAAAAGTGTTTTTTAAAAACAAACAAAAAAACCATCAAATAATAATGTTCAGTTCTGCACTCAATACTTGGTCGGGAATCCTTTTGCAGAAATGACTGCTTCAATGCGGTGTGGCATGGAGGTAATCAGCCTGTGACACTGCTGAGGTGTTATGGAGGCCCAGGATGCTTCGATAGCGGCCTTAAGCTCATCCAGAGTGTTGGGTCTTGTGTGTCGACCCGCCACCACAATTGTGGGTTACCAGGGCAATGGGGTACTCAGAGCCGAGCCCGTAGAAGTATATGGGGATTGTCACAGGTAGCTGTGGCTCGGTCTGTGGCCCGGGCGGTCTGGCGTATGTTAGGGATATATTTACAGGGGATAGATTTATATACAGTTCGTGACGCCACCTGTAGTATTCTGGTAATTTGTACCAGCGCTGCTATAGATCTCTGAGGGGATGGTGATGCAGCTAGATGTCGGGTCCCCTACAGGTGGGACTCTTCCCTCAGGTCGGTAGTTAGGTAGGGATTGTGCAGGCATGCAATAATAACTCAGTCTCACACGGTCAGTGTCTTTCCATACCTTTACTTGCAAGATGGTAAGGCAGGTCCCAGGGAGGCTGATCCAAGGAGAGTGTATCTTGAGACAGCAGCTGGACAAGTTAGGGGCCTCCTTTACTTTCCACACAATGAGTACAACCAGCCTGCAGCGTAGTTCCCTCAATATCTCCAGCTAATCCATAGCTGTACCGCCCAGTCAGCTTTGTGTTAGGAGCCTTCCAATTGATGAAACTAGGTTCTTGCTTTTGTCTGCGCTTGACTCAAAGTCCCTATTCCACCTGACTCCAGTTACGTACTGACTATATGGGGCTTGTTTGCCGCGACCTAAGGTCCGGTAAATTCCTGGTTTTCTTACCACTATGCTTGTAACAATAGTGATCCTTCGGTCCCCAGTGACCGGTTGCAATGTGCAGGACTTCTTCAATCCGTAAGCACTATTCCAATAAACCACTGTGCCTTTCGCCTTGTCCTCGCTGGTAACATAAGCACTCACACTAGCCAAGAGTCGAGTAGTCACTTCTTTCTTTTCCTTCACTTTAAAGTTAGTTACAGATTCTCAGTTATCAATAGGCAGGAGCACGTCTCTGAACCTTACACTGTCCTTTAGACAGGCGACTGAAGACTTTCTGCACTAAGCTTCTTCTTTCCTCCAATGTATTCTGTTGAGGTACAGCTCTGACTAGGCTGAGGTGAATTAAACCACCTGTACTAGACTCCACTTTCCGAACTGGTGATGGAGCAATCTGGACTCCTTCCTCCCTCCAGCTAGACTCCAGACGTCTTCTCTCTCTGAAGTCTCAACACAGACTCAATCACTCAAACACATACACCTTGACCACTCCCTCAATAGTAAACTGCACTACCCTAAGGGTGTGTCTAGTATATGTTGAGTGAATGGATATTTAGCATTAAACTGCTGTCTCGCCACACACTCTCCAGGGTACTGCGTGTGCCTAACACCAGGGCTACACATTCCCCCATGGTAAAAGACAGCACTCCCGGGCTGTAAAATACAAAAGAGACATTTTGTTTATGCATGAAAACATTAAACAATAAACATTGGTTCGTCCCATCCGGGAGGTGAGGATATCTTGAACGTTGCGAACAATAACATTATAAAGAAATACAAAAGTATTAAATAGCATTCAATAAATATACAGTATTCTTGTGAAGGACCCGCACCAAACCTTCAACGTAGGTCCTGGGTGGGCTGCAGGACATCCGATTGCAGACCTCACTCAGTGCCACACCACACGGGTTTTTGTATTCAGAGGTAGTTGTGCTGGTTTATGTAAAACCAAGATAAGGCACCGAAGCGCAACTATGTACAAATAAGTTCTGGGTTGGCGCAGTCCTCAACCTCCAAGTCCATTGTAAAACCAAAGACACAAATATAATATCACATTATTATACTAAAGTGCAAAACTTTTTCTGGTTACCCAGCCGGGCATTCTACGGTTAGAAATATTATAAATGTATTATACTCTTCACTTGTGCAAAATTTTATAAAACATTTCTGAAACTTTCTACAATATTACTTATGGTAGACCCTATAGGGATCTCACCGATTCTTCTTTACTATTTATTCATTTTCAAATAATACACTTTCCACCCTGGGGGCTGGAACAATGCAATGGGCCCTAGATCCCAGGACTAGCAAATCATGCGCTGCGATTAGGGTCTGGGTCGCCACAGTTCTCGTGCGAACCTCTAGGGGCGCAACGGGTACATTCTCCTCACGTGACACCGATTGCGTTTCAATCACAGTTAACGATATGGACCGTGTCATGGATTGCGATTGAGACTGGGTCGCTAGTTGCGATGTAGATTTGACTTTCATTTGCGATGAATTTGCAGGGGGCGATGCTGGGGCACGGCCGGATACTGCTTGAGCTGGAGACGGGGACGCTGCGGTAGTGGTGACGTTACCTGCGTCGGGGACGGGGTCACGGACGATGGTGACGTTAAGGGCATACCATCCCTTCATTCCCCAGTGCCGTGTGTACGTGACGATGTCTCCATTTACTAAGTCCCTCCCGGGATGGCCTTGCGGTAGGTGGGATTCTACGTCCCTGCGACTAACAAAGACCCCTGGGTAGAGGCCCGGTTCACGGATGAAGCCCCAGCCCTTCCGGAGCTGGAACTCAGTCACACACCCCTGCCGCCGCGGTTCCCTCAGGGTACCTTTCTCTCTCCGGACACTCTCCTTGTCCGCGATCAGCTCTGCATGTTGTCGCTGACGATTCCGCTGAGCTTCCCGCTCTTCCTCCTGCTGGCGTTTCTGCTTCTCCTCACGACGCTGCCACTCATGTTCCCACTGGGCGGTATAGGCGACGTCATCCAGGCGCGCCATCTCGTCCCAGTCGACGTCTGGTAACGACGGACAGGACCCCTCCGGTGTCCCTGCCGGGGACCGATCATCTGCTGCGGCCTCCTGGCCGGGCGGGCGTTCCGGAACTGGCGGTACCTCCTCAACCTCCTTCGCCTCCACCGCTTCACCGGTGGGATCAGGATCGGTACTTTCGGGGGCAGCCTCCGGTTGCTCCTTCGCCTTGGGCAGCAGAATCTTCGGTAATTGGAATCGTGGGGGGTCGTTGAGGGGAGAGATCACCGTGTCCACAGCCTCCGCTGCTCCAGGGTACGCCGGCGTCTCTCGATCTCTTCAAAGCCAGGTTGGTGCTGGACCATCTTCTTCAGGCGTGCATTTTCTTCTTTTGTTTCTAGCAACGCCTGTTGCAGGTGCAGGATCACGGATAACTCCGGTGTTGGTGGCAGCTTGGCTGGGGCACGGGCCTGCCTTCCTCCGCTTCCCTGCTCGGCTGCACACGTCCTGCTTCCATGATGTTCCAGAAGACTCTTTCATCTCTCCAGAGACGTCCGGTCTCTTCCGTGGAGGCGGGGTTTGCGTCTCCTCCTCCTCGCAGGGAAGGTGAAGAGGAGGCGGACCTCCTTTGCTGTAGGGCAGGATCGCATATTGTAATAGCACTTTGAGAGGGCAGGCATTTTCTTCGCGCCACAGGGGGGTAGACGCCCACGAAGGTACGCCCACCTTCTTCTCCAGCGCCTGAGGGCGCGAATATGGCGACAAAAATGGCGATTTTGGCGCCAAAAGTGCAAACAGTCCTTTTTCACAAAAACAATTCCTTAGGCACACAGGGCTCGCAATTCTGCGAGTTTCGCATCCTGTTCGTGACGCCAAAGTTTTGTGTCGACCCGCCACCACAATTGTGGGTTACCAGGGCAATGGGGTACTCAGAGCCGAGCCCGTAGAAGTCTATGGGGATTGTCACAGGTAGCTGTGGCTCGGTCTGTGGCCCGGGCGGTCTGGCGTATGTTAGGGATATATTTACAGGGGATAGATTTATATACAGTTCGTGACGCCACCTGTAGTATTCTGGTAATTTGTACCAGCGCTGCTATAGATCTCTGAGGGGATGGTGATGCAGCTAGATGTCGGGTCCCCTACAGGTGGGACTCTTCCCTCAGGTCGGTAGTTAGGTAGGGATTGTGCAGGCATGCAATAATAACTCAGTCTCACACGGTCAGTGTCTTTCCATACCTTTACTTGCAAGATGGTAAGGCAGGTCCCAGGGAGGCTGATCCAAGGAGAGTGTATCTTGAGACAGCAGCTGGACAAGTTAGGGGCCTCCTTTACTTTCCACACAATGAGTACAACCAGCCTGCAGCGTAGTTCCCTCAATATCTCCAGCTAATCCATAGCTGTACCGCCCAGTCAGCTTTGTGTTAGGAGCCTTCCAATTGATGAAACTAGGTTCTTGCTTTTGTCTGCGCTTGACTCAAAGTCCCTATTCCACCTGACTCCAGTTACGTACTGACTATATGGGGCTTGTTTGCCGCGACCTAAGGTCCGGTAAATTCCTGGTTTTCTTACCACTATGCTTGTAACAATAGTGATCCTTCGGTCCCCAGTGACCGGTTGCAATGTGCAGGACTTCTTCAATCCGTAAGCACTATTCCAATAAACCACTGTGCCTTTCGCCTTGTCCTCGCTGGTAACATAAGCACTCACACTAGCCAAGAGTCGAGTAGTCACTTCTTTCTTTTCCTTCACTTTAAAGTTAGTTACAGATTCTCAGTTATCAATAGGCAGGAGCACGTCTCTGAACCTTACACTGTCCTTTAGACAGGCGACTGAAGACTTTCTGCACTAAGCTTCTTCTTTCCTCCAATGTATTCTGTTGAGGTACAGCTCTGACTAGGCTGAGGTGAATTAAACCACCTGTACTAGACTCCACTTTCCGAACTGGTGATGGAGCAATCTGGACTCCTTCCTCCCTCCAGCTAGACTCCAGACGTCTTCTCTCTCTGAAGTCTCAATACAGACTCAATCACTCAAACACATACACCTTGACCACTCCCTCAATAGTAAACTGCACTACCCTAAGGGTGTGTCTAGTATATGTTGAGTGAATGGATATTTAGCATTAAACTGCTGTCTCGCCACACACTCTCCAGGGTACTGCGTGTGCCTAACACCAGGGCTACACATTCCCCCATGGTAAAAGACAGCACTCCCGGGCTGTAAAATACAAAAGAGACATTTTGTTTATGCATGAAAACATTAAACAATAAACATTGGTTCGTCCCATCCGGGAGGTGAGGATATCTTGAACGTTGCGAACAATAACATTATAAAGAAATACAAAAGTATTAAATAGCATTCAATAAATATACAGTATTCTTGTGAAGGACCCGCACCAAACCTTCAACGTAGGTCCTGGGTGGGCTGCAGGACATCCGATTGCAGACCTCACTCAGTGCCACACCACACAGGTTTTTTGTATTCAGAGGTAGTTGTGCTGGTTTATGTAAAACCAAGATAAGGCACCGAAGCGCAACTATGTACAAATAAGTTCTGGGTTGGCGCAGTCCTCAACCTCCAAGTCCATTGTAAAACCAAAGACACAAATATAATATCACATTATTATACTAAAGTGCAAAACTTTTTCTGGTTACCCAGCCGGGCATTCTACGGTTAGAAATATATATAAATGTATTATACTCTTCACTTGTGCAAAATTTTATAAAACATTTCTGAAACTTTCTACAATATTACTTATGGTAGACCCTATAGGGATCTCACCGATTCTTCTTTACTATTTATTCATTTTCAAATAATACACTTTCCACCCTGGGGGCTGGAACAATGCAATGGGCCCTAGATCCCAGGACTAGCAAATCATGCGCTGCGATTAGGGTCTGGGTCGCCACAGTTCTCGTGCGAACCTCTAGGGGCGCAACGGGTACATTCTCCTCACGTGACACCGATTGCGTTTCAATCACAGTTAACGATATGGACCGTGTCATGGATTGCGATTGAGACTGGGTCGCTAGTTGCGATGTAGATTTGACTTTCATTTGCGATGAATTTGCAGGGGGCGATGCTGGGGCACGGCCGGATACTGCTTGAGCTGGAGACGGGGACGCTGCGGTAGTGGTGACGTTACCTGCGTCGGGGACGGGGTCACGGACGATGGTGACGTTAAGGGCATACCATCCCTTCATTCCCCAGTGCCGTGTGTACGTGACGATGTCTCCATTTACTAAGTCCCTCCCGGGATGGCCTTGCGGTAGGTGGGATTCTACGTCCCTGCGACTAACAAAGACCCCTGGGTAGAGGCCCGGTTCACGGATGAAGCCCCAGCCCTTCCGGAGCTGGAACTCAGTCACACACCCCTGCCGCCGCGGTTCCCTCAGGGTACCTTTCTCTCTCCGGACACTCTCCTTGTCCGCGATCAGCTCTGCATGTTGTCGCTGACGATTCCGCTGAGCTTCCCGCTCTTCCTCCTGCTGGCGTTTCTGCTTCTCCTCACGACGCTGCCACACATGTTCCCACTGGGCGGTATAGGCGACGTCATCCAGGCGCGCCATCTCGTCCCAGTCGACGTCTGGTAACGACGGACAGGACCCCTCCGGTGTCCCTGCCGGGGACCGATCATCTGCTGCGGCCTCCTGGCCGGGCGGGCGTTCCGGAACTGGCGGTACCTCCTCAACCTCCTTCGCCTCCACCGCTTCACCGGTGGGATCAGGATCGGTACTTTCGGGGGCAGCCTCCGGTTGCTCCTTCGCCTTGGGCAGCAGAATCTTCGGTAATTGGAATCGTGGGGGGTCGTTGAGGGGAGAGATCACCGTGTCCCACAGCCTCCGCTGCTCCAGGGTACGCCGGCGTCTCTCGATCTCTTCAAAGCCAGGTTGGTGCTGGACCATCTTCTTCAGGCGAGCATTTTCTTCTTTTGTTTCTAGCAACGCCTGTTGCAGGTGCAGGATCACGGATAACTCCGGTGTTGGTGGCAGCTTGGCTGGGGCACGGGGCCTGCCTTCCTCCGCTTCCCTGCTCGGCTGCACACGTCCTGCTTCCATGATGTTCCAGAAGACTCTTTCATCTCTCTCCAGAGACGTCCGGTCTCTTCCGTGGAGGCGGGGTTTGCGTCTCCTCCTCCTCGCAGGGAAGGTGAAGAGGAGGCGGACCTCCTTTGCTGTAGGGCAGGATCACATATTGTAATAGCACTTTGAGAGGGCAGGCATTTTCTTCGCGCCACAGGGGGGTAGACGCCCACGAAGGTACGCCCACCTTCTTCTCCAGCGCCTGAGGGCGCGAATATGGCGACAAAAATGGCGATTTTGGCGCCAAAAGTGCAAACAGTCCTTTTTCACAAAAACAATTCCTTAGGCACACAGGGCTCGCAATTCTGCGAGTTTCGCATCCTGTTCGTGACGCCAAAGTTTTGTGTCGACCCGCCACCACAATTGTGGGTTACCAGGGCAATGGGGTACTCAGAGCCGAGCCCGTAGAAGTCTATGGGGATTGTCACAGGTAGCTGTGGCTCGGTCTGTGGCCCGGGCGGTCTGGCGTATGTTAGGGATATATTTACAGGGGATAGATTTATATACAGTTCGTGACGCCACCTGTAGTATTCTGGTAATTTGTACCAGCGCTGCTATAGATCTCTGAGGGGATGGTGATGCAGCTAGATGTCGGGTCCCCTACAGGTGGGACTCTTCCCTCAGGTCGGTAGTTAGGTAGGGATTGTGCAGGCATGCAATAATAACTCAGTCTCACACGGTCAGTGTCTTTCCATACCTTTACTTGCAAGATGGTAAGGCAGGTCCCAGGGAGGCTGATCCAAGGAGAGTGTATCTTGAGACAGCAGCTGGACAAGTTAGGGGCCTCCTTTACTTTCCACACAATGAGTACAACCAGCCTGCAGCGTAGTTCCCTCAATATCTCCAGCTAATCCATAGCTGTACCGCCCAGTCAGCTTTGTGTTAGGAGCCTTCCAATTGATGAAACTAGGTTCTTGCTTTTGTCTGCGCTTGACTCAAAGTCCCTATTCCACCTGACTCCAGTTACGTACTGACTATATGGGGCTTGTTTGCCGCGACCTAAGGTCCGGTAAATTCCTGGTTTTCTTACCACTATGCTTGTAACAATAGTGATCCTTCGGTCCCCAGTGACCGGTTGCAATGTGCAGGACTTCTTCAATCCGTAAGCACTATTCCAATAAACCACTGTGCCTTTCGCCTTGTCCTCGCTGGTAACATAAGCACTCACACTAGCCAAGAGTCGAGTAGTCACTTCTTTCTTTTCCTTCACTTTAAAGTTAGTTACAGATTCTCAGTTATCAATAGGCAGGAGCACGTCTCTGAACCTTACACTGTCCTTTAGACAGGCGACTGAAGACTTTCTGCACTAAGCTTCTTCTTTCCTCCAATGTATTCTGTTGAGGTACAGCTCTGACTAGGCTGAGGTGAATTAAACCACCTGTACTAGACTCCACTTTCCGAACTGGTGATGGAGCAATCTGGACTCCTTCCTCCCTCCAGCTAGACTCCAGACGTCTTCTCTCTCTGAAGTCTCAACACAGACTCAATCACTCAAACACATACACCTTGACCACTCCCTCAATAGTAAACTGCACTACCCTAAGGGTGTGTCTAGTATATGTTGAGTGAATGGATATTTAGCATTAAACTGCTGTCTCGCCACACACTCTCCAGGGTACTGCGTGTGCCTAACACCAGGGCTACACACTTGCGTCTCTCAACTTTCTCTTCACAATATCCCACAGATTCTCTATGGGGTTCAAGTCGGGAGAGTTGGCAGGCCAATTGAGCACAGTAATACCATGGTCAGTAAACCATTTACCAGTGGTTTTGGCACTGTGAGCAGGTGCCAGGTCGTGCTGAAAAATGAAATCTTCATCTCCATAAAGCATTTCAGCCGATGGAAGCATGAAGTGCTCCAAAATCTCCTGATAGCTAGCTGCATTGACCCTGCCCTTGATGAAACACAGTGGACCAACACCAGCAGCTGACATGGCACCCCACACCATCACTGACTGTGGGTACTTGACACTGGACTTCAGGCATTTTGGCATTTCCTTCTCCCCAGTCTTCCTCCAGACTCTGGCACCTTGATTTCCGAATGACATGCAAAATTTGCTTTCATCAGAAAAAAGTACTTGGGACCACTTAGCAACAGTCCAGTGCTGCTTCTCTTTAGCCCAGGTCAGGCGCTTCTGCCGCTGTTTATGGTTCAAAAGTGGCTTTACCTGGGGAATGCGGCACCTGTAGCCCATTTCCTGCACACGCCTGTGCACGGTGGCTCTGGATGTTTCTACACCAGACTCAGTCCACTGCTTCCTCAGGTCCCCCAAGGTCTGGAATCGGTCCTTCTCCACAATCTTCCTCAGGGTCCGGTCACCTCTTCTCGTTGTACAGCGTTTTCTGCCACATTGTTTCCTTCCAACAGACTTCCCATTGAGGTGCCTTGATACAGCACTCTGGGAACAGCCTATTTGTTGAGAAATTTCTTTCTGGGTCTTACCCTCTTGCTTGAGGGTGTCAATGATGGCCTTCTTGACATCAGTCAGGTCGCTAGTCTTACCCATGATGGAGGTTTTGAGTAATGAACCAGGCAGGGAGTTTTTAAAAGCCTCAGGAATCTTTTGCATGTGTTTAGAGTTAATTAGTTGATTCAGAAGATTAGGGTAATAGGTCGTTTAGAGAACCTTTTCTTGATATGCTAATTTTTTGAGACAGGTTTTTTGGGTTATCAGGAGTTGTATGCCAAAATCATCAGTATTAAAACAATAAAAGACCTGACAAATTTCAGTTGGTGTGTAATGAATCTAAAATATATGAAAGTTTAATTGTAATCATTACATTATGGAAAATAATGAAATTTAGCACTATATGCTAATTTTTTGAGAAGGACCTGTATATGTTTATATTACATAGAGATATATATAGCATAATAGCTGATAATTCAATTGTCGGCTTCTGTAAAATCATTGCAGAAATCGATAGGATATGTGTTAGGGGTCGAGTTCCCGCTTCTGCACAAGGGGAATCTCGAGCCATTCCAACTGCGGTCTCCCATCCATCTCCAGCCGCAGTGGACTCTGCTCAGCTTAGACTTCGGTCCCAGCGTCTCGCCCAGTCTAACACTGTGCAGAGGATTACTGCTGCTCCTCCAGGATCTGATATCGTGGCCAGTACTGGTTAGCGGCGAGCAGACGTCTTTAGGACAAAGTCCTTGTTTTCCCCTTCTGAGCATGCCCAGAATAAGATCTCTCATTGGAGATCAGGGGTCACATGCTCAGGTACTACAGCAGCTCCTATTGGTCCGCCAGGAAGGTCCTGTGACTACTGGTGTTCTGGAACAGTTTCATTGGTCCTTGTTTCTGGCAGGTCCTGTAGCTGTTACTATAAAAGGGTGGCATGGCTGGGCCGCCATGCGCTAGTATCAATTGCATTATGTGCTTTGCCCCAGTGTGATCATGCACGCATGTGGTTAGGGCTCGGCTGAAATAAGCCCCTAGAATACCGGCACCTCCGGTGAGGAGATTTGAGTGCAAGTGGTTAGGGCTTGGCTGAAATAAGCCCCTAGAATACCGGCTTCTCCGGTGAGGAGATTGCTTGATTGCATTGCTGTCTTCATGATCACGGACTGCTATCCGCACAGCAGTTGTCTGTGTATCCCTGTGGTGTTAACAGGACACAGTCTTTTTCTCAGCGGCTCTGTGACGCTACAGGGTTTGCTTTATAACGCTGGTTCAGCGCCCTAGCGTTTTACTTTGCGGCTCACTGAAGCTAAGTGAGTTCGCACCTATCGCCATATAGCGCTGTGGCATTACCGTTAGCGGCTCTGGGGATTAACAGAGTTCGCACTTACTGCCACAGCGCACTACGGCGTTTATTTTAGCGACTCTGCGGGATAACAGAGTTCGCTACTTTCGCCATCTTACTTGCAGCGGGCTTCGCCTGCACGGTGGACCCCGGGCTGCGAATGCACCTCTCTACTATATCTATTAGGTGCGTTCCGCAGACCCTAACAATATGAGACATGGTTTACATACAGTAAACCATTGAATATCATTTCGATTTATATATGTCCCTGGCTGCTAATGTTATTAGTGTATGTGTGTAAAAATTTGGAAATGTAGGTGTTAAATTAAAGTATTTATTCACGGAAATAAATTGCGTGGGCTCCCGCTCAATTTTCTCCACTAGAGAGGGAAAGCCAGTGACTGAGGGCAGATATTAAGAGCCTAGAAAGGGACCAAGATTATTGCCCCCCCAGCTAAAACATCTGCCCCCAGCCACCCCAGAAAAGGCGCATCTAACTTAGCCTCTCTCTACCCACTGGCCTGCATTGGTGGCAAATGGGGTAATAAGGGATTAATGTCACCTTTTTATTGTAAGGTGACATTAAGCCTGGTTAATAATGGAGAGGTGTTAATAAGACACCTCTCCATTATTAATCCAATAGTATGAAAAGGTTAAAAAACACACACATTATGAATAAATTATTTTAATGAAATAATAAAACACCCCGGTTTTCCATCTTTATTAAACTCCCAATCCAAGCGAAGCCATCGTTCTGTAAAAAATAAAACATAACAAACCAACAATACACCCATACCTGTCCGCCGCACAGTCAAGTCCCACGCTGCAATCCAAATCAAGGGGTTTATATAGTATACAACCGGGAGCGGTGCTAATGCGACCGGCCGGCTGTAAACCACTGTGGAATGACTGAGAAGCTGACTGCGCAGCCTCCCCGCCTGATCGGACATGAACTCTGTAGTTTGGGAAAGTTTCTGAACATTTTCCCACGGTGCCGAGTTCACAGTGGGTCAAGCGGGAAGTCTGCGCAGCCTCAGTGACTACCGCTGACGTCACTGAGGCTGCGCAGCGGTATCAACAGATGTGCGATATATTAGGAAACTCTAAACGCACTAATCAATTAGCCAAGTGAATGATGAACCAGGGGTGAATCACAGTCCTGACCTGTTCAAAAAGGTATCCACGCACCTGACATGACTGATTCCACCGACATTATTTATAGTAAAATGGACCAGAAAATGTTCCAGAAAGTTGGAAAAGAAGAACAAAGAAGAAAACATTATTTTACACAATGGAGAACTATTGGACATGATTTGAGCTGGGTATTCAATCATAGAAATTCCTCTTCTTCCTCTTTCAGCCACCAGGTGGTGCCACAATTTAGCTTTGTTAATAGATTTAAAGGGGCAGTGCAGGATTAGTAAAACAATTCATACTATTCTTTGTCAAACACCGATCAGTGGGTTGTGTTCGGTATTGCACCATAGTTCCTTTTGAAGTGAATGGGGCTGATATAAGATAGATGATAGATATGAAATAGTTATAACAGCACAGAGTTTGTTATTTAACCCTTATGCTTTTACACTACTATAACCTTCTTAGTGAAAGGATACGGACATGTCCTCAAATACATTCATTTTGGGCTACAAAGCAGTAATAAATTTCATTAAAAAATGTTCGTAGTTTGTCTTCTGCAGCCTATATGCTCCACTGTGCATACAGTCATGGCTTGAAGTGTTGACACCCTTGAAATTGTTCCAGAAAATTACGTATTTCTCCAGAAATTATAGAAATTATTGCAATTATACATGGCTTGTAATACACATGTAAATTTTCTTTGTGTGTATTGGAACAACATAAAAAAAACAGAGAAAAGAAGGCAAACCGGACATAATTTCACACAAAATCCTCAAAATGATCATGACAAAATTGTTGGCACATTTCCAAAATTGTGGGTAAACAACTTTGTTTCAAGCATATGATGCTCGTTCAAACTCAAGTGTGGCAAGTAACAGGGGGGTCAGTATAAAAATCACACCTGAAACCAAATAAATAGGGGAGAAGTTGACTCAGTCTTTGCAATTTGTGTGTGTATGTGTGTGTCTGTATGTGCCACCCTGGAGAACAGAAAGAGGAGAAGAGAACTGTCTGAGGACTTGAGAACCAAAATTGTTGAAAAATACCAACAATCTCAAGGTTACAAGTCTATCTCCAGAGATCTTGATGTTCCTTTGTCCACGGTGCACAACATAATCAATAAGTTTACAACCCATGGCATTGTGGCTAATCTCCCTGGATGTGGACGACAGTAAAAAATTGATGAAAGGTTGCAAACGCAGGATAGTCCGGATAGTGGATAAGCCCCAATCAAGTTCTAAAGAAATTCAAGCTGTCCTGCAGGCTCAGGGTGCATCAGTGTCAGCGCGAACTATGCATCAACTTTCTATATGAAATGAAACGCTATGGAAGGAGACATAGGAGGACCCCACTGCTGACACAGAGACATAAAAAGCTAGACTGCAGCTTGCCTGTCACGAGTTTATAATTTTCTCATGGGATATCTGGGATTAAAGCGATCTTTATGTACTGTGAATCGCAGGTCTTCCATGTAGCCTGTGTGTTTTGTTCCACATATTAAATGGAGTTTATTTCCTTTGGCGCTGACAAGGTTTACGACTCTTTGTATGCTGGTTAAAGACATGCAGCTCCATCTCACAGCTGCTCCTGACCTGCTCGTTTTCTCTTTCTATAACACCTGGCCAGACCTTCTCATCTCTACCTGTGAAAGTTTTGCTTCCTGACTTGCTGGAGTTGGTGTGCTGAAGTTGGAGTTCATAGTTGCTGCTGGAGATTGTTGTTTGCTGTTTTTGGGTGTACGCTTTCTCCATTTTCCTTTTACAATTTAGTTTGTACCATTCTATCCTTCCCTTTATTCCTCTCTACCCTTGGTGAGTGTTTTTGTATATAAGTTGCTTTTTGTTATCCCTGTTTGTCTTACATGTATGTACACTAACATATCTGTCCCAAGTCTACTGGGTGGAGGTGATCTAGGGCCTCTCTACATTCAAGAGTATCCCTGAAACAGGGATACTTAGGGTCCCAGTTTGAGACTCCCCTTCCTTTTCGAAGACCGTTATAGCATGACTTTGCCATGATCATTCATAAAAATCCAAAACGTTTATTGAAAAATTATAAAGGTTTTGGATTTTCATGGAAGAACCTGGAAGCTGGATGTTCATACCTTCTTATCTCTCCTTAATTCACCATTTCAAACATCGTAATGTTCCATGCCTCCTAACCATCCTGCGTTTGAGCTGACTTCCCCCTTCCTACCAATAATCTTTATTCTCTATGGTCTCTTATATTGGCCGGCATTGCACCATGGAGGTTGGGACCATGACACAGATAAGGTGGTCATGCTTAGCTCTTTTGGTGCACCTTTCTTTAGATCTTCTTCCAGATGACCGCAATAACTCAACTACCTCTTCTCTCCTATGAGTTTAATCAAGAAAGGACCTTAGATGGCCATGATGAGTTATGACAATCTGTTTTTGGTTGCACAAAAATACACCACTAATACCCAGTAAGACAGTGTGATGGCCGTGAAATCCTTCAATGCTCCCTGCATGCCCCTTCATGTTATCTGAAAAAAAACTCATAAATAAGGAAGCAGCAGAGCAGTCATGTACGCAGCACCCAGCGCTCTGTCACCTGCCGCGCTCTCACTAATCGTACAGTGCGGATTATGCAATGCACTCAATGACGTTTCTATCTCGTGGATTTCTATTTTCTGCCTAGTGAACGCCCTGTGTTTAGCGTGTGTGAGGTGTGAAAGGTGACTAATAATCACTCTATTACCTCCCATCCTCCACTATTGACAGGACTCATACCTGCGCAGTGACTCAGCTTTCCCACCATTGACTCCCTATGTACTGATTTCCAGCTACAATTCAAAAAAAGCACCAGTGACAGCCCTCTTGTCAAGCTTTCCTTGTTTTATATGGCTCTGAGATCTCACATGGTGCTTGCCCATGAGAGGTCACCAAGCTGTGCCAGAATCCTGAGTGATAGATCTATTAGAAGAGTGGTTGGCACGTCCCCAGTTCCACATCACTGCATAACGAGGAGCAACGAAGTCTGGAAAATGGCATGGAGATGGTGCAGTCATTAAGATTAAGCTGACGGCAATTTAAACAGCTCTGAAGTGATCTTTAGTAATCTGCAAGAGTAGGATGTGTACAGTAGCAGAAGACTATTCCCTCCACTATGGTCACAGTTGATACAGATGAAGCATGGAGAGATGCCTCCTGGCTAAATTTCCATTGCAGTTTGTAGGGTCAGAATTTGGTGTAAGTCCTATAGATCTGTTCTTTGAAGCAATAATTCAGGCTTGTGGTGATAAATGGGGCTCCATGGTGGCTCAGGGGTTAGCACTGTTTCTGGGGTCTTGGATTTTAATCCCACAGAGAACAATATTTTCAAGTAGAGATGACTGGACTGATTTGCGGGTTTCGGTCCACAGTCCAGGTCAGTGGTACCTGGCACCTACAGTGCCTACAAGTAGTATTCAACCCCTGCAGATTTAGCTGGTTTGATAAGATGCAAATAAGTTAGAGCCTTCAAACTGCAAACGAGAGTAGGATTTATTAACAGAAGCATAAATCTTACAAAACAAAAAGTTATGTTGCTCAGTTGAATTTTAATAAATTTTAAACATAAAAGTGTGGGTCAATTATTATACAACCCCTATGTTTAATATTTTGTGGAATAACCCTTGTTTGCAATTACAGCTAATAATCGTCTTTTATAAGACCTGATCAGGCCGGCACAGGTCTGTGGAGTTATCTTGGCCCACTCCTCCATGCAGATCTTCTCCAAGTTATCTAGGTTCTTTGGGTGTCTCATGTGGACTTTAATCTTGAGCTCCTTCCACAAGTTTTCAATTGGGTTAAGGTCAGGAGACTGACTAGGCCACTCCAACACCTTGACTTTTTCCCTCTTGAACCAGGCCTTGGTTTTCTTGGCTGTGTGCTTTGGGTCGTTGTCTTGTTGGAAGATGAAATTACGACCCATCTTAAGATCCTTGATGGAGGTGCTGAGGTTCTTGGCCAAAATCTCCACGTAGGCCGTGCTATCCATCCTCCCATGGATGCGGACCAGATGGCCAGGCCCCTTGGCTGAGAAACAGCCCCACAGCATGATGCTGCCACACCATGCTTGACTGTAGGGATGGTATTCTTGGGGTCGTATGCAGTGCCATCCAGTCTCCAAACGTCACGTGTGTGGTTGGCACCAAAGATCTCGATCTTGGTCTCATCAGACCATAGAACCTTGAACCAGTCTGTCTCAGAGTCCTCCAAGTGATCATGAGCAAACTGTAGACGAGCCTTGACATGACGCTTTGAAAGTAAAGGTACCTTACGGGCTCGTCTGGAACGGAGACCATTGCGGTGGAGTACGTTACTTATGGTATTGACTGAAACCAATGTCCCCACTGCCATGAGATCTTCCCGGAGCTCCTTCCTTGTTGTCCTTGGGTTAGCCTTGACTCTTCGGACAAGCCTGGCCTCGGCACGGGAGGAAACTTTCAAAGGCTGTCCAGGCCGTGGAAGGCTAACAGTAGTTCCATAAGCCTTCCACTTACGGATGATGCTCCCAACAGTGGAGACAGGTAGGGCCAACCTTGGAAAGGGTTTTGTACCCTTTGCCAGCCTTGTGACCCTCCACGATCTTGTCTCTGATGGCCTTGGAATGCTCCTTTGTCTTTCCCATGTTGACCATGTATGAGTGCTGTTCACAAGTTTGGGGAGGGTCTTAAATAGTCAGAAAAGGCTGGCAAAAGAGATCATTAATCCACACTTGTGAAGCTCATTATTCTTGGTGCCTGAACTACTTCTTAATACTTTAGGGGGACCAAACAGAATTCTTGTGGTTTGAGGGGTTGAATAATAAATTACACTCTGAATTAACTTTTAACGTTTTAAAAAAAAAAAAAAAAAATTAAAACAAAAATTTTTGCTGCAGTGCATTTCTCACTTCCAGGCTGATCTACAGTACAAATGTCACAATGCCAAGTTAATTCCGCATGTGTCAACCAGCTAAATCTGCAGGGGGTTGAATACTACTTGTAGGCACTGTAGATGCAAGTCCCATGAATCTCTTATCTGAAGGAATCCCTGATACAGCTTTTTGGGTCAGCATCTCACGCTGCACAGATGATGTAGCACTAGCCCTGACAAATCAAATGCCCAATAGGGATGCTGAAAGGAATAGCTTCAAGGTGACAGTGATGGACACCGATCAGAGTCCCTTGAATCGAACCGCTCAATTATTGTATGAAGAAAAATTATTGACTCAATAGGAAAAGGAACTGATGCTGCAATGAAAACCCCTGTACGGTGCTGCGGACTATGTTGTAACATGAGGGAGTAGGAGAACATACAGTACAATGGACTCCTCTTCCTTCCTGATGACTCCAATGTTGAAGAACTGGTTTACAGCTACTTGTTGTATCATAATTTTGAGAACAATTTTTTACTATTTTGCAATGTTCAATAACTTAGTAACTACTCACTGTCCTACCAATCATCGGCAGAAAGGGCTTAATGGGAATACTGGGGCTTTCCACACATGCCAAAAATATACATAGACCAATTCCATTTGCTAAAACTAAACTGAGACTAATTTAAAGGGGCTTTCCACTTTCAAAAAGTGATGCTCAAATGGTTGAATACTTGTGTAAAAAAAAAAAAACACAGATAGTATTCACTGTCCCCTGACAAGTGCCGGGTCTCTGCTGCCGCATCGGTCTATGGGTATTGGTGACTTCACAACTACAATTCACATCACTGTGGCTGTGCTGATGTAGATTGCATAAACAGCAGAGCTCAGTGATTGGCTGCAGTGGTCACTTGTGTCGTAGTTGTGATGACACCAATGCAGCTAGTACACAAGGACTGGAAAAGTGGTGCAAAGCTGGTGACTGAGTGCAGGTAAAAGTATGTGTTTGGCTTTTTATATTCAACGGCTTGGGCCCCTATTTTTTAGACAAAGGAAAGTCCATTTAAAATATACCATAAAAAAACAAAAAAAAGATTCAGAAACTCAGTAGAAAGCAGCATGTATTTTTGTATTTTACTGGTCCATGGAGAGGATTGTGATGGAGAGGATGCAGCAATTGAAGGAAGGGCTGAGATGCTATAAATGTTTCCAGTTTCCTCAGTTTTGTTCTGCTGTAAAGCACTAGTCAGGGGGTGGACTCACCAACGTTATCTGTATTCTTTACGTCGTCACCCCTGGGGTAATTCTCACCCGTTTCAGAGTATAGGGAATAATTAGAGTCAGAGTCCAGAATAATGTCAAATAGTTAAGCTTTATTTTCCTCCGGACACAGCACATCCAAGACACTATTAGCATGTCTGACACGGTACCAGCAATACATCATCCATTACTCCGCTTCACTTCTTCTACTACACCAGAATGGACCACAAAGTAAAATCGGGACGAGTAGCCCAGTGAAAATGGCACTTCGATCTCTTTCCCTGGAGACACTTCAATCCAGTCACGGAAATACACATCTACTAGGTCGTCCACCCTCTTTTGGTTATCCTGCCTGTGTACTCACTGGTGGCCCACTCGCTGCTTGCTCCAGCACGCACACTTCTGCTGAGCGTTTCCACAGTGGTTCTTCCACTGGCACTGCTGATCTGTCATCCCTCAGACTCTGGCTAACGTTCCTACAGTGATTCCTTCTCCAGCTTCACTACAGTTGTTGGTACCCTTCACAACACTCATTGCTTGCTTCGGTTGCACGGCCTAGGATCATGGACGTCCTCACAATAGCAGGGTCCACCCCCAACTGACTCTTTCTAGAAAGTCCCTTACACAAAATCCCGACCGACACTTCACCCACTTAACCACTTGGTGTTCTGCAAGTCTTCACTACACTGGATGTGCTCAATGTCCCCACCTTGTGTCCTACCACTGTACTACACTAACCATCTAATAACTCTCTAACTGGATCCACTAATATGCCCCAACTAGTGATCCCCTGAAAAGCTATATTTACTCAACTGTAATTACTATACTACAAGTGCCCTCCTCTAATGTTCCCAAAGGATGCACTACCTTCCCTAACTCTATATAAAATACATCACTATAAAGAACATGACAGCTAAACATATATACATACATATACACATAACAGCATACATTTAAAGGGTTAAAACCTTAACCCTACTTACACTGCCACCATTATTTTAAACATGAAAAAAAACCTTTAAGGCAAAAAGAATTTTTTACATTTTCTGAGAATGTTTTTCAGTTCTGATTCTTTTTATCTCAGAGTTCTAACTTTCTTTGTTAGAATTGTACATTTTTATTTCAGAACTCTGATTTTATTTTTCTTATCAGATTTCAGATTTTTCATCAGAATTTCTAATGTTAGATTGTAGTTTCTATTTTTCCAATTTAAAGGGGTTTTCCAAATTGATTAGAAAGCAAAAATAGGTATATAATATACACCCATTCACCCTTTTATTCTTTAACAATGATTTCAAAACTGCTTCAGTATGTAACATTTTCAAAATGCAAATCCACAGCAAAAATATTAGGATCAACCCTGGATTTTTGCTGAGGATCCCAGCGCAAATGGGCATTTTTCCCTTCAAATACACCCTGTGAAGAAGCCCCAAAAATGTGACTTTTCAGGTAGAACTTTGTTTTCTCTTTTGTATTTCTGATGGTCATCTTAAAATCAAGATGTATTTTGGTAGAATTGTGATTTTTTTTTCCAATTTTTTATCATCAGATGCACAATTTTGGTAGATTTTCTCCTTTCTACTTGTTGGCATTCCTGATTTACAGTAGGTTTCTCAATTAATTTAATTTTATGTTATACTGAATGTTGTGTATTTATACTGAGGAAAAGTGAGAATTCTAACTTGTTATGTGATAATTAGAATTTCTGACTTTTTTGCATTAGAATTCTGATTTTTCTTTCCCAAATTCTAGATTTTAGAATTAGATATTTTTATTCTATAACTTTAACTTCTTTCAGCTCTGAATTTTTATTTTAGCCTCAGAATTTTGACTTCTCATCTTTTTACCTATTATTCTATAGATACACATGTTGTCAGATTTTCTATCACTTCACTAATGGGAGCATTACACACATCTCAGACAGCTTTACGTGGGTGTGTTGGCCACAGACTTGGGCGTGAGATTTTGAGAACAATGTTGCATGAGATTCAGTTTGAATTTGGATGACATAGACACAAGGATTTCTAAAGTTTTCTTACCACGCACAGGACACCTGCTGAACCACAAACTGTACCCACTTATTAGCTCTTAGACGTAATACATACAGCGGGTGAAATAAATATTGAACACATCACAAATTTTCTAAGTAAATATATTTCTAAAGGTGTAATTGACCAGAAATTCTGACCAAATGTCAGTAACAACACATTCAATCCACATAGGCAAATAAATCAAACCATAGATATCAATAAATTATATGTAATAATGAGAAATGTCCTAGGAAAAAGTATTGACATGTATTCAATACTTTGTACAAAAGCCTTTGTTGGTGATGATAGCTTCAAGACACCTCTAGTATGGAGAAACTAGTCACAGGCATTGCTCAGGTGTGATTTTGGCCCATTCTTCCACACACACACATTTTTCACATCCTGAAGGTTCCGTGGGCTTCTTCTGTGAACTGTGAGCTTTAGTTCCTTCCATAAATGTTCTATTCGATTCAGGTCCAGTGATCATCTTGGCCATTCTAGAAGCTTTATTTTCTTTCACTGAAACTAATTGAGAATTTGCTTGGCTGTGTTGTTTAGGATCATTGTTTTCCTAAAATATCCACCCTTGTTTCATCTTCATCATCCTGGTAAATGACAGCATATTTTTATGAAGGTCTCAATACATTAGTCCATTCATCTTTCCCTCAATTACTGTGACTTGCAAAAGTATTCACACCCTGGCTTTTTAAATATTTTGTTACATTACAACCTTTAAATATTTTTGTAATCCAATTTGTGTGTGATGCATCAGCAGTAAATAATGTAAGTTGGTGAAGTGAAAAAATACAAGCATAAATTAAATTTATGTGATCAAATAACTAAAAATTACCATGTGCATACGTATTCACCCCTTTTGCTTTGAAGCCCCTAAAAATCTCTGGTGCAAGCAATTACCTTCATAAGTCACATGCTTTGTGAAAGGAAGTCCACTTGTGCAATCTAAGTGTCACATGGTCTGTCAGCATATACACACCTTTTCCAAAAGTCCATAGAGACTGCAACACCATTAAGCAAGAGACACCACTAACCAAACAACACCATGAAGACCAAGGAGATCCACAGCCAAGTCAGGGACAAAGTTGCTGAGAAGTACAAGTCAGGGTTGGGTTTAAAAAAAATATCCCAATCTCTGATTATCCCCGGACCACCATCACATCCTTAACATCAAATGGAAAGAACATGGTACCACAACAACCTGCCAAGACAGGCCACCCACCCAAACTCTCAGCCTGAGCAAGGCGGGTATTAATCAAGGAGGCAGCACAGAGACCAAAGCTAACCCTGAAGGAGCTGTACAGTTCCCAAGCAGAAACTAGATTATCAGTCAATATGACCATAATAAGCTGTACACTCCAGAGAGGTGGCCTTTATTGAAGAGTGGGCACAAAAATTGTAAGACTTTGAGTTTGCAAAAAGACATGTGAGAGACTCACCAAATGTATGGAGGTAGGTGCTGTGGTCAGATGAGACCAAAATTGAAATTTTTAGCCACCAAGATAAATGCTATGTCTGGCGCCAAACCAAGAAAAGCTCATTCCCCCAAGATCACAATCCCCACAGTGAAACATGGAGGTGGCATCATCATGCTGTGGGAATGTGTTTTGGCAGCGGGACAGGGAAAATGGTCCTAGCAGAGGCAAAAATGGATGGTGAGAAATACAGGGATATTCTTGAGCTAAACCTGCTTCAGTCTGTCAGTGATTTGAGACTGGGACAGAGTGTCACATTACAACAAGACAATGATCCAAGTCAACACTTGAGTGGTTTAAGGGAAAGCGTATAAATGTTTTGAAGTGACCTAGTCAAACCCCATACATTAATCCCATTGAGAATCTGTGGTCGGACTTGAAGATTGCTGTTCACCAGAGGAAACAGATGGAGCAGTTTTGCCTTGAGGAACGAGCAAAAATCCCAGTGCAAGATGTGGAAAGCTCATAGAGACTTATGTATAGCGACTTGCAGCTGTAATTGCTGCAAAAGGAGGCTCTACAAAGTACTGACTATAGGGCTGGGTGAATAGTTATGCACACTGATGTTTTCAGTTATTTTGTCCTATTTGTTGTTTGCTTCACAATAAAAAGAAAACCAAATGTTCACAGTTGTCGGCATGTTCTTTACATGAAATGATGCAGACCCTTAAAAAAAACAGTGAAATTCCAGGTTGTGAGGTAGGAAATTGTAAAACATGCCAAGGTTAGGGTAGGGGTAGAATACTTTTGCAAGCCACTGTACATAAAATTTGCCAGTGCCGTAGGCTGTAAAACATCCTTACACCATGATGTTCGCACCTCCAAACTTCACTGTAGGTATGGTATTTTGTAGTGATATGCAGTGCTTTTGGCCTTCAAACATGGTGTGTATTATGGGATCCAAAGAGTTCAGTTTGGGTCTATCTGACCAGACTTTTGTTCTCACAGTATTTTACTGGCTTGCCTAGTTGTTGCTGAGCAGCAAACTTTAAAAGCGTTTGAACATGGTTTTTGTTTAGCAACGGAGTCTTGCGTGGTGAGCATGCATAAAGGACATGGAGTGTGAGTGCATTACATATAGTTTTCTTTGAAACAAGTGTACCTGTTGTTTCCAGATATTTCTGCTGTTCTGCACAGGTGTCCATGGATCTTGAACAACTCTTCTGATAATTACTTTCACTCCTCTATCTAAAATCTTGCGGGGAGCACCTGTTTGTGGCCGGTTATGGTGAAATGATGCTATTTCCACTTCCAGATTGTCGCCCCAACAGTGCTTACTGGAGCCTTTAGTAGTTTAGAAATTCTTCTGTAACCAATGCCATCAGTATGTTTTGCAACAATAAGGTTGCGAAGGTCTTGAGACAGCTCACTGGTTTTACCCATTACGAGATGTTTCTTGTGTGGCACCTTGGTAATGAGACACCTTTTTATAGGCCATAAGTTGAACCAGCTGATATTATTTTTCACTAAGTGGCAGGATTGCTTTCTAATTACTGATAGATTTCAACTGGAGTCATGACTTTCCATGGCTTTTTGCACTTCTCTTTCTTCATGTGTTCAATACTTTTCCCTGTGTCATTTCTAGTTATAACTTCAAACTTAATTTTTGGACATCTATGGATGATTTTTTTGCCTGTGTGGATTGGATGGTTTGTTACTGGCATCTGGTGAGAATTTCATGTCAATAGCACCTTTAGAAATATATTTACATAGAAAATTGGTGGCGTGTTCAATACTTATATCACCAGCTGTATGTGGTAGTAAAACCAGCACTACAATGTAATAAGAGGTGTACTATGAGCCCGCTAAGATCCAATGCACAATCCAAAGTGACTGCAATGCCAATATTTTTCTTTGATTACCTAGAAAACCATAAAATTCGCTATAGACACCATAGCTCCACCTAAAATCTCACCTTTGCATGCATTTTGGAGGTATTCCCACAATCATAACAAATCCAGGGTGTCAGCCATTAGAGTCAGCCATTATTATGTCCATAGGAATAGGGTTGTTTATTTGAAAAAAAAAGTTTTACTTACAAAAGTACTAAATAACCTAGAATGTACTTATGAGGAGGACACAACCTGTGGAAGCTGGCCCACACTCAACAGTTTTAGAGGGCTAGGAGCCAGCTGGACCCCTTAATGGATCACTCCTTTCCTACATTCTAGTCCGTTGCTCTGCACCCTACTGGCCTGCTCCTTTGCATCAGATCATGAGCTTTGTTCACACCTAGTAGACGTCCAATACTACATTGTGGTCTCTCCTTGGATCTCCTGGCTGTTGCTCATGGATACCCTTGTAGGCCTCCATCTCAAAACGGCAGTTCTCTTAGGCCTCTTTCACACATCCGGCGGGCGCCTGGCGGCGCCCCGGCATTTTGCCGCAGCGCCGCATGTGAAAAGCTTTCACACTTCCGGCGGCCAAAATGCGTTTTTTTGCCGGATGGTTTCTGATGCTTGGAGAGATAAGAAACCATCCGGCAAAAACAAAAAACGTTACATGCAGCGTTTTTCCCGGACGCCGCAATGCACATTTGCGCCGCATCCGGACAAAACCGCATGCAACGCATTGACATGTGGCGCCATCCGGCGCTAATGCATGTCAATGCGAAAAAAGCCACATGCGGCGCATCAGATTTTCAGATGCGGCGCTGCGGGAAAATGCCGGGGGCGCCGCCAGGCGCCCGCCGGATGTGTGAAACTAGCCTTAGTCACTTTTCATTTTTCGCTCCTTGTTTGCACATACTCAGGAAGGCAGCAGGTATCGACAAGAGTGAGCACAATTCTTGGGTGCCTGCCCAACTGACCAAGATGGTGCCACCTTTTGTATTTCTATAGTTCTGCCACTCTCTATCATCTTGGAAGTTGGAGTGCACAGACACAGGGGTTATCCATGCCCCATGACTGTCCTCTTTGGTTGAAATACCCTTAATGGCTGGGTGGTCCTTGTCTCATGCATGCTCATCTTCTCCTCTTCTGCAGTCCACACCAGCTGCAAACAATGGTATTTTGCCCCTCTTAAACTGGCTGCTGCCATTTCTGCAGATGGTGCCATAGTTCTGTCACTTTATTCCCTTGAAAGTTGGGGTGTGCAAAAATCACTGTCAATCACAGGAGTTATCCATGCCCCATGGCTGTCCTCTTGGTTGAAATAACCTTAATGGCTGGGTGATCCTTGTTCTAATCCATGCTCATCCTCGCCTCTTCAGTAGTTGACATCAGTTGCAAACAAGGGTACTTTACCCCTCTTAAACTGGTTGCTGCCATTTTTACAGCGCTGCACTTCCTGCAACTACATAGGCTGATTATCTGCCTAAGGTGGGCTCCTGTCTAACCTGTCTACCCTTATAAGAACAGTGAGCCTATCATGGAGTCATAGAATCATAGAGTATTAGAGTTGGAAGGGACCTCTTGGGTTATCATGTCCAACCCCCCTCCCATTCAGTTTTTCTTGCCCAGATGTAGAATCTTGCATTTCTCTCTGTTAAATACCATTCTATTAGTCACTGCCCATTGATCAAGCTTATCTAGATCCTTCTGAATCCTTTCTCTGTCTTCTCTAGTGTCAGCTATCCCTTCTAGCTTTGTATCATCTACAAATTTGATTAGTTTACCTTGAGTTGCCTTATCTAGGTCATTTATAAAAATGTTGAACAACACTGGGGCCAGGACAGAGCCTTGTGGTACCCTACTTGAAACATTCTTCCAATTGGATATGCCATTATTTATTACCAGTTACCACGCTTTAAGTACGATCACTGAGCCAGATATGAATCCACCTCACTGTTGCCTTTTCAATCCCACACTTGGTAATTTTTTTTAATAAGGATAGTATGAGATAATTTGCTTTGCTGGAGTCGAGATATACTATATCTACCGCATTTCCTTCATCCACCCAGTCAGTGATTCTACTATAGAAGGAAATTAGATTAGTCTGGCATGACTTGTTTGTTACAAACCCATGCTGGCTCTGGATAATCACTGTATTCTTATCCAAGTACTTACATACATGCTGTTTAATAATCTGTTCAAAAATGTTCCCTGGTATAGAAGTTAAGGTACTGCCAGTGTTTCAGCTGCGGGATCGGGCTACCAGCAGTGCAGAGCTTGCTCAGGAATGGCAGCAGGCAGGTGTGAGTGCATCTGCACGCACTGTGAGGCGGAGACTCTTGGAGCAAGGCCTGGTCTCAAGGAAGGTAGTGACGTTTTTTAGCGATCTCGTTAGCGACGCTGTTTAGTGTGGCATACCCTTAAGGCTCACTGGCCTGTAATTTCCTGGCTTCATCTTCTTTCCTTTTTTAAAGATAGGGACAACATTTGCCCTTCCCCAATCTTGTGGGACTTCTCCTGCTCTACAGGATTTTTTCAAAGATTTTGGCTATTGGTTCTGCAATTTCCTCTGCTATGGAGTAAGGGAAGTTTTTTTCTCCCTTACATCAGGACTATAGCAAACTATTATATGTCATAGAGGTTTATTTTGTCTTTTTGTGTATCAACACAGTTCAGATTTGAACCATTTCATTTTCATCATATGTTATTAAGTATACGTGTATAATTTGTATCGTGCGTATACTTCGACTTGTTTGTCAACCAATTTTAATAGGATGTTCTGTCCTGTATTTTATTCTATTTGCATTTCTCCTGATAGTTTCCTTACAATTGTTTATGGATTTGATGGGTTTATCGCTGACAATGGATTAAACACTATTTGGGGTTTCTCAAGGATGATGAAACAGGTTCATCCGGACACCCATCCCTGCTCCATTGTGCGTATATTTAGTGTTTCATACAGTCATCTTCCCATATTATCCATGCTGTAGAATACACAATAAAAGATATTTTATGACAGCTTTGCTTATAGCAGGCGGCAGTCACACCCACTGTAGCTTTATATATGAGATCTGCACACATTAGAGGTCTTATCCGCCATATCATCCTCCGAAACGTGCACTTTGGATTTTTAGGAACTTGGTACCATACTTTTGAAAAATGATGACTTTTTCTGGTACCAGCGCCGTTTTGATCCTGGGTTTGAGTGTATTCATCACTGGTAAGATGCGCAAATCTGTATTTATCATTCATTATATTTTATGGATGGTCCTGGGTTATAATTTGTCCAGAGGAGAATTATCAATGGATTCATTTCCATCATAGCTAGGATATTTTATGATGTGGATAGTCTCACAATTTATTATGCAAGTGCATCTTCAAGTTCTTGGCTAAAAATATCCTACCGTTTTGTGTATATCGTACAAATGCAGAGTAAAATCTGAAATTCACTTTTACACCAAAATAAAAAAAAATGCACAAGTCGCATATATGGAATTTTAGGTGAGTTCTGCAGACCTATACGTTTTCATGATGGCAGACTACACACAAATCCTGCAGTCAGATTCTGCAATGAAATCTCATGTTTCCTGATAGTATCTCACATAGCTCAGCATAGGAGCTGCGTACACAAAATGATAAGATGCAACATGTTTTCATAACAATAGAAATGGTAAAATCCAAATGTCAATTTGGCACCAAGATCAAGAATGAAAACCACTTGTCACATATGTGGATTTCATTGTGGTTTTTTGCACTGATTTTTAAGCGGGTTCCCACCATTTTGTGTATACAGCTCCAATGCAGACCTATATGTCTCCATGGTTGGAGACTGCAGGGAATATGTCATCAGAAAATGGCCTATAGCTCACATCAGATTTTTGAATTAGATTTATTTTTTAACAATTAAAAAAATATATCTATATCACAATCTGTATTAAAAATAAAAAATAGTAGTTTTGCAATTTTCACACTGACCACTAGGGTTTTTTAGATTCTAACATCCTGCTTTATCAAAAACTCCACATGTACATTAGAAGCAACGAACTAACTCTACACCTACCTTTTGTATTGAAGCAGCTAATGAGCATGTGCGAAGGTCATTGTAAAGGTAGGGGGAGCACGAGAGCTGTGACATCACCTATTGTGAATGGTAATTCCTGTGTTATCTACTGTCAATAGAGGTGTTATCAGTCATTGTACAGGAGGAGGAGGTGAGCTGTGATATCAGCTATTGTGAATGGTGGATCCTGTGTTATCTGCTGTATATAGAGGTGTTATCAGTCATTGTACAGGAGGAGGTGAGCTGTGATATCACCTATTATGAATGGTGGATCCTGTGTTGTCTACTGTATATAGAGGTGTTATCAGTCATTGTACAGGAGGAGGAGGTGAGCTGTGACATCACCTATTGTGAATGATGGATCCTGTGTTATCTACTGTATATAGAGGTGTTATCAGTCATTGTACAGGAGGAGGAGGTGAGCTGTGACATCACCTATTGTGTATGATGGATCCTGTGTTATCTACTGTATATAGAGGTGTTATCAGTCATTGTACAGGAGGAGGAGGTGAGCTGTGATATCACTTATTGTGAATGGTGGATCCTGTGTTATCTGCTGTATATAGAGGTGTTATCAGTCATTGTACATGAGGAGGAGGTGAGCTGTGATATCATCTATTGTGAATGGTGGATCCTGTGTTATCTACTGTATATAGAGGTGTTATCAGTCATTGTATAGGAGGAGGAGGAGGAGGTGAGCTGTGACATCACCTATTGTGAATGGTGGATCCTGTGTTATCTACTGTATATAGAGGTGTTATCAGTCATTGTACAGGAGGAGGTGAGCTGTGATATCACCTATTGTGAATGGTGGATCCTGTGTTATCTGCTGTATATAGAGGTGTTATCAGTCATTGTACAGGAGGGGGAGGAGGTGAGCTGTGACATCAGCTATTGTGAATGGTGGATCCTGTGTTATCTACTGTATATAGAGGTGTTATCAGTCATTATACAGGAGGAGGAGGTGAGCTGTGATATCACCTATTGTGAATGGTGGATCCTGTGTTATCTACTGTATATAGAGGTGTTATCAGTCATTGTACAGGAGGAGGTGAGCTGTGATATCACCTATTGTGAATGGTGGATCCTGTGTTATCTGCTGTATATAGAGGTGTTATCAGTCATTGTACAGGAGGGGGAGGAGGTGAGCTGTGACATCAGCTATTGTGAATGGTGGATCCTGTGTTATCTACTGTATATAGATGTGTTATCAGTCATTGTACAGGAGGAGGAGGTGAGCTGTGACATCACCTATTGTGAATGGTGGATCCTGTGTGATCTACTGTATATAGAGGTGTTATCAGTCATTGTACAGGTGGAGGAGGAGGTGAGCTGTGACATCCCCTATTGTGAATGGTGGATCCCATGTTATCTACTGTATATAGATGTGTTATCAGTCATTGTACAGGAGGAGGAAGTGAGCTGTGACATCACCTATTGTGAATGGTGGATTGTTATGTTTCGGTAGCTGAGGAGTGCAGGTAAAAAAGGCAATACACCAGAGCAGTTGGAATCTATGAGATTGCAGTACCCTGACTAACCACCACAACTAGAGGCAGCCGTGGAGCGTTCCTAGGTTGGTCCTAGACGCCTCGTCACAGCCTGAGAAACTAATACACCCAAAGATAGAAATAGGAAAGCTATCTGCCCGGAGCAGAACCCCAAAGATAATAGAAAGCCCCCAAACATGTAATGGCAGTTAGACAAGAGGAAATACTGACACAGAAAGAAAATAGAATGAGCAAACGCTGGGGCCCAAACTATCTAAATAGAAAAGGACAGGAAGGGTACTTACTGCAATCCCAGAAAACCCTGAAAGGCACCAACTCTACTAATTTCAAAAACACCTGAGATCACACGACCTCTACCACCTAAATTAGTTCTCTGGTGTAACAAAATCAAAACAGCAGCCACTGAAAAAACTGGAAAAAGCAAAAGTACAAACATCAGTGGCTGAACAAAACTGAGAGGGCAGAAGCCCCCGGAGGGGACCCTGAAGGCCCCCACAGAAGTGCAGGACAAAATGCAAAAATATAGCACAAACACAAAAGAAGAAAATGTCTTATCTGTTAGCAGGAGATGCAGACACGACACAGCAGGCTACAAGGGAAACAGGAATAAAGGATCCAGACCAGAACAATTGATCACCGGCAACCCTGATGGGAAGGTGACTCCCTTATATAAGACCAATCAGTAACACCTGATTCCCAGTCCTCACAATCTTCACTGGACAGACTAGCACCGCTTGTAACCACCAGAGGGAGCCTCTGCTCAGAACTCATCTCAAACCCATTCACAACAGTACCCCCCCCTTGAGGAGGGGTCACCGAACCCTCATTTGAGCAACCAGGTTGGTCAGGATGAGTTCTATGATACGCACGGATAAGTCTCCTAGCATGGATGTCCGAAGCAAACACCCAAGAATTGTCTTCCTGACCATAACCTCTCCATTTAACCAAATACTGGAGTTTCCGTCTAGAAAAACGAGAATCTAATATTTTCTCAACCACATACTCCAGATTGCCCTCAACCAAAACAGGGTCAGGAGGCACAGCAGCAGGAACCACTGGCTCAACAAACCTCTTCAACAAGGACTTGTGGAACACGTTATGGATCCCAAATGTCCCTGGAAGAAGCAAACGAAAAGAAACAGGATTAATAATCTCCATGATCTTATAAGGTCCAATGAACCTAGGCTTAAATTTAGGAGATGCTACTCTCATAGGAATATTCTTTGAGGACAACCAGACCAAGTCCCCCACTTTAAACCGAGGACCATCAGTCCTATGCCGGTTAGCAAACCGCTGGGCCCTCTCCTGAGAGAGGGACAACCTCTCCACTACCTGGTCCCAAATCTGTTGCATACGCTCCACAACAGAGTCAACACCTGGACAGACAGAAGCCTCCGTCTGTCCTGAAGAAAATCGAGGGTGAAACCCAGAATTACAAAAAAATGGAGACATCAAAGTGGCAAAGCTAGCCCTATTATTAAGAGCAAACTCAGCCAAAGGCAAAAAAGAGACCCAGTCATCCTGATCAGCAGACACAAAGCATCTTAGATAAGTCTCCAATGTCTGGTTTGTTCTCTCAGTTTGACCATTGGTCTGAGGATGAAATGCCGAGGAGAAAGACAATTGAACACCCAGTTTAGAACAAAAGTCCTCCAAAATCTGGAAACAAACTGGACTCCTCTGTCAGACACAATGTTCTCAGGAATGCCGTGTAAACGAACCACGTGCTGAAGGAACAACGGCACCAATTCAGAGGAGGAAGGCAACTTAGGTAATGGCACAAGATGTATCATTTTGGAAAACCTATCACAAATTACCCAGATGGTGGTCATTCTCTGAGAAACAGGAAGGTCGGAAATGAAATCCATAGAGATATGGGTCCATGGTCTCTTGGGCACAGGCAATGGCATCAACAAACCACTAGAGCGAGAGCAAGGCTTGGAGCGAGAGCAAGTCCCGCAGGACTGCACAAATTCCCTGACATCACGAGACAAGGTAGGCCACCAAAAGGACCGACTAACCAAGTTTCTGGTACCAAAAATTCCGGGATGCCCAGCCAATGCGGAACAATGAATCTCAGACATCACACTCTTTTTCCACTGGTCCGGGACAAACAATTTTCCAACAGGGCAGCGCTCGGGCCTATCCTCCTGACACCCCTCCAGAGCAAGTCTCAAATTGGGTGAGATGGCGGAAAGAACTACACCCTCTTTCAAAATAATAGAAGGATCAGATAACTCAGGAGAGTCCGCAAGGAAACTCCTCGAGAGGGCATCTGCCTTAACATTCTTAGTGCCAGGAAGAAAGGAAACCACAAAATTAAAACGTGTGAAAAACAAGGCCCACCTGGCCTGTCTAGGATTGAGTCGCTTGGCAGATTCCAGATAGACCAGATTCTTATGGTCCGTAAGGACCACCACCTGATGTTTGGCTCCCTCCAGCCAATGTCTCCACTCTTCAAAAGCCCACTTCATGGCCAATAACTCCCGATTACCCACGTCATAATTACGTTCAGTAGGAGAAAATTTTCGAGAGAAAAAGGCACAAGGGTTACTTTTAGAGGTCTCTGGTTCTTTTTGGGACAAAACGGCACCTGCCCCAATTTCAGAGGCATCAACCTCCACCTGAAATGGCAGAGAAACATCAGGCTGCCGTAGAACAGGAGCAGAAGTGAATCTCTGCTTAAGTTCCTGAAATGCAGAGACTGCCTCAGGAGGCCAATTCACCACATCAGAACCCTTTCTGGTCAAATCAGTTAATGGTTTAACAATAACCGAGAAATTACCAATAAATTTACGATAAAAATTGGCAAAACCCAAAAATCTCTGAAGAGCCTTTAATGAAGTAGGTTGGACCCAATCACAGATGGCCTGAACCTTCACCGGGTCCATTTCAATAACAGATGGGGACAAAATGAATCCCAGAAATGAGATCCTCTGTACGCCAAAAAGACACTTTGATCCCTTCACATACAGAGCATTCTCTCTCAAAATCTGGAATACAGTTCGAACATGTTTCACATGAGAGTCCCAGTCATTAGAAAAAATCAAGATATCATCCAAATAAACAATCAGAAATTTGTCCACAAAATCCCTGAAAATGTCATTCATGAAGGACTGGAAGACGGAAGGAGCATTAGTGAGCCCAAAGGGCATCACTAGGTACTCAAAATGCCCCTCAGGGGTATTGAATGCCGTCTTCCATTCATCCCCGTGCTTAATGCGAATAAGGTTATACGCCCCCCTGAGGTCAAGCTTGGTATACCAAGTAGCGTTTTTCACCCTGGAAAACAGGTCAGAAATCAAGGGTAACGGGTATTGATATTTCACAGTAATATTGTTCAAGAGACGATAATCAATACACGGCCTTAATGAACCATCCTTTTTGGCCACAAAGAAAAAACCGGCACCTAAGGGTGAAGAGGATGGTCTGATATGACCCTTCTCCAATGATTCCTTGATATAAGACCGCATAGCGTCATGTTCAGGTACAGACAAGTTAAAAAGGCGACCTTTAGGGAATTTACTACCCGGCACTAATTCAATAGCGCAGTCATAGCTCCTATGGGGAGGCAAGGATGCAGATTTACTTTCGCTAAACACATCAGAAAAATCAATCAAAAAGTCAGGAACATCCTGAGCCTGGGGGAGGCAGAAAAAACAGGAGTGTTGGTATTAACACATTGGCAGCCCCAACTGGTTACAGACACAGATTTCCAATCCAAAACAGGATTATGAGACTGTAACCAAGGAAAACCCAGCACGATAATGTCATGCAGATTATACAGAACCAAAAATTTGCAGCACTCCTGGTGATCAGGTTCAACCCTCATTATCACCTGAGTAGAAAACTGGGGTTTATTCTCAGCCAAAGGGGTAGAATCGATCCCCAGTAGGGGAATAGACTTCTGTAGGGGTATCAAGGGAAATCCACAACGTTTAGCAAAATCATAATCCATCAGGTTAATAGCTGCTCCAGAATCAACGAAAGCCTGAGCAGAAAATGAGGACAGAGAGCATATCAGAGTGACAGTTAATAAAAACTTAGTCTGAACACTACCCAAGACAACTGAGCGTGCAAAACGTCTTCCCCGCTTAGGGCAGACTGAAATAGCATGAGAGGCATCACCACAGTAGAAACATAACCCATTGCGCTTTCGAAACTCATGACGCTGTGCCCCAGACACCACTCTATCACACTGCATGAGTTCAGAAGCTGGTTCACAAGGCAACACCATTCCACGCATACTTCTCCGCTCACGCAAACGTCTGTCAATTTGAATCGCTAATGACATAGAATCATTGAGACCAGAGGGAACAGGGAATCCCACCATAATATCCTTTACATTCTCTGACAGACCCTTCCGGAAAAGGGCTGCCAAAGCGTCGTCATTCCATTTGGTCAGGACTGCCCACCTACGGAATCTCTGACAGTATAACTCAGCGTCATCAAGCCCCTGATTTAATGCCAACAAGGCTTTTTCAGCTTGATCAGTGACATTAGGCTCATCGTACAATAACCCCAAGGCCTGAAAAAACGCATCAACATCACTCAAAACAGGATCCCCAGGTATCAGGGAAAAAGCCCAATCCTGAGGATCGCCGCGCAGGAGAGAGATGATAATTTGAACCTGCTGCGCTGCGTTCCTGAGGACTTAGGTTTTAAGGCAAAAAACAATTTACAATTATTTTTGAAATTCTGAAACTTAGCTCGATCCCCTAAAAACAAATCTGGCATGGGGATCCTAGGTTCCACAACAGGCAACCTAGCAAGATATGCAGCAATACTCTGAACCTCAGTGGCAAGCTGATCCACACGGCCAGACAACTGTGCAAACTCCATTGAGAGAAAAGATCCTCCCCAGCACCCAGAGATACAGAGGGAAAAAAAAAAAAATGCAACAAACAGAAAAATATCTCTGACAACCTTTTTCTTTCACAATATTTTTTCCCTTCTGTGAGTACCATACAATTTTCAATTTTTAGGCCGGTGATACTGTTATGTTTCGGTAGCTGAGGAGTGCAGGTAAAAAAGGCAATACACCAGAGCAGTTGGAATCTATGAGATTGCAGTACCCTGACTAACCACCACAACTAGAGGCAGCCGTGGAGCGTTCCTAGGTTGGTCCTAGACGCCTCGTCACAGCCTGAGAAACTAACTACACCTAAAGATAGAAATAGGAAAGCTATCTGCCCCGGAGCAGAACCCCAAAGATAATAGAAAGCCCCCAAACATGTAATGGCGGTTAGACAAGATGAAATACTGACACAGAAAGAAAATAGTATGAGCAAACGCTGGGGCCCAAACTACCTAAATAGAAAAGGATAGGAAGGGTACTTACTGCAATCCCAGAAAACCCTGAAAAGCACCAACTCTACTAATTTCAAAAACACCTGAGATCACACGACCTCTACCACCTAAATTAGTTCTCTGGTGTAACAAAATCAAAACAGCAGCCACTGAAAAAACTGGAAAAAGCAAAAGTACAAACATCAGTGGCTGAACAAAACTGAGAGGGCAGAAGCCCCCGGAGGGGACCCTGAAGGCCCCCACAGAAGTGCAGGACAAAATGCAAAAATATAGCACAAACACAAAAGAAGAAAATGTCTTATCTGTTAGCAGGAGATGCAGACACGACACAGCAGGCTACAAGGGAAACAGGAATAAAGGATCCAGACCAGAACAATTGATCACCGGCAACCCTGATGGGAAGGTGACTCCCTTATATAAGACCAATCAGTAACACCTGATTCCCAGTCCTCACAATCTTCACTGGACAGACCAGCACCGCCTGTAACCACCAGAGGGAGCCTCTGCTCAGAACTCATCTCAAACCCATTCACAACAGTGGATCCTGTGTTATCTGCTGTATATAGAGGTGTTATCAGTCATTATAGAGGAGGAGGAGGTGAGCTGTGACATCAGTTATTGTGAATGGTGGATCCTGTGTTATCTGCTGTATATAGAGGTGTTATCAGTCATTATACAGGAGGAGGAGGTGAGCTGTGACATCAGTTATTGTGAATGGTGAATCCTGTGTTATCTACTGTATATAGAGGTGTTATCAGTCATTGTACATGAGGGGGAGGAGGTGAGCTGTGACATCAGCTATTGTGAATGGTGGATCCTGTGTTATCTGCTGTATATAGAGGTGTTATCAGTCATTATACAGGAGGAGGAGGTGAGCTGTGACATCAGTTATTGTGAATGGTGGATCCTGTGTTATCTGCTGTATATAGAGGTGTTATCAGTCATTGTACAGGAGGAGGAGGTGAGCTGTGACATCACCTATTGTGAATGGTGGATCCTGTGTTATCTACTGTATATAGAGGTGTTATCAGTCATTGTAAAGGAGGAGGAGGTGAGCTGTGACATCACCTATTGTGAATGGTGGATCCTGTGTTATCTACTGTATATAGAGGTGTTATCAGTCATTATACAGGAGGAGGAGGTGAGCTGTGACATCAGTTATTGTGAATGGTGAATCCTGTGTTATCTACTGTATATAGAGGTGTTATCAGTCATTGTACATGAGGGGGAGGAGGTGAGCTGTGACATCAGCTATTGATAATGGTGGATCCTGTGTTATCTGCTGTTTACAGAGATGTCATCCATAAAATATAATGCATCCCCCTATTCATCCATGGACTAGTATGTCCACTGATTTGTCAAAATAAATACATAAATAAATACTCACTTCTCCGTTCGTTATGCGGCTGTATAGAGGTGTTATCTGTTATTATCATCCTGCCTCTGCTGATAAGGAGCCTGCTGAAAACTCTTCCTAAAATGACTGCAAGTTTGAGTTTAAAATAGTCCCAATGGCCACTGTGAAAATTGCAAAATTTTGCAGAAAAAAAATGTAACACAAAAACCTGATTTAAACAATAGGTAATTTTCTGATGACACATTGCCTTTATATCTCCTGTTACATGAAAGTATTACACATAGCTTAGCATAGGAGATGTATACATTAAAAATAGCTTATTTTTACTGGAGGCTGTGAAAGCATGGATTTTTCAATGTAACTTTGATATATTGGGCAATAACAAAAAATATTTACAAAGGTATACACCCCCTGCCTGAAATTAAGATAGTGGAAATCATGCAGGGTGACAATATGGGTTCACATGTGTAAATTCTGAAAATCTGATATAGAAGGAGCTTCTACGACTCCACTTATCTACTACAAATATCACAAAAAATGAATTTATCAGCTGTCTTTTGGGCTGTAAAAACTAAATATAGTTATTTAGTTATGATAGCATAAAGATAAAGGAGTGTTGGAGCTGCGTACACAACACGATAAAGGAAAGTTTAACATGATCAGGACATTTTGTCGGTGTGACAGAACTTCCCATTTTGATCTTTGCCTCTTCTAGGGACCCAATGAACACAGTAAATATCTTATCGAGTCCCATATTGGAATCTCCAAAGTCTTATTGTTTTTGGTTTCAGATGGGACGATCAAGTTTTGAGAATGCTTTTGTCCCCTTTCATGGTCATCATGTTTCGACACCGATTTGGTCTCTTCATCAGGCACATTTACACTGCCTGTAAACTCGGAAAAGTCAAGAACTTGTGGCTTTAGAACCTTTTGTTATTTCATTATTTGTAATCAAGGCATATCTAGCTCTGATAAGTTTTTATCTATATTTTATGTCTTTTTTTTAGTTTCACCAGTTAAAGGCCAGCCAGCCCCCTCTTCTCCCTTATTAATGCCATCAATGACTTACTTAATGCTCTATCACATTTGACCAATCAACTCAAACCACTTACGACCAGCACGATAGCGACTCCAGTCACTACTCCGACTACTTCTCCGTCTTCTATAGTCAGTACTACAACAACTCCAGTCACCAAAACTACAACATCTTCGACTACTATAAAAGCCTCAGCCTCAACCATTAAAACATCTTCATCGGACCCGGAACCACTAATAATCTTCTGTCAACAACCAATGTTTTTCTTCCTCTCTCATCATCCAGTCAACCAGTAACAGCATCTACTACAACATCAAGTAGTTCAACTCGAACCAGTAGACCAATTAATACAAGTTTCCAACCATCCACTAGTAATCCTGCTTCTTCATCTACTCCTACAACCAGCAAGATACTTTCTGCAATCACCAGTGGAAGTACCACAAAGACGACAACCAGTAGAGGTTCCAGTAAGACCACAGTATCAACTAGTACATCTACTACTAAGCCAAATGGTAAGTCCATGATTTTTCTGTTCTACTTTGGAGTTTTTTTTTCCAAAAATTGCAAATGTATCCTCCATTAGGACTTACGTGTAATTCATGGGTCTTCAAAAATGTTGCAGTAAATTGTATTTTACTTGATGGTTGAGGTCATTTTTTTTAATTAAATAATCAAAATAATATATGGAAAACCTTTAGTGTTCGTTGAGATACCATTGGCCTAACAGAGGACCCAACTACCATTATGACCGATTAGGTTCAATAGGCCCATCAAAGAACCTAACCACCATTAATAACTATTAGGTACCATAAGTCCACCACAGGGCTCAACTACCATTAAGGACTACTAGGTACAATGAGCCCCACCAGAGGACCTAGCCACCATTAAGAACTATTAGGCACAATAGCATCATCATAGGACCTAGCCACCATTAAGAACTATCAGGTAAAATTGACCCATCAGAGGACCTAGTCACCATTAAGAACTATCAGGTACAATAGACCCATCAAGGATCTAGCCACCATTAAGGCCTATTAGGAACATTAGGCCCACCAGAGGATCTAGCCAGCATTAACAACTATTAGGCAGTTTAGGCCCTTCAGGGGTCCTAGCCACCATTAATAA
>JARQOD010000008.1:19520614-19568216 GCA_033576555.1 Oophaga sylvatica
TGACAGACCCTTCCGGAAAAGGGCTGCCAAAGCGTCGTCATTCCATTTGGTCAGGACTGCCCACCTACGGAATCTCTGACAGTATAACTCAGCGTCATCAAGCCCCTGATTTAATGCCAACAAGGCTTTTTCAGCTTGATCAGTGACATTAGGCTCATCGTACAATAACCCCAAGGCCTGAAAAAAACGCATCAACATCACTCAAAACAGGATCCCCAGGTATCAGGGAAAAAGCCCAATCCTGAGGATCGCCGCGCAGGAGAGAGATGATAATTTGAACCTGCTGCGCTGCGTTCCCTGAGGACTTAGGTTTTAAGGCAAAAAACAATTTACAATTATTTTTGAAATTCTGAAACTTAGCTCGATCCCCTAAAAACAAATCTGGCATGGGGATCCTAGGTTCCACAACAGGCAACCTAGCAAGATATGCAGCAATACTCTGAACCTCAGTGGCAAGCTGATCCACACGGCCAGACAACTGTGCAAACTCCATTGAGAGAAAAGATCCTCCCCAGCACCCAGAGATACAGAGGGAAAAAAAAAAAAATGCAACAAACAGAAAAATATCTCTGACAACCTTTTTTCTTTCACAATATTTTTTCCCTTCTGTGAGTACCATACAATTTTCAATTTTTAGGCCGGTGATACTGTTATGTTTCGGTAGCTGAGGAGTGCAGGTAAAAAAGGCAATACACCAGAGCAGTTGGAATCTATGAGATTGCAGTACCCTGACTAACCACCACAACTAGAGGCAGCCGTGGAGCGTTCCTAGGTTGGTCCTAGACGCCTCGTCACAGCCTGAGAAACTAACTACACCTAAAGATAGAAATAGGAAAGCTATCTGCCCCGGAGCAGAACCCCAAAGATAATAGAAAGCCCCCAAACATGTAATGGCGGTTAGACAAGATGAAATACTGACACAGAAAGAAAATAGTATGAGCAAACGCTGGGGCCCAAACTACCTAAATAGAAAAGGATAGGAAGGGTACTTACTGCAATCCCAGAAAACCCTGAAAAGCACCAACTCTACTAATTTCAAAAACACCTGAGATCACACGACCTCTACCACCTAAATTAGTTCTCTGGTGTAACAAAATCAAAACAGCAGCCACTGAAAAAACTGGAAAAAGCAAAAGTACAAACATCAGTGGCTGAACAAAACTGAGAGGGCAGAAGCCCCCGGAGGGGACCCTGAAGGCCCCCACAGAAGTGCAGGACAAAATGCAAAAATATAGCACAAACACAAAAGAAGAAAATGTCTTATCTGTTAGCAGGAGATGCAGACACGACACAGCAGGCTACAAGGGAAACAGGAATAAAGGATCCAGACCAGAACAATTGATCACCGGCAACCCTGATGGGAAGGTGACTCCCTTATATAAGACCAATCAGTAACACCTGATTCCCAGTCCTCACAATCTTCACTGGACAGACCAGCACCGCCTGTAACCACCAGAGGGAGCCTCTGCTCAGAACTCATCTCAAACCCATTCACAACAGTGGATCCTGTGTTATCTGCTGTATATAGAGGTGTTATCAGTCATTATACAGGAGGAGGAGGTGAGCTGTGACATCAGTTATTGTGAATGGTGGATCCTGTGTTATCTGCTGTATATAAGAGGTGTTATCAGTCATTATACAGGAGGAGGAGGTGAGCTGTGACATCAGTTATTGTGAATGGTGAATCCTGTGTTATCTACTGTATATAGAGGTGTTATCAGTCATTGTACATGAGGGGGAGGAGGTGAGCTGTGACATCAGCTATTGTGAATGGTGGATCCTGTGTTATCTGCTGTATATAGAGGTGTTATCAGTCATTATACAGGAGGAGGAGGTGAGCTGTGACATCAGTTATTGTGAATGGTGGATCCTGTGTTATCTGCTGTATATAGAGGTGTTATCAGTCATTGTACAGGAGGAGGAGGTGAGCTGTGACATCACCTATTGTGAATGGTGGATCCTGTGTTATCTACTGTATATAGAGGTGTTATCAGTCATTGTAAAGGAGGAGGAGGTGAGCTGTGACATCACCTATTGTGAATGGTGGATCCTGTGTTATCTACTGTATATAGAGGTGTTATCAGTCATTATACAGGAGGAGGAGGTGAGCTGTGACATCAGTTATTGTGAATGGTGAATCCTGTGTTATCTACTGTATATAGAGGTGTTATCAGTCATTGTACATGAGGGGGAGGAGGTGAGCTGTGACATCAGCTATTGATAATGGTGGATCCTGTGTTATCTGCTGTTTACAGAGATGTCATCCATAAAATATAATGCATCCCCCTATTCATCCATGGACTAGTATGTCCACTGATTTGTCAAAATAAATACATAAATAAATACTCACTTCTCCGTTCGCTATGCGGCTGTATAGAGGTGTTATCTGTTATTATCATCCTGCCTCTGCTGATAAGGAGCCTGCTGAAAACTCTTCCTAAAATGACTGCAAGTTTGAGTTTAAAATAGTCCCAATGGCCACTGTGAAAATTGCAAAATTTTGCAGAAAAAAAATGTAACACAAAAACCTGATTTAAACAATAGGTAATTTTCTGATGACACATTGCCTTTATATCTCCTGTTACATGAAAGTATTACACATAGCTTAGCATAGGAGATGTATACATTAAAAATAGCTTATTTTTACTGGAGGCTGTGAAAGCATGGATTTTTCAATGTAACTTTGATATATTGGGCAATAACAAAAAAATATTACAAAGGTATACACCCCTGCCTGAAATTAAGATAGTGGAAATCATGCAGGGTGACAATATGGGTTCACATGTGTAAATTCTGAAAATCTGATATAGAAGGAGCTTCTACGACTCCACTTATCTACTACAAATATCACAAAAAATGAATTTATCAGCTGTCTTTTGGGCTGTAAAAAACTAAATATAGTTATTTAGTTATGATAGCATAAAGATAAAGGAGTGTTGGAGCTGCGTACACAACACGATAAAGGAAAGTTTAACATGATCAGGACATTTTGTCGGTGTGACAGAACTTCCCATTTTGATCTTTGCCTCTTCTAGGGACCAATGAACACAGTAAATATCTTATCGAGCTCCCATATTGGAATCTCCAAAGTCTTATTGTTTTTGGTTTCAGATGGGACGATCAAGTTTTGAGAATGCTTTTGTCCCCTTTCATGGTCATCATGTTTCGACACCGATTTGGTCTCTTCATCAGGCACATTTACACTGCCTGTAAACTCGGAAAAGTCAAGAACTTGTGGCTTTAGAACCTTTTGTTATTTCATTATTTGTAATCAAGGCATATCTAGCTCTGATAAGTTTTTATCTATATTTTATGTCTTTTTTTTAGTTTCACCAGTTAAAGGCCAGCCAGCCCCCTCTTTCTCCCTTATTAATGCCATCAATGACTTACTTAATGCTCTATCACATTTGACCAATCAACTCAAACCACTTACGACCAGCACGATAGCGACTCCAGTCACTACTCCGACTACTTCTCCGTCTTCTATAGTCAGTACTACAACAACTCCAGTCACCAAAACTACAACATCTTCGACTACTATAAAAGCCTCAGCCTCAACCATTAAAACATCTTCATCTGGACCCGGAACCACTAATAATCTTCTGTCAACAACCAATGTTTTTCTTCCTCTCTCATCATCCAGTCAACCAGTAACAGCATCTACTACAACATCAAGTAGTTCAACTCGAACCAGTAGACCAATTAATACAAGTTTCCAACCATCCACTAGTAATCCTGCTTCTTCATCTACTCCTACAACCAGCAAGATATTTTCTGCAATCACCAGTGGAAGTACCACAAAGACGACAACCAGTAGAGGTTCCAGTAAGACCACAGTATCAACTAGTACATCTACTACTAAGCCAAATGGTAAGTCCATGATTTTTCTGTTCTACTTTGGAGTTTTTTTTTCCAAAAATTGCAAATGTATCCTCCATTAGGACTTACGTGTAATTCATGGGTCTTCAAAAATGTTGCAGTAAATTGTATTTTACTTGATGGTTGAGGTCATTTTTTTTAATTAAATAATCAAAATAATATATGGAAAACCTTTAGTGTTCGTTGAGATACCATTGGCCTAACAGAGGACCCAACTACCATTATGACCGATTAGGTTCAATAGGCCCATCAAAGAACCTAACCACCATTAATAACTATTAGGTACCATAAGTCCACCACAGGGCTCAACTACCATTAAGGACTATAGGTACAATGAGCCCCACCAGAGGACCTAGCCACCATTAAGAACTATTAGGCACAATAGCATCATCATAGGACCTAGCCACCATTAAGAACTATCAGGTAAAATTGACCCATCAGAGGACCTAGTCACCATTAAGAACTATCAGGTACAATAGACCCATCAAGGATCTAGCCACCATTAAGGCCTATTAGGAACATTAGGCCCACCAGAGGATCTAGCCAGCATTAACAACTATTAGGCAGTTTAGGCCCTTCAGGGGTCCTAGCCACCATTAATAACTGTTAAGTATTTTAAGCCCACCAAGAAACCTAGCCACAATTAACAACTGTTGGGAACCTTAGGCCCACAACAGGACTTATCAATAATTAACAATTAAGTACTTTAGGCGTACCAAAGGAATCACCATTAAAAACTTATAGGAACTATAGGCGTATCAGAGGACCTAGCCACCATTAAGAACTATCAGGTAAAATCGACCCATCAGAGGACCTAGTCACCATTAAGAACTATCAGGTACAATAGACCCATCAGAGGATCTAGCCACCATTAAGGCCTATTAGGAACAATAGGCCCACCACAGGATCTAGCCAGCATTAACAACTATTAGGTAGTTTAGGCCCTTCAGGGGTCCTAGCCACCATTAACAACTATTCGGAAACTTGGGCCCACAAGAAGACTTATTAATAATTTACAACAATTAAGTACTTTAGGCGTACCAAAGGACTCACCATTAAAAACTTACAGGAACTATAGGCGTATCAGAGGACCCAGCCACCATTAAGAAAGATTAGGTAATTTAGACCCACCAGAAAACCAAACTGACATTAAGGCACCTTAGGCCCACCAGAGGAACCAGCCATAATTAAGAGCTATTAGATATACTAGGCCCACCAGTGAATCCAATCGCCAATAAAAAATGTTGTTACAGAATCCGTACTGAAATTTTGCAATGTAAATTATTATAGCTTTATCAAACATACTCTCACAATGTAATTTTATTTATATATATTAGTAGCAAGCCCTATTTATTGAGGAAATGCTGCGTATTTTAATTACTATGTAGAGTGAAATTCGCAGCTCAGTTTTGCACTGAAATCAATAACTAAATTCACATGTCATGTACTCGAATTTCCTTGTGGATTTTGGTTTGGATTTTTAGGCAGATTCCACAGGTTAATTTTTCTGTAGTGTGTTGATATGCCTCAGATTATGTAGCACAAAAAGAAATTCACTCAACTCAACTTTAGGTAGAGTTTTCTAGTGGCTATTTGTTCTAATGTGACAGAGTCCCATAAATTTGTCAAACCCTAATGTCCACAAGAGGATTTTTTTCTGCCTATAATGGATTTTTCTAAACCTGTAAAATGTGATTTTACTCATGGAAGAGAAGTGGATTCCTCTGGTCTACCGACGAGCAGGAAAATCCAACCAGTGATGGACCACAAAGGTTCAGAAGAACACAACCTCATATGCAACTGACCTTAGAGCCATTGACTGAGGTCTATTTTTCTTGGGATAAGACAAAAATAATTTATTAGCCCATACAGATGCTAAATCCTGTAAGCTCAATGATAACGACAAAGGTTATGTTACTTATACGCCTTAGATATAAGGTTGGACCTCAAGATCATTTCCTCTTGTTTTTCTAAAAAAAATTAAAGCAACACAACAACCAACTGACCTAATTTTTCTCTTTTATTGCACATGTACAGGTAATTCCGGCATTTCTGTCCTACCTGAAGGTTCCGTACTTGTGTTGTCCATAGCATGGATCTTCATGGCAGTCTTCTGAGGTCATTTTGCAGCAAGGTAATCTGCCCGTTTCTTTACTAAATTTTGCAACACATTAAGTGAAGTTTATCAATCTGCCAGATGCATCAACTTACAAGAGAGTGAAAAATGTGCAAATGTGTTCACCTCCCAATGTGGAAGTATAGCTGGATTACCACTGTCAAGGGACAGTTGTAGCAATACAGGGGACGAGGAACTTGGGCCCCTGAACTGCCCCTAAAGCTAAGGGAGGGCCCTGTCTTTCCTTAATTTGAGGAAACACTTGAAGGTAGTGAGGCCCAAGCCACTGACCTGTCCCTGTCTCCTGTTTAGCCCTGAGCTAGACCCCCCAATCCCCTCCCCAGGAGGTGAGACAGGGAATAAAGGGAACTACCCAAAACAACAAAAGGAAAGACAGAACCTTAGGGGTTAAATCAACTAAACAACTAAAACTTAGCTTTCTCTGCTGCAATGCACCGCACAGCAGAGTAAGGCACCAGATCAGGGAAATAGCAGAAGTACCACTGCACTCAGCAAGCTCCTGACTCCAGCTTGGTTGGTCTCCAAAAGGCAGAAATATCACCAAAAGTTAGCTGACAACTCAGGTGACCTTTTAAAGGATAGTGAGAGTGGTCACCACCTTCCCCTGACAAGTCAGCAGCAATGTAATTACACCAGAGGCCACCGGGGGAAAAGACTGACATTAACCCCGATGGCCTGAATCGAAATAGGTTTTGATATGGAAAGAAAGATCTGCCACAGATCCAAAATGGATCCTGACATTTTAAGCCTTAATTGTCTAAACAGTGGAGGCCCTGGAGAATGGGGCACCAGCAACTTCCCAATTTTCCACTTGACAGAACCCAACTACAAAGAGAGGTGGAGATTAGCAGCATTCTTCATTATCATTTAATGCATTTTCAATCAGTTCTAATATTTATTTCCTTGTCATCTTTTATGTTTTTCTTTTACATCATTAGATTGTGACAGATGACTTCTGTTTTGCAATTTTTTCCAGACTGGACTCTCCAGAATATTTCCACACATCTGATGATTTATGTCAAGGACCTTTCCTTTTCAGCCGGGGAAGAAGATTTCCTGTCTTGGCACCTGTCTAAGATTTGACTTAGCGACATCTATTGGTCAACATGTGTACTACTGTAGCCACTGAAGCAAAATAAATTTTATACTTGGATTTTACCTATGGGAAAGTGGAACAACATTTCATTAAATGTATGTACACCTATTATTACCAAAGTATTACCGATAGCGTATAACCAGAACTCTGATTGTAAAAGTCATAAAAAAATCTCTCTTTAAATGTAAACAAGAATTCTTACTAAAATGCCTATAACGACCATTGTTTATATATCGGCCACATATTCAGCAATGCTGTACAAAAATACTCAGAACAGTTCATGTCTCCAGTAAAGTCATATCAAAGTGTAACTATTATAATTAATTTATTGTATAAACCAATAATATATTTAAAAAAAATCCTCCTAGTAAGTCATAAAGAATATAACTAAGGTGACAGAGAAAAGAAAAACTGAGAAGAAGAGATAAAGGAGAAGACATGTGCAGCTGCAATATCCCTTCCCGAGTGTGTCAGTGAGACTGCATGCTGTGAGAGGGGAGGAAGGAGCTTCAGGAGGAGGAAACGAGAAGACAGCTCAGCTTCTACATCTTACACCAAGAAGGATCATATTTTTTGGGAAGTTTACATCCCAATCTCCGTTGATAGTTTTGTAGATGCATTTTTGAGTCCTGAAAGCAATCCCTTATGAATAAAACTGATAGGAGTCACCTAAGAGACGTTTCCGCAAATTCCTAACACTGTTCACAAAGTCCTAATATGCTGCATGTTGGACATTAAATTCCACGAGTTTTGCAAACATTACAAATACGTCACCTTACTTGTCTTGTTTTGCTGCTGTACATATTGTACTTCGGCACTGCAGTGACAACCATGCTGGGTGGAATTGGAAACAGTCAACAAATTTGTTGTCAGGCACACCGCTGAGAGATTAGCTGAGCTAGTATAATGCATGACTATTTCATTGTCAGGTCTGTTCCTATTCACAGATAGGTCCAGATGGGAGAAGCAGTAGGGAAACCGCTCAATGGCCATTTTTCCCTAAACCTGGCACATAGCTCTAGCAACAACCAAGGGTATTTTCATTTAATGGATCTATGGCATATCGATAGCATGTATACTACATACCATGACCAACGAGGGTCTCACCTCAGGGACCCTTACAGATTTGGGGAATATATGGGTCATGATATTGAATTAGTGCTATACCCAATTAAATGTCTCCATTCACGTCAACGTTCCCAATCACTTGGCTGTGCAGGTTTCTGCAGCCAGCCCCATTCACTGAAAACAGTGCCAAACAAGTATGGCAGTGTCCTAAATCTGAGGATGTGTGGGTGATCCAAGGGGCTGGAACTAATCATAAAGTAACGGCATATCCTATCAAATGTTAACTGGAGGGATTTACTAGGAAATAAATAACCCAAACTAAAAGGGGGCATTTTCGGGACATAATGTAGATTTTATTGAGTGTACTTATTTACCCATACACTAATCCTTTCATGTTACTCTACTAGTTATTGCATGAGCTTGTCTGGTAGGTCCCAGCCTCGGACACATCAAAAGAGCTTCAAGCATTCGGGATTCTAATCCAACGGGCTACGAAGCACAGTAACGGCACTTCTCTAAGTCAACTTTGTTATGGCCTGATTTACAAAAACTAAATATAACCAAATCGTGAATAATGGGTCGGCATTTTCCAACTTTGATGAGGTTTTCCTGGAGGAGCTTATTTTTTTATATCTCAATACATATAAACTTTTTTTCCATGCCATCAACTTTCTAATTCCTTCCCATAACGTTTACACAACCCTGAATGTCACTGTTTGAAAGCTCCATACATGTCACGTCAAGATAGCCATTCTGGAAGCGTTAGGTTTCTAAGAAAACATTTTAGGAGGATTCTGTCCCATCTAAAAAGATTTGCCTTTAATACTTATAGATAATCTGGGTGTGTCTTTTTTTCCCCTTTTCCAGTAGATATCCCAACTATCCAGGAAAGTTTCCAACTTTCAAATAGAGTTTTCGACTTTCCTGGTAGAGTTGACAAGAATGACGACAGGTCAACTTTGGTTGCTTGTAAATACTCATTGGTTGAGTTGGTGTTTTTAGTATTTTGAGAATATTGCGAGTCCGACTTCTGAGACTTAGTTAATCATAAAAAAAAGTTACGTAACATAAAAGACCTGAGGTTATTTTTAATACCTTGGAGAATGAATGCGTGTGAGAAATGACTGGAACATGTGGAAGGCAAATTACTTGGAAGGATGAAGTGGACAACACACAAAAGAAATGTGACTGATGGCAGAACAGGGGTCACGTTGAGTCTACACAAGGGCGTGTTTACTTATGATAAGGTGTATTACAGATCTTATTAAAACAAGGGCTGATAACGCAAACAAAAGCTGGGAATAGAGCAGGACGCGTGATCCGCTCATTACTCACGCTCCTGTATTCGTTACCAGAGCTGAGTGGTGCAACTCAGCTGAAACTTCAAACTCCTGCTCTCCATATAGTTTCTATAGCATGATCCAAGAAAAATACACAAAACCTACAAGGTACGATTGGATCATGTTTGTCTCACTTTTGTCCATATATGCGAAAATTGACAAAACATTGGAAATTTTGATTTCAAGCACAATGGTTTCTAATTAGAGTTAAGGTCATATAAGTCAGTTAAGACTTAGGATTCATGTTTTGATTATGACCTACAGGTCAGAAACTTGTGTATGGAGCCTGTAGGGTGGTTTGTAGCCCCATAGCTTTCCATATTATGGAGCCATAAGCTTACCTTGGCAATAACACTATGGTATCTAATAGAACTCAGCATTGGTAAAAGTCTGTGGGTTCATACTGTGCTTCCAAATTACACCAATTTCATGCTGACTTTTTTCTTAGATTCAGTGAAAATCCAAAAAAACACTCTATTTGAGGTTGGTAACATGCCAAAGTGTAGTGTGGCCCCATAGGCTCATTTAAGGGCTCGCTACATCTTGAACATAGCAATGATCACCATGCATTTGAAGCTAGTCAAAGGAGGTGACTTGTATGCCTTTACTGCCCATATATGTTGCATCATTTTAGCAAGAGGCATTCATCATTGGTACTTTCATTGGAAAAATTCTAAACAAAAAACACCCTAAATCTGTCCATTGGTTCTGTACAGAATTACAGCTTACCTCTGTGAATGAGATTGGGAGAAAGCAGCCATGTTTTTGTCATACTGAACAACCCCATTAAGGCAATGATCACTTTTATGGCATGGAGATCGTAGAATCATAGAACGTTAGAGTTGGAAGAGACCTCAAGGGTCATCCTGTCCAACCCCCTGCTCAATGCAGGATTCACTAAACCATCTCAGACATTTGTCTGTCCAGACTCTGAAGACTTCCTTTGAAGGAGAACTCACCACCTCTTCGTGGCCACCTGTTCCACTCATTGATCACTCATTGATGAAAGCATGGGTGAAAGATACATCAACTTTCAAAATAATTGAATCCTTCATGTTTTCTGCTATCAACCTTTTTCCAGAATGTGGCTTATTGTTCACAGCAGGAATTGAGCAGTACAGATGATGTCTTATTTCGCATTAACGTTAAAATGGAAATCCGGCTCATGCATGGAGGTGAGGGGCTCTCATCGCAACACCCAACGTTGTACCTATAAGGTCCTGGAGATCCATCTCCTTGAAAATATCCAAACCCCATTCCAGCAGTGGTCATGACCTTCCTGCACATGATCTCTCGGGGAGCTCAAGATCCTCATGGATTCCTAGATAGGCACCTGGTAAGAATAATTTTTGTGTTAGGCGATTTCACTCCTGGAAAAAGCTGAATTTTGCCACCTCAATATCAGAAATAAGATGTTATGATGGAGAACTGTAGAATGTATGGTAAAAAATATCCAACCAATAACATAATAGGTTCCAGAAAGCCCCTTTAAGCCCCATTTCATTATCCATAAAGGTGAGTGAGTTTCGCTTGTAGACTTTCTTATAGAGACACAATCATCGAAATGTGAAGGCATTTATAAGAGCTTTCCGCAAAAATATCACAGTCATATCACACTGTTACATTACTTAGCACAACAGACTACACCCCAGGCTGCTTAAAAAATGTCTTCCACCTTACTGCCTGCAGTGAAATTGAATGTTATCGCTTCTTTATCACTGTTATGTAGGTGGAGCATTAAAAGCAGCTATTGAACTGCCTGAGCCATGATAAGCAGCTTTTACATTGACCATGGCAAAAGGAAAATGTAGACATCTAAGGCTATGGTCACATGTCCAGTAATGATCCATTACAACGGAGGCAGCACAAATCCGAAAAAATGTTCTGACACAACTCTGATCTCTGCCAGATCCAGTTTTTAACATTGGAGTCAAAGGGCAAAGGATCCTTTAATACGGCATCTATTGTCTATTTCTAATAGATCCGGAAAGAAAAAGTCTAACAGTGGAGTAACTAGAGTCCGATGGGCCCGGTGCAAGATTTGGACTTTCCACCTCCACAGCATGATGATCAGATGTATGGGTCCTTTTAGTGTTCTAAATCCTATAAGAACATACAAGTTGCACCTGCTTCCCCATTGTGTAGTAATATCCCCCATCTTGGGCTCCTTCCTGGTATATATGTGATCCTTACTGGGCCAATCCTAATATATATGTCCTCCTTCCCTGTGTGTATGTTCCCCATCCTGGCCCAATCCTGGTATACATGTCCCTTATCCTGGGCCCCATAATAGTATATAAGTCCCTTATCTTGGGCCCCATCCTGGTATACATGTCCCTTATCCTGGGCCCCATGATGGTATATAAGTCCCTTATCCAGGGCTGTTATGATTTGGTAGCTGAGGAGAGCAGGCAAAAAAGGCAATACAGCAGAGAGGTTGGAATCTATTGGATTGCAGTACCCTGACTAACCACCACAACTAAAGGCAGCCGTGGAGCGTACCTACGTTGGTCCTAGACGCCTCGTCACAGCCTGAGAAGCTAACTTCACCTAAAGATAGAAAGAGGAAAACTATCTGCCCCGGAGCAGATCCCCAAAGAACATAGGAAGCCCCCAAACATGTAATGGCGGTTAGACAAGAGGAAATACAGACACAGACAGAAATAGTATGAGCAAACGTTGGGGCCCAAACTTCCTAGACAGAAAAGGATAGGAAGGTCACTTACTGCAATCCAAAAAACCCTAAAAAAATACCAACACACTAATTGCAAAAAACACCTGAGATCACACGACCTCTACCACCTAAATTAGTTCTCGGGTGTAACAAAACCAAGCTGCAGCCACAGAAAAAACTGGAAAAGGCAAATGAACAAACAACTGGCTGAACTAAACTGAGAGGAGCACAAGCCCCCGGAGGGGACCTGGCAGACCCCCACAGAAGTGCAGGACAAAATGCAAAAAGCAACCACAAAAAACTAAAAGAAAAAAATGTCTTATCTGTTAGCAGAAGATGCAGGCACGAAACAGCAAGCTTCAAAGTGAACCAGGAAAAAGTTGAGACCAGAACAATTGATCACCGGCAACCCTGATGGGAGGGAACCTCCCTTATTTAAGACCAGTCAGTAACACCTGATCGCCAATCTTCACAATCTTCATTGAATAGTTCAGTACTGTTTGTAACCACCACAGGGAGCTTCTGCTCAGAATTCATTTCTAGCACATTCACAACAGTACTCGCCCTTGAGGAGGGGTCACCGAACCCTCATTTGGGCAACCAGGTTGGTCAGGATGAGCTCTGTGATACGCACGGATGAGTCTTCTAGCATGGATGTCCGAAGCAAACATCCAAGAATTGTCCTCCTGACCATAACCTCTCCACTTAACCAAATACTAGAGTTTCCGTCTAGAAAAACGAGAATCCAATATTTTCTCAACCACATACTCCAGATTGCCCTCAACCAAAACAGGGTCAGGAGGCACAGCCATAGGAACCACTGGCTCGACAAACCTCTTCAATAAGGACTTGTGGAACACTTTATGGATCTTAAATGTCCCTGGAAGAAGTAAACGAAAGGAAACAGGATTAAGAATCTCCATGATCTTATAAGGTCCAATGAACCTAGGCTTAAACTTAGGAGATGCAACTCTCATAGGGATATTTCTTGAGGACAACCAGACCAAGTCCCCCACTTCAAACCGAGGACCATCAGTCCTATGCCGGTTGGCAAACCGCTGGGCCCTCTCCTGAGAGAGGGACAACCTCTCCACTACCTGGTCCCAAATCTGCTGCATACGCTCCACAACAGAGTCAACACCTGGACAGACAGAAGCCTCCGTCTGTCCTGAAGAAAATCGAGGGTGAAACCCAAAATTGCAGAAAAATGGAGACATCACGGTTGCAGAGCTAGCCCTATTATTAAGGGCAAACTCAGCCAAAGGCAAAAAAGAGACCCAGTCATCCTGATCAGCAGACACAAAGCATCTCAGATAAGTCTCCAATGTCTGGTTTGTTCTCTCAGTTTGTCCATTGGTCTGAGGATGAAAAGCTGAGGAGAAAGACAATTGAACACCAAGTTTAGAACAAAAAGTCCTCCAAAATCTGGAAACAAACTGGACTCCTCTGTCAGACACAATGTTCTCAGGAATACCGTGTAACCGAACCACGTGCTGAAGGAACAAAGGCACCAATTCAGAGGAGGAAGGCAACTTAGGTAATGGCACAAGATGTATCATTTTGGAAAACCTATCACAAATCACCCAGATAACGGTCATTCTCTGAGAAACAGGGAGGTCGGAAATGAAATCCATAGAGATATGGGTCCATGGTCTCTTGGGCACAGGCAATGGCATCAACAAACCACTAGGGCGAGAGCAAGGCTTGGAGCGAGAGCAAGTCCCGCAGGACTGCACAAATTCCCTGACGTCACGAGACAAAGTAGGCCACCAAAAGGACCGACTCACCAAGTCTCTGGTACCAAAAATTCCGGGATGACCGGCCAATGCGGAACAATGAATCTCAGACATCACACTCTTTTTCCACCGGTCTGGGACAAACAATTTCCAAATAGGGCAGAGTTCGGGTTTATCCTCCTGACACCCTTCCAGAGCCAGTCTCAAATTGGGCGAGATGGCGGAAAGAACTACACCCTCTTTCAAAATAACAGTAGGATCAGATAACTCGGGAGAGTCAGCAAGGAAACTCCTCGAGAGGGCATCCGCTTTAACATTCTTAGTGCCAGGAAGAAAGGAAACCACAAAATTAAAACGTGTGAAAAACAAGGCCCACCTGGCCTGTCTAGGATTAAGTCGCTTGGCTGATTCCAGATAAACCAGATTCTTATGGTCCATGAGGACCACCACCTGATGTTTGGCTCCCTCCAGCCAATGTCTCCACTCTTCAAAAGCCCACTTCATGGCCAATAACTCCCGATTACCCACGTCATAATTACGTTCAGTTGGAGAAAATTTTCGAGAGAGAAAGGCACAAGGGTTACTTTTAGAGGTCTCTGGATCTCTTTGGGACAAAACGGCACCTGCCCCAATTTCAGACGCATCAACCTCCACCTGAAATGCAGAGAAACATCAGGCTGCCGTAGAACAGGAGCAGAAGTGAATCTCTGATTAAGTTCCTGAAACGCAGAAACTGCCTCAGGAGGCCAATTCACCACATCAGAACCCTTCTTGGTCAAATCAGTCAATGGTTTAACAATAACAGAGAAATTACCAATAAATTTACGATAAAAATTGGCAAAACCCAAGAATCTCTGAAGAGCCTTTAATGAAGTAGGTTGGACCCAATCACAGATGGCCTGAATCTTGACCGGGTCCATTTCAATAACAGATGGGGACAAAATGAATCCCAGAAATGAGATCCTCTGTACGCCAAAAAGACACTTTGATCCCTTCACATACAGAGCATTCTCTCTCAAAATCTGGAACACAGTCCGAACATGTTTCACATGAGAGTCCCAATCATTGGAAAAAATCAAGATATCATCCAAATAAACAATCAGAAATTTATCCACAAAATCCCTGAAAATGTCATTCATGAAGGACTGGAAGACGGAAGGAGCATTAGTGAGCCCAAAGGGCATCATTAGGTACTCAAAATGCCCCTCTGGGGTATTAAATGCCGTCTTCCATTCATCCCCGTGCTTAATGCGAATAAGGTTATATGCCCCCCTGAGGTCAAGCTTGGTAAACCAAGTAGCACTTTTCACCCTGGAAAACAGGTCAGAAATCAAAGGTAACGGATATTGATATTTCACAGTGATATTGTTCAAGAGACGATAATCAATACACGGCCTTAATGAACCATCCTTTTTGGCCACAAAGAAAAAACCGGCACCCAAGGGTGAAGAGGATGGTCTGATATGACCCTTCTCCAATGACTCCTTGATATAAGACCGCATAGCGTCATGTTCAGGTACAGACAAGTTAAAAAGGCGACCTTTAGGGAATTTACTACCAGGCACTAATTCAATAGCGCAGTCATAGCTCCTATGGGGGGGCAAGGATGCAGATTTACTTTCGCTAAACACATCAGAAAAATCAGTCAAAAAGTCAGGAACATCCTGAGCCTGGGGGGAGGCAGAAAAAACAGGAGTGTTGGCATTAACACATTGGCAGCCCCAACTGGTTACAGACACAGATTTCTAATCCAAAACAGGATTATGAGACTGTAACCAAGGGAAACCCAGTACAATAATGTCATGCAGATTATACAGCACCAAAAATTTGCAACTCTCCTGATGATCAGGTTCAACCCTCATTATCACCTGAGTAGAGAACTGGGGTTTATTCTCAGCTAAAGGGGTAGAATTGATCCCCAGTAGGGGAATAGACTTCCGTAGGGGTATCAAGGGAAACCCACGTTTAGCAAAATCAAAATCCATCAGGTTAATAGCTGCTGCCGAATCAACAAAATCCTGAGCAGAAAATGTGGACAGGGAGCAAATCAGGGTAACAGTCAACAAAAATTTAGTCTGAACACTACCCAAGACAACTGAACATGCAAAACGTCTTCCCCGCTTAGGGCAGACTGAAATAGCATGAGAGGCATCACCACAGTAGAAACATAACCCATTGCGTTTTCGAAACTCATGACGCTGTGCCCCAGAAGCCACTCTATCACACTGCATGGGTTCAGAAGCTGGTTCACAAGGTAACACTATTCCACGCATACCTCTACGCTCACGCAAACGTCTGTCAATTTGAATCGCTAATGACATAGAATCACTGAGACCAGAGGGGACAGGGAATCCCATCATAACATCTTTTACATTCTCTGACAGACCCTTCCGAAAAAGGGCTGCCAAAGCATCGTCATTCCATTTGCCCACCTTCGGAATCTCTGACAGTATAACTCAGCGTCCTCAAGCCCCTGATTCAATGCCAACAAGGCTTTTTCAGCTTGATCAGTGACATTAGGTTCATCGTACAATAACCCCAGAGCCTGAAAAAATGCATCAACATTACTCAATACAGGGTCCCCAGGTGTCAGGGAAAAAGCCCAATCCTGAGGATCGCCGTGCAGGAGAGAGATGACAATTTGAACCTGCTGTGCTGCGTTCCCTGAGGACTTAGATTTTAAGGCAAAAAACAACTTACAGTTATTTTTGAAATTCAGAAATTTAGCTCGATCCCCTAAAAACAAACCTGGCATGGGAATCCTAGGTTCCACAACAGGCAACCCTGCAAGATAGGTAGCAATACTCCGAACTTCAGTGGCAAGCTGATCCACACGGCCAGACAACTGTGCAAACTCCATTGAGAGAAAAAAAAATCCTCCTCAGCACCCAGAGATACAGAGGGAAAAAAAAAAAAAATCTCTGACAACTCTGACAATCTTCTTTCTTTCACACTATTTTTCCCTTCTGTGAGTACCATATAATTATCAGTTTTAGGCCGGTGATACTGTTATGATTTGGTAGCTGAGGAGAGCAGGCAAAAAAGGCAATACACCAGAGAGGTTGGAATCTATTGGATTGCAGTACCCTGACTAACCACCACAACTAAAGGCAGCCGTGGAGCGATACCTACGTTGGTCCTAGATGCCTCGTCACAGCCTGAGAAGCTAACTTCACCTAAAGATAGAAAGAGGAAAACTATCTGCCCCGGAGCAGATCCCCAAAGAACATAGGAAGCCCCCAAACATGTAATGGCGGTTAGACAAGAGGAAATACAGACACAGACAGAAAATAGTATGAGCAAACGTTGGGGCCCAAACTTCCTAGACAGAAAAGGATAGGAAGGTCACTTACTGCAATCCAAAAAACCCTAAAAAAATACCAACACACTAATTGCAAAAACACCTGAAATCACACGACCTCTACCACCTAAATTAGTTCTCTGGTGTAACAAAACCAAGCTGCAGCCACAGAAAAAACTGGAAAAGGCAAATGAACAAACAACTGGCTGAACTAAACTGAGAGGAGCACAAGCCCCCGGAGGGGACCTGGCAGACCCCCACAGAAGTGCAGGACAAAATGCAAAAAGCAAGCACAAAAAACTAAAAAAAGAAAATGTCTTATCTGTTAGCAGAAGATGCAGGCACGAAACAGCAAGCTTCAAAGTGAACCAGGAAAAAAGTTGAGACCAGAACAATTGATCACCGGCAACCCTGATGGGAGGGAACCTCCCTTATATAAGACCAGTCAGTAACACCTGATCGCCAATCTTCACAATCTTCATTGAATAGTTCAGTACTGTTTGTAACCACCAGAGGGAGCTTTTGCTCAGAATTCATTTCTAGCACATTCACAACACAGGGCCCTATCCTGATATATATATCCCCCACCGTGGGCTCATCCTAATATATTTGTCCTCCATCCTGGTATGCATGTTTCCCATCCTGGCCTCATCCCGGTATACATGTCCCTTATCCTGGGCCCCATCCTGGTATATATATCCCCCATCCTGGTATATATATTCCCACATCCAGTTGAAGTTTGCACTTGGCGTCGGCGGGCCCCTCACCCACACAAGCCCGGTAGCAGTCGCGACTTCTGTGACTGCAATCGTTACACCCCTGGGCAGAGATCATTTAGTGAATAATGAACTAAAACGTTATGTCAACACAACTTTAATTCTAACAGATTTCTGCAGGATCCATTCTGACAGATCATTACTGGACATGTGAACATAGCCTAAAGGTCTGCATACACATCAAACAAAAGTTGGCCCAACCGGTGGCTTTCGGTGAAGGCTGCTGAGTATCTGATGTGTATCGGGGCCTCTCAACTCTCCCCAACAGCTGATGTTCAGGAAGATAAGGTTAAAAAATTGGAATTTAGTCAGATCCTTTTGATCTGTAGGGAGATATTCATCTACTAGATAATTCTGGCAGCAGCTTAAAGGGGTATTCAGATTTTCAAGATCATATCCCAATATGTAGTAGATATAATAATAATAATAATAATAATACTAATAGCAAATGCCTCCAATTACAAATGTAGTATATTTTTTTCTGATTCAGTAGAGGGCATTACAGTAGCTTTGATATCCATGCTTACGAGCACTAACAGCGAATCAGAAGAACCATACTACATTTCTAATTGAAGATATTTCCTAATATTATTATTATTATTATTATTATACCTACTACATATTGGAAAGGATCTTGGAGATTGGAATATCACATTAAGCCCAAAATACACATTACTTGGCTGTAAGCCAACCACTGGGCGGCGCTCATAGCTATCCAGCAATGACAACCACAGGGGTCTCCTGCAGACCTCAGATTGTCATACCAACCCATCAGCAACCCAAGGTCATGTGACAGGGACGTCGATGGGTGGGGTTAATGACACGTTTCCTGCACTGCATGTTAAATGCCGCTGTCAGAGTTTGACAGTGGCATTTAACATGTTAACAGCTGCAGATGGATCACGATCATGTGCTGGAAAAGGTGCGGGCTCATCGCCGGATCCTGCACCAAACAGGGGCAGGTGTCCGATGTTGGATATATCCGTCATTGCACGCTAAGGGGTTAAATAAATGAAAGAAAGTTTTGATAAGTTTCTGTTTAAAGATTAACTCTGTGATATTTTGAGAAGGTGTTGTAAGAAATCTGTTCTTCACAGAGCGCTCCTGTTATCATGGACACTCCTATTAAGTTTTACAGCTCTGATATTAATAGCTCTGTTTACCGCGACATTACGTCCACAAGACACTTTCTAAACAATCATGGTTTGTGGAAATTATGGAAAAGAAAGGAAACCCGCTCACCCTCAAACGGATGTGATGGATCCAGAAGTCTGCGATCAGGGCTACTGCAGGGGCTCACTGTGCAAGTGGAGGAAGAGGGGAGGCGACCTATGACAGATATTTCCATCATAGTCCACATCAAGAAAAGGAAAACAGCGCTCCATCCAGGCGTAGTTAGTGAAAAATAGAAGCTTTATTCCGCCATAGAAAATACAACGTTTCGATCCAGTAAAGGATCTTTATCAAGTATATCCACAGAGTGGATATTTCCATCATAGGTCATTAAGGGATTAAAGGGGCTGTTGTGGCTTACCATGAAAGTTTGCGTGTAACGCGCGTTGTGCTGATCTTCCAGTGCCGGAGGCATTATCCATATTCCTGGTCACATTCGAGAATGACATACAGTAGTCGTATGATTTGTATTGAGCGAGGCCAGATATGTTTAATAGGAATGTGGCCGGAAAGATGCATATTGCATACTTAAGGTCACATCTCGGTCTCACTGCTGACTAGTGTTGAGCCACCCCCGTAGTGTTCGAGTTCGGTTTGGTTCGCCGAACACCCGTCTATTCGACGAACTGGGCGTCGAACCGTTCGTCGAACACCGTTAAAACCAATGGCAGGCAAACAAAAGCTGACAAATTGCTCACAAGACACAACTAACACATGGAAAAGTGACAAGTACATATAGTCATGCGAAAAGAAAAGAGGTGGAGGAGTAAAAGGAGGGGGAGACACAGATATAGGCATGTCTTGCCCTTCTAAAACCAAAAAAGTGCGAAGCCGACAAGGCCAGTGTCAAGATCCCGTCTGGGTTGGAGCCGATGTTACTGCAAACACTAGGAGAAGCAGAGGCAGGTAGCGTAGTCAGATGGCAGCCGGAGGTCGGTACACAGGAGAGCAGTGTTTGTAGCAATGGATCAGCGGATAACGTAGTCAGGTGGCAGCCGGAGGTCGGTACACAGGAAAGGCAGTTCGGTAACAGAGGAGCAGGCAGATAACGTAGTCAGGTGGCAGCCGGAGGTCGGTACACAGGAGAGCAGTGTTTGTAGCAATGGATCAGGCGGAGAGCGTAGTCAGAAGGCAGGCCGAGGTCGGTTCACAGGAGAGCAGTGTTTGTAGCAATAGATCAGGCGGAGAGCGTAGTCAGAAGGCAGGCCGAGGTCGGTTCACAGGAGAGCAGTGTTTGTAGCAATGGATCAGCAGGTAACGCTTGACTAAAGGCTTGGAGCTCAATAATCTCGCAATGACACACCCACAGGGCCAGGTTTATATAGGGTGTGTAATTGGCAATCAGAGGCCCAATCAAGAGAGCACTAGGTGTAGCCAATCAGGAAGAACAGTCAATGGTATCTGGGTTCAGCAAGGAACTTTGCAGCCAGCAGAATAGCTCAGATGGTAGAGCTGCTGGCCAGTGGACAAGAGGTACTGGGTTCGACTCCTGACAGCCAGTCCGTTCATGCCCGTGCGACCTGCGTGTCGCCGGGTTTGTGCCAGAGCTGCGGTGGACCCTGACGGCCAGCCCCCCTCTCCCAATACTGGTGCCTGTCCGCTGGTGGGTCGAGCGAGCCCCCTGCGGTGGAGGCAGGTCTAATCTTTTTAATTTAAATTGTCTCTCTAATTTGAATGAGTACACTTTAAATCCTTTTACAAGGATCTATTGGAGGGCAAGTCTCATGCCAGCAGCCGCGGTAATGCCAGGTCCAGTAGAGTCCAGTAAAGCTGCTGCAGTTAAAAAGCTTTTATAAGGATTGAGCTAGGTGGTCCACCGCAAGGCGTCCTACCGCCACTCACAGCCCCTGTGCCTTGGGGTGCCTCCCCGATGTTCTTCACTGAGTGTCCCGGGGGCCCGAAGCATTTCCTTTGAAAAAATTAAGTGTCCAAACTACAGGTGGTGTAGCTTGCTTAACAGCTGGGTTAATCCGCTGACTAGTAGACACTGCTACTAGGCCCAAAATTATTGTCTGGGCTAGATGCAGTTAAAAATTTGTAATTAGATACTCTCGTTGGATGCTGAGAAAGCATTCCATAGAGTCTCCTGGCACGCCATATATTATTCTTAAAAAGCTTGGGGTAGGGGACCCTTTTATAGCCAAAATCATGGCCCTGTATCGCAATCCGTCAGCTAGGCTGAAGATAAATGGAACATTATCATCACCTTTCATAATCACCAATGGGACAAGGCAGGGATGTCCTCTGTCCCCTCTCTTATACATCCTAGTGATGGAGCACCTGCTCTCATCAATTCACGATAACCCCAATATTAGGGGGATTGAGGTGGGAGGCAACGAGTACAAGTGCTCTGCATTTGCTGATGAATGATGTCCTAGTATATATCACTCAACCACATATATCCATCACCGCTGTTATGGCTGAAACAGATCACTTTGGTGCATGGTCAAATTTTAAAATCAATGCAGCGAAGTCTGAGGCCCTCGATGTTTCCCTCCCCAAATCCATACAGGATTCCATCCAGTCCAACTTTCCCTTTGCCTGGCCCTCACAGGGTATCAAATACTTAGGAATTCGTATTCATAGAGACCTCTCCCATCTATTTTTTCTTAATTTTGGGCCCTTTATTGAACAACTCCATACAGATCTTACTTCTTGGACGGTGAAGGATTTTTCCAGGTTCAGCATAATAAATATACTAAAAATGAACGTCTTACCTAAAGTCTTATACAGTACCTCTTCCAAACCATTCCCGTGGTAATTCCCTCAAATTTTTGGAAAAGACTACGCATTAGCTTTATCTGGGCAAGTGGGCGTCCACGCATTCGGGGGGACGTTCTGATCAGACACAAACAAAAGGGGGGCCTTAGCCTTCCGAATTGTAGAAGGTATTACATGGCAGCAGTACACGCTAGAATCCTCGACTTCTTCCATCATTCGGAGGGGAAATTGTGGGTCAAAATAGCTCAATCCATTTGTCCTAAAGCTCTTACCACTCTCCCATGGTGCGCCCATTTAATTGTCCCCTCTCTTGGCCTCAAGTCATATAGTACTTATGCCACTGCTTTGGCTTTGAGATCCCCAAAAAAAAGCTTATCCTCAATCGACCCCCAGGGCCCCTTGCTCCCGATATCAGATAATCCAGATTTCCCACCAGGACTATCTGCAAATAGATTTCTCGGTTCAAATAAATCCCATCCGATCTTATTTTCTCATGTCATCTCCAATACTTTGCTGCTCCCCATCAATGACTTGTTACAGGGAAGAGCCACTTCCCCGAAGGCAAATTTTGAATATAGCCAGTTACAACACTTCTATTCAACTGTGAAGAAGTGCACACATCTTCATAGAGATCTCACAAACTTTGAAAAATTGAGCCTATCATTGTCACCCTCTATATACTCCATCTCCCTACTGTATAATCTCCTCATTGCCCAGGTAACTGACAATAGGCCAGGATTATGCGGTGCATGGGAAAGGGAACTGGGGAAGTCCTTCTGTGACTCACAATGGGATAAATGTTTCTTCCTGGGCTACTGCACCTTCCTCACTAGTTTGGCTGCTGCCATGCGCCCTGGTTAATCCCTCTCCCCCACCCTCCCATGCCAGCCGCCTTGGTGCTGCTGACCGTCTGGACCTTGCAGATGTTAGCCCTTCCGCATACAACTCCTCCTCCTCTACTTCCTCCACCTCCTCTTGTTCCACCACCTGACTCCGAATTCTGTTTAACATGTGCTCCAGCATGTAAATCACCGGAATAGTCATGCTGATAATGGCATCGTCAGCACTAAACATCTTTGTGGCCATTTCAAAACTGTGCAGAAGGGTGCATAGGTCCTTGATCTGAGACCACTCCTCCAGAGTGATTTGCCCCACCTCTGGATCTTGTTGGCCCAGGCTATAAGTCAGAACGTATTGCACCAGTGTGCTGCCACAGTCGCTGCAACATGTGCAGAGTTGAATTCCACCGTGTTGGCACATCGCATTTTAGCCGGTGAAGTGGCAGGCCCAACGACTTCTGTAGAGATGTAAGTCGTTGAGCTGCGGGATGCGAACGGCGGAAGTGCGCACACAGCGACTGTGCCCTCTGCAGAAGGCCATGTAGTCCGGGATAGTGGGCTAAAAATTGCTGGACAACCAGGTTCAACACGTGAGCCATACAAGGCACGTGTGTGACATTGCCCTGGCGAAGGGTCGCACCCAGGTTTGCTGCATTGTCGCACATGGCCTTCCCTGGTTGCAGGTCCAGTGGAGACAACCATTCATGAAACTGGTTCTCCAGAGCTGACCACAACTCCTCAGCTGTGTGACTCACATTTCCCAGACATTTCAACGTAAAAACCACCTGATGACGTTGAGCCCTGCTGCCAGCATAGCAAGGAGGTTTTCAGGATCCCTTCTGCGCAGTTAGAAAGCCGGTGGCGTGACCTGACAGGCTTTGGGTGCAGGTGGAGGATCGAGAGGAGGTTGAGGAGGCAGAAGCAATGAAGGAACTTCGAGAAAAAGAGGATTGATGCACAACTCGTGGGGACGGCAAGACTTGGACAGCAGCCCCTTGTCCTGCTGTCACCATAGTTACCCAGTGCCCAGTTAGCGGCATATAAAAATTATTAGGAATTTGAACGCTGGTGGAGCTTTGTATAGATGGCCTAAAAGAATGAGTACCACACACTGCTATTATGCCCCAAATTATTTTACAGGCAAAATGCAGATGAAAATTCTTTTTTATTTGAACGCTGGTGGAGCTTAGTATAGATGGCCTAATAGAATGAGTGCCACACACTGCTATTATGCCCCAAATTATTTTACAGGCAAGATGCAGCTAAAAATTATTTTTTATTTGAACGCTGGTGGAGCTTTGTATAGATGGCCTAATAGAATGAGTACCACACACTGCTACTATGCCCACAATTATTCTACAGGCAAGATGCAGCTAAAAATTCTTTTTTATTTGAACGCTGGTGGAGCTTTGTATAGATGGCCTAATAGAATGAGTACCACACACTGCTACTATGCCCCAAATTATTTTACACGCAATATGCAGCTAAAAAATATTTTTTATTTTAACGCTGGTGTGGAGCTTTGTATAGATGGCCTAATAGAATGAGTACCACACACTGCTACTATGTTAGGGTCTGCGGAACGCACCAAATATATGATGTAGAGAGATGCGTTCGCAGCCCGCGGTCCACCGTGCAGGTGGAACTTGCTGCTAGTAAAATGGCGCAAGAAGCGAATTCTGTTATCCCACAGAGTCGCCAAAATAAACGCCGTAACGCGCTGTGGCAATATGTGCGAACTCTGTTATTCCACAGAGACAATAGAAGGAGTGCTGCAGCGCAATATGGCGATGTGTGCGAACTCACTTAACACTACTGAGTCGCAAAATAAACACGCTAGGGCGCTGTCTAGCGTTGAAAGCGAACCCTCTTGCATCACAGAGCCGCTGAGACAAACTTCTGTGTCCTGTCAGGCACCCAGGTACATAGTTGACTCCTAAGCGAACATAGAACGTGATCATGCGCTAATGTCCTCGCGGGAGTCACCCGCAATCTATGGCGTCTGAAGGCCAGGCCCTGAATACGGCAATCAAACTCCTCACCGGTTATGCCGGTAATCTAGGGCATCTAGGACACCGACCCTGACCAGCTATCATACCAAGCTCCTCACTGATAAAGTCGGTATTGTAATGGCGTATTTCAGCCGCCCTAACCACACACACGCATGACCACACTGGCGCAAAGCATATAACGATTGATATTAGCGTATGGCGGCCCAGCCATGCCACCCTTTTATAGTAACAGCTACAGGACCTGCCAGAAACAAGGACCAATGAGAAACTGTTCCAAAACACATGTAGTCTCAGGACCTTCCTGGCGGACCAATAGGAGCTGCTGCAGTACCTGAACATGTGACACCTGATCTCCAATGAGATACCCTGGGCATGCTCAGAAGGGGAAACGCAGGACCTCGTCCCAAAGACGTCTGCTCCAGCACTGGCTATAATAGCAGATCCAGGAGAGGCAGCAGCAAGTCGCTGCACAGTACTGGAATGGGCAAGACGCTGGGACCGATGTCTCTGCTGAGCAGGCTCCACTGTGGCCGGAGACGAATGGGAGACTGCAGCAGGACTGGTTTGAGACTCCCCTTGTGCAGCAGCGGGAACTCGAACCCTAACATACTATGCCCACAATTATTCTACAGGCATGATGCAGCTAAAAATTCTTTTTTATTTGAACGCTGGTGGAGCTTTGTATAGATGGCCTAATAGAATGAATACCACACACTGCTACAATGCCCACAATTATTCTACAGGCAAGATGCAGCTAAAAATTCTTTTTATTTGAACGCTGGTGGAGCTTTGTATAGATGGCCTATTAGAATGAGTACCACACACTGCTACTATGCCCACAATTATTCTACAGGCAAGATGCAGCTAAAAATTCTTTTTTATTTGAACGCTGGTGGAGCTTTGTATAGATGGCCTAATAGAATGAGTACCACACACTGCTACTATGCCCAAAAGTATTGTCCAGGCAAGATGCAGATAAAAATTATTAGGAATTTGAACGCTGGTGGAGCTTTGTATAGATGACCTAATAGAATGAGTACCACACACTGCTACTATGCCCACAATTGTTTTACAGGCAATATGCAGCTCAAAATTCTTAGTTATTTGAATGCTGGTGGAGCTGGCAAAAAGTGATAGGAACTGATGTAACCTAGCCCTCAAAAGGGCTGCAATTACAAATAGCCACTACTCCCAACCTGTCTATTTATAAAGAGCACAGACCTGCCTGCTAAAAGTGCTAGGAACTGCTGTAACCTAGCCCTCAAAAGGGCTGCAATTACAAACTAGTCCCGCTCCCTACTCCCTAAACCTTTCTGTCGCTTTAAGTGAAATTTCACTTCCAATTTGCTGCTGCACAAGATAGCGCTCACAGCAGCAGCAGTGCCGTCTAACACTGAGCTGCAGCAGTGAGAAAATGGTGGCGACGGGGAAAATGGCTGGGTCTTATAGGGCAAGGACATGTGACATACACAGCCAATGACACATGCCCTTGCTTGTGTGAAAAAAAAAAATTTGCTCCGTGTGTGCGCTGCTGATAGGCTGACAGACTGCACAGCCCACTGGAAATGCGGGAAAGAGAAAAAAAATGGAGATCTTCATTATTTCTGCAGAAATCCATCCCATGCCCCTCCCCCCGCCCCGCTGTACACTCAAACTGTGTATTAACATTGATTCTCAGCATTACTGAGAAAAAATCCAGTTACGATTTTGGTGCACGAACAGTATCGAACATAACCTCGAACAGACGGATTTTTTCCAAATCGTTCGGGTTCGTCGAACGGCTCGAACACTGCCCAAAACAGCTCAAATTTGAAATTGGCGAACAGTTAGATTCGAACACCGCTCATATCTACTGCTGACACCAGAGAATCCTTACTCACAGCGCGCTTTGCACGCATTTTGAGGATTCACAAGTCTGCAGTTACATAGCGTGACTGTAGACTTTTGTAATAAGGCTAGAAAACCGCTTTATAGGGGATGTCCACATTCAGGACCTTTCCTTGCTTCTTTGGACACAGGCATTCTCTAGCCCTTCTTTGGACACAGGCATTCTCTAGCCCTTCTTGAGAACACAGGCATTCTCTAGCCCTTCTTGAGAACACAGGCATTCTCTAGCCCTTCTTTGAACACAGGCATTCTCTAGCCGTTCTTTGGACACAGGCATTCTCTAGCCCTTCTTTGGACACAGGCATTTTCTAGCCCTTCTTGAGAACACAGGCATTCTCTAGCCCTTCTTTGAACACAGGCATTCTCTAGCCCTTCTTTGGACAAAGGCATTCTCTAGCCCTTCTTGAGAACACAGGCATTCTCTAGCCCTTCTTTGAACACAGGCATTTTCTAGCCCTTCTTTGAACACAGGCATTCTCTAGCCCTTCTTTGGACACAGGCATTCTCTAGCCCTTCTTAAGAACACAGGCATTCTCTAGCCCTTCTTTGGACACAGGCATTTTTTAGCCCTTCTTTGAACACAGGCATTTTCTAGCCCTTCTTTGGATACAGGCATTCTCTAGCCCTTCTTGAGAACATAGGCATTCTCTAGCCCTTCTTTGAACACAGGCATTTTCTAGCCCTTCTTTGAACACAGGCATTCTCTAGCCCTTCTTTGGATACAGGCATTCTCTAGCCCTTCTTGAGAACATAGGCATTCTCTAGCCGTTCTTTGGACACAGGCATTCTCTAGCCCTTCTTTGAACACAGGCATTCTCTAGACCTTCTTTGGACACAGGCATTTCCTAGCCCTTCTTTGGACACAGGCATTTTCTAGCCCTTCTTTGGACACAGGCATTTTATAGCCCTTCTTTGGACACAGGCATTCTCTAGCCCTTCTTTGAACACAGGCATTCTCTAGCCCTTCTTTGGACACAGGCATTCTCTAGCCGTTCTTTGGACACAGGCATTCTCTAGCCCTTCTTTGGACACAGGCATTTTCTAGCCCTTCTTGAGAACACAGGCATTCTCTAGCCCTTCTTTGAACACAGGCATTCTCTAGCCCTTCTTTGGACAAAGGCATTCTCTAGCCCTTCTTGAGAACACAGGCATTCTCTAGCCCTTCTTTGAACACAGGCATTTTCTAGCCCTTCTTTGAACACAGGCATTCTCTAGCCCTTCTTTGGACACAGGCATTCTCTAGCCCTTCTTAAGAACACAGGCATTCTCTAGCCCTTCTTTGGACACAGGCATTTTTTAGCCCTTCTTTGAACACAGGCATTTTCTAGCCCTTCTTTGGATACAGGCATTCTCTAGCCCTTCTTGAGAACATAGGCATTCTCTAGCCCTTCTTTGAACACAGGCATTTTCTAGCCCTTCTTTGAACACAGGCATTCTCTAGCCCTTCTTTGGATACAGGCATTCTCTAGCCCTTCTTGAGAACATAGGCATTCTCTAGCCGTTCTTTGGACACAGGCATTCTCTAGCCCTTCTTTGAACACAGGCATTCTCTAGACCTTCTTTGGACACAGGCATTTCCTAGCCCTTCTTTGGACACAGGCATTTTCTAGCCCTTCTTTGGACACAGGCATTTTATAGCCCTTCTTTGGACACAGGCATTCTCTAGCCCTTCTTTGAACACAGGCATTCTCTAGCCCTTCTTTGGACACAGGCATTCTCTAGCCCTTCTTTGGACACAGGCATTCTCTAGCCCTTCTTTGCACACAGGCATTCTCTAGCCCTGCCATTAAGTCGCTACCCCTGATAATAACATTGCTACAAAGGGGGCTCAACACTTTACACCAGGTATATGGCACAAGAGAGTTCAGCTACAAGATTGACAGCAGTTGTCACATTCAGTCATTGTAATATCACTGATGCAGCCTGTCAACAAAGTCCGGGGGTCAGTGCTGGAGTGGAAGGTGTAAGACTGATTTGCTTATTTTATTAACAGTGTAAGTCAAATGAAATGACAGTGGGGATAGACTTAAACTTTTGAAACAAAAATAAATTATGTGGATTAGATGACTGGGGACGATGGGTCTGATTATGGAATATAATCTAATTACATGTGTTCTTAATCTCGAGGTGCAGGGAACATGTGATGTCTTATTGTGAGTATGGAGAGTAGAAGTGAGTGAAGGACAATGTCTATTTTACATCTAGTGGATTTGGATCATCCACACATGATATATACAATGGTTTTGGTGGATTTTTTCACATATTATGCATGTGGATACATAATGGGATATCATACTAGGGACAAAAGATAGTGATATTATGACAAAATGATTTTTAAAATACAATAGATACATGAATTTCTTTTTCAAAATAACTTTATTATAATTTTTAGCAATGAGAGTAGGGTATTACAGTCTTACATCTCAAATAGAATATAACTTTCCATACTTAACAGTACTAGACATCAATCGAGTTAATCATGGAGATGAAGAAATCTAACTGTAGAATATATCAAGTAGCTCGACAGTAAGGATATTAATAAATAATAATAACATAACCATAACAATAACATTTCTAAACTAACAGTAGAGGATATCAATTGTTAATCAATCAAAGAGAATCTTTGCCGTGAGAGGATATAGGAGAGAGTCAAGCCAACATAAGCGAAATTAAGAGGTCAAGTCTTGCCAAGGATTCCATTTTTTACAGAAGGAAGTAAAACTGTTGTTAGCCAGTGCATGGCTTTTCTCGTATGACATGTGCAGAGACATTTTGTCTACAATGTCGGCTATTTTAGGAACCGCTTCTTCCTTCCAAAGAGAAGCTATTTGGTTTTTGGTTACCAAGAATAAGTGGATGATTAGATGTCTGTATGAGTGAGGGATTTCCTCAAGATCGAGAGACAATAAGGCCAATTGAGGGGTCAACGTCACAGTTCTAGAAGTGATCTTATCCACCAAGTCAGAGACATTTGACCATAGTAACCTTATCTTGGGGCACTCCCAAAAGACATGTAGAAGATTCCCTGCGAAACCGCAGTCTCTCCAACAGTTAGGGGACACTCCCGGAAAAATTCTTGCCATTTTAGCAGGTGTGAAATACCATCGGGAGACTAATTTATAATACGACTCATGGAGGGAAGCACATATGTTTGAGGAATAAGTAGCTTTAAGTGCTTTCCGCCATTGATCGTGAGAGAAATTCAAGTTCATATCCCTTTGCCAGTTAGTCTCGAAAAAGGTTTCCTTGGGTACTAGATCTTCGTTTAAGAAGTTATAAATAAATTTGGATTTCCAATAAAGGTTATTGTCCGGATTACAAATTAACATGCCTATCATCTCCGTGATAAAAGACTTTTTCCTGATAAATTTGGAGATGAGTTTTTTAATGAAATAAAAGATTTGGGCATCTTCAGGAGGAAGTTTATGTACTGACAACAACGCTTCATATTCAATGAAATCTTTGCCATCAAAAATATCCTGCACTTTCGTTAAACTAGCCAATCTCCAAGAGCTAGGAATTTCCTTTTCCATTATCAAGCCAAAAAACTTCAGTGATATGTTCTTGATTTGGTCATATCTGAACCTCTTCCTGCTTTGTGTTTGGATTTTGGCCATATAGGTCCAGGCATATAAGGTAGCAGAAATAGTCGGCGAGATATGCGATACAGAGGAGGATGATAGGACATTACTTAAAATTAATTTTGCCAGAGGAGTGTTCCTATTATAGTGTCTTTCAATCTCTGACCAAGCCGGGCCATTATCCGGCCTGAGCCAAATACGAGACTGTTTCACCAAGGAGGAGTAGTAATAGTTAACCAAATTTGAGAGAGCAAGGCCTCCATTTGTTTTAATTTTGGTGATAGTGGTGAATGCTATCCTTGCTCTCTTCTTGTTCCATACGAATGTGTTAACTATACTTTGTAGTTTTTTGATTAGCTTTAACGGAATAAGTAAAGGTAAAGCTCTAAAGGTGTATAAAATTTTGGGGAGAGTAAAAAGTTTAAATAAAGTAATTCTCCCGGCCCAAGAAATTTCCTGCTTCCCAAGATTATCAAGCTCAGATTGCACTTCCTTAGTGATTTTTTGGAGGTTAAGATCAATCGTCTTGCGAAAAACTCTAGAGATAAGTATGCCAAGATATGTCAGCGACTCCTTTTCCCAATCAAAATTAGTATTCCCTTTAATACCGCAGATATCATCCTGCCTCAAGAAAAAGTCCAAAATTTTAGACTTTGATTCGTTAATTTTGAACAACGATGCCTTTGAAAAATCTCCAAAATCCTGGAGGACATGCATAATAGAGCATGAAGGATTTGTAAGGCTGAGGATGACATCATCCGCAAACAGGCTAATTTTGTACTGTTTTGCCCCTATCTGGATTCCCCTAATCGACTCATTCCCTCTTATTCTCTCAGCAAGTGGCTCCATGATAATAGCGAATAGCAGAGGGGACAAGGGACATCCCTGTCTTGTACCATTCGTCATTGGAATGTTTTTAGATAGGTGACAATTTACATACACGTTTGCTGAGGGATAAGCATATAAGGCCATGATTGTTTTAATTATATTGAGGCTAAATCCAAATTTTTTAAGGGCCGCTACCAAAAAGTCCCAATTCACTCTATCAAATGCCTTCTCAGCATCCAACGCTAGGAGAATTGAAGGAGTTCTTTTAGATCTGATAGAGTGAATTAGATTGAATACCTTTCTAGTACCGTCACTGGTCTGACGTCCCAGGATAAAGCCCATCTGGTCTTTGTGAATAATGCTTGGAAGAATAAATTTGATTCTATCGGCAATGATTTTTGAATATATTTTTACGTCAGTGTTAATTAGTGAAATTGGCCTATAATTTTTGACCGACTCCAGGTCTCCTTTAGTTTTGGGAATTAAGATTATAGTGGCCTTTAGCATTTCCGGTGGGAATTCTCCAATCGAAGATGCTTTACTGAACACTGAGCCGAGGCAGGGAACCAGGTGAGGGGCAAACACTTTAAAATACTCATTCGTGAAACCATCAGGTCCCGGTGATTTCTTAAGTTTTAGTTTCTTGATGGATTCGGAAATTTCATGCTGAGTAAAAGGGGCATCAATGGCCGTCAATTGCTCAGCAGAAAGTTCAGGTAGGTTAATACTTGATAAGAATTTTTGGATGTGGAGTTTGTCTGGCTGGGATGTATCTGGGTCGTACTTAAGATTGTATAGGGAAGAGAAATAATCTGCGAAATGATCCGCTATTTCTTTAGGGTGGTCGGAGATCATTCCGTTATATTTGATCCTATTAATCCTATTCCTAACTCTTATGGCCTGGAATCTCTGGGCCATAAGCTTGGAAGGTTTGTTATATGAGGAGTAGAAATTAGCTTTCATCCTCTTGGCATACCCATCATAGTCTTCGAATAAAGCTGCTCTCAGCGCAATTCTGAGGTTGATAATCTCTGAATGCAGTTCTGAAGAAGGTGCCACTAATTTTTGTTGTGCATCTTCCTTATTCTTAAGATCCATTTGTAAATTGTGGATCTTTTCCTTGTCCTGTTTTTTTTTTTGATTCAGTAAGCCTATCATCACTCCTCTTATAACGCATTTGTGGGCATTCCACAATGTGAACGGGCTCACATCTTCCGACTCGTTTTCCTTAAAATAGTTAGTGATGGCTTTCTCGATTTTTTCTCTGAAGATTGGGTTGTACAAAAGTGAGGAATTACATCTCCAGAGAAAGTCTCTCTTATGTGATAGACCAAGATCCACTTCACAGATTACAGGAGAGTGGTCTGAAAAGAACTTTGGTAGGATATCTATTCTCCTAAATCTGGAAATTGAAAAGTAATCGGTAAGGAATAGGTCGATTCTCGAAAAGGTCTTATGTACCTCTGAATAATGCGTATATTCCAATGATGAAGTGTTTATGCACCGAAAAACATCCAGGTATTCATGGCTGTGGAGCCATCCTTTTAAAACTGGGAAAGAAGACCTAGACCTTGCAGTAGAATCCAGCTGGGCGTCAGGGACAATATTAAAGTCTCCTACTACAATCACCACCCCCTTCTTAACCTCCTGGATTTTACTGTCAAGCTCGTTGAAAAATTTAATCTGAGCGTTATGAGGCGCATAAACATTGATGATAGTAGTCAATTGATTATTGACCATGGCCACCAGTATTAAATATTTACCCTCTGGGTCTGAGTGAGTCTCGATGCTGCGGAAATCTAATGAGTTTTTGATAAGGGTAATAACCCCTCCCCTCTTTTTATCGTTTAGGGCTTCAAATATATGAGAATAATTTTTATTTTCGAATCTTGGGTGACCTGACTTGGCAAGCTTGACCTCCTGTAAGCAAATGATCTCAGCTCTGCTTCTCTTGATCTCTCTCCATGTACAGTGCCTCTTAACCGGGCTATTTAGGCCTCTCACGTTAAATGATAATATTTTAACCATTTTCTCCTAAGCAATAATGCTAACAAACAGAAAAAACAAAACACACAAAACTTAATAACCAACTAAACAGTCTTGTGAGGAATCCTCGAATTCGAAGGATGTTCTCCTTAAATGGGAAAGAATACAAAGAATAAAGTACACAACTTCTTACCCTGGATTATCCCCAATTTTGTTCAGAGAGGAGATAAAGGACATACCATCTTGTGGTGTGAGTAATGAAACAATCCTGCCTCCTCTATTTACAAGTAATTTAGTTGGGAAGCCCCATCTGTATTGGATACCCATCCTGCGTAAAATTGAAGTGACTTCCCCAAAGCTCTTTCTTAGCTGGATTGTATCTTTGGACAAGTCAACGAATACTTTAATATGATCAAACAGGGGAGGGAGCTGCTTCTTGTCCCTCATAAAAGCTAGGAGTCTTTCTTTAGTGGGGTAAAAATGAAATCTTAGTATTGTATCCCTCAGAATATCTTCCGAAATGGATCTAGGTCTTGGTAACCTGTGTATCCTGTCAATCATTAGCTCAAGTTCCGGAGAATCCGGAAAGATTTTTTTAAGGATCCCATAGTGTAGTTCTGTAAATTTGCCTGGCTTACTTTTTCAGAAATTCCCCTCAATTTAATGTTGTTCCGCCTACTGCGGTCCTCGATGTCAGCAAGCTTCATTCTTAGGTATTGCACCTCTTTTTGTGTATCTGCTTGCTGCTTCTGTAAAGAAGAAGAACTCTTTTCCAAGACAACAATTTTTTTATCGTGTTTATCAATCCGAGAATTGATAACTTCAAATTTGGCTTGTAAACGATTGGTATTTTCCTCCATTGTCAATCTAAGACTATTGTTTAGGGCGACTATTAGATCTTTCACGTAAGCTTGGGATACACCTCATTGGAAGCTTGAATCCCTTCAATAGGGCATATTTTGGGTGCCTCCTCAGATAGCCTAGGCCTACTTCTATCTGGACTCTGAGTAGGAGAAGTGTCATGAAACTCCTCCTCAGAGTCAGACCAAGCTTTAATTATGTTTCTTTTTTAGTGACAGTGGTATCCATATCAGCCTGAGTATCAATTATGTCTTGAATTTCTTTCAGCGTGCTAGTATCATCTTTTAAGCCAATTTTATAGCCCTCCGCAGGCGGAGATGCGGAAGGGCTGATACAAATTGCCTCATCAAGATCAGTGATAGCCTTCCTGACAGCAGATCTCAGTGCTGGTTTGTGTGATGATTTTTCCCCCTGAGTTTTTTTGTTACTTTTAGTACTCATTTTTAAAGAGGGGTAACCTTTCAACAAAGAGGAAAGAATCAAATGCAATACAAAGTAACACAAGTGAATGATTAACCAATCTACGCGTCTTTTTTCTTTGAAATACAACCTGCAAGACTTGCTGAAATAAAAGCTGTCAGGATAAGAAGACAGGAATGACTGAGCTCGCTGAATGATTTTAGCGAGTTTAGTTCCAAAAAGATAGGAAACGTCAGGCAAATGCAGACTTCTTCAAGAATGGGATTCCTCCTTAATGGAAAATTCCAGAACAAACCAAGTTACCAGATGTTGAAGAACAAATAAGATCCTCCAGAAGAGAGATGAATCAAGATGTAGCTGGCGTCGCAATCCGGGACTCCAATAAAGCCTTTAAAGATTATGCGTCGTTGTTCGAGTCGCACTTGAGCTGTGCGATACTTTCTAGAACGCAGACTTGTTATGCGACTTTTTCCAAGTCGCAATCCTCCTTTGCGATGCTTTTAGTGACGCTATCCAAATTAGCGACTCCTTTCAGAGCGCAAAATCACTTTACTGCAACGGATTCACTTTACGGTAATGGCGGCGTTCACCGCTTACCTTCGTGGAAACCGACGATGCAGCTGCAGCACACGGGACGTCCCGGCTTCAGGTGAAGAGGTCTCGGTCTCCGGTCCCTCCTGGAACTTGATTGAAGAAGACGTCGGCTTGATCCTGAGAAGACCGCCGGCGCTGAAGATCTCCACACCGCTTCAGGCAATGGAGGAAGCCTCAGGGACGCCCAGGACACTGGAGACTGCAACGGTGAGAAAATTTCTTCTTTGTCTTCTTTATATCCAGGTCTTCTTGCACCCGATGAAGTCAGGGGGCAAACCGCTCACTTTAGAAGGGGGGGACAGGTCCCAAACCAGTGCTGGAGGCTCAGACAGGATGCGGCTGCACTGGGCTGCACAGGGCTACTCCAGGCCCCGGCTTCTCCCTTCTCTGTAGGCCTCAAACGTTCCTCCTCTCAATCTGGCTCCAAAACAGTCCAAGTTAGGATTTTTATAATCCTTATGTGATCAGGGGTCCTCCGGTGTCGAAGATTTTTCTCCCAGCCTCCTCCAAACGTAGCTTATTTCGTTGCTAAAGCAGGGGGCTTCAGGAGCCCAGCAGAAAGATGTCTGCTCACATCTAGCAGCAAACCACGCCCCCCGATACATGAATTTCTAACATAGTAATACTTACCATACATGAATATGTGCTATAATATTGTTTGTTAATCATTAGGTCCCTAGTGACTAATAATGGTTGATTACAACACAGCATTATATGACCTCTCCATACAGAGGATGTGATGTCTTTATATGTGACTAGTGCACATTTTCATATACAGTGACTATGTGTGGCGGTACTGTGCAGCTCTATCTTAGCTGAGAATAGCGCCCTCTATACAGAGACTTGGGACCACAAAATCATAAGTCTCCTTATGAGGAGCCATTACTCTATGACAACCAGCCACATGACTATGGAATGAGCGGTGTTAGGGTTCGAGTTCCCGCTGCTGCACAAGGGGAGTCTTGAACCCGTCCCACTGCGGTCTCCCATTCATCTCCGGCCGCAGTGGAGCCTGCTCAGCAGAGACGTTGGTCCAGGCGTCTTGCCCACTCCTCTACTGTGCAGTGACTTGCTGCTGCCTTTCCTGGATCTGCTATTATAGCCAGTGCTGGAGCAGCCGTCTTTGAGACAAAGTCCTGCGTTTTCCCATCTGAGCATGCCCAGAGTGAGATCTCTCATTGGAGATCAGGGGTCACATGTACAGGTGCTGCAGCGGCTCCTATTGGTCCGCCAGGAAGGTCATGTAGCTACGTGTGTTTGTAATAGCTTTTCATTGGTCCTTGTTCCTGGAAGGTCCTGTAGCTGTTGCTATAAAAGGGTAGCATGGCTGGGCCGCCATGCGCTAATATCAACCATTGTATGCTATGCGCCAGTGTGATCATTCGTATGTGTGGTTAGGGACCCGGCTGAAATAAGCCACTAGAATACCGACTTAATCGGTGAGTTTGGTGTGCTAGCTGGTCAGGGTCGGCGTCCTAGATGCCCTAGATTACCGGCATAACCGGTGAGGAGTTTTGATTGCCGTATTCAGGGTCTGGCGCTCAGACGCCATAGATTGCGGGTGACTCTCAACAAAAGAAACAAATTGATGTTCCTTTATTAATTTTATTTCTTTGCATTGATTTTATTTGTGCAAATATTGTTTTTGTTTCTTTATTCGTTATGTGCAAATTGTTAAAGGACTTGTCAAAAATCACATGACATTTTTCTGATCGTGATTGGTCTTCCTTTGTCTTAAATATGTGCCTTTGTCTGAATATGTCAGCTGTGATAAAGATCCCTGTGATCGAAATGCGTAGCCTTGTCCTGAGCTTGTCCAGGAGCATGCCATTATTCATGTTTTTATGAATCAATAAAGATGAAGATTTTATTGAAGCTGGATCCCTTTTTCCTTCATTTTCTCATATGTACCTGAGAGCCTGACAGGACACAGCACTTTTCCTCAGCGGCCCTGTGACGTAACAAGGTTTGCTTTCGACGCTAGACAGCGCCCTAGCGTTTTACTTTGCGGCTCACTGAAGCTAAGTGAGTTCGCACCTATCGCCATATAGCGCTGTGGCATTTCCGTTAGCGGCTCTGGGTATTAACAGAGTTCGCACTTACTGCCACAACGCGCTACAGCGTTTATTTTAGCGACTCTGCGGGATAACAGAGTTCGCTACTTTCGCCATTTTACTAGCAGCAGGTTCCGCCTGCACGGTGGACCCCGGGCTGCGAACGCACCTCTCTACCTCATATATTTGGTGCGTTCCGCAGACCCTAACATAATATTAGCGCCAGGGTCTGGCTGGTAAAAATGGCGGATGACCAGCGTCTACTACGGGACATCCGCAGCTGGGGGTAGGTTGGCGGCTCTTGAGTGCACAACCTCAGCTGTGGATGTTACCGCAGTCGCTGTTCAGGCTGCTAGCGTGGCTGCAGCCAGTGTGTCCACTGCCACCTCTGCCCCCACAATATCCCACCTCCCGCTTCCAGACAAGTTTGCTGGTGACAGCAAGCAATGTCGGGATTCGTGAGTCAGTGTCTATACAACTCGAGCTTCTGGCTGCACGTTTCCCCACGGATCGGGCACAAGTGGGCTTTATAATTTCACTTCTGTCAGGCAGAGCGTTGGAGTGGGCCACCCCACTGTGGGAGCGTGACGACCGTGTGTTGCGGAGTGCTCCTCGTTTTCTGGAGGCTCTAAAAAAGGTCTTTTTAGGACCTCAGGTCACCCACGATACGACGCTACAACTGCTGGCATTGGCACAGGGTTCGTCTTTGGTCAGTCTGTTTTCCGTCCAGTTTCGGACTCTGGCCTCAGAGCTAGACTGGTCGGATAAAGTACTCATTCCAGTCTACTGGCGAGGACTGGCTGATCATGTTAAAGATGCTTTGGCTACCAGGGAGATTCCCGCCACACTGGAGAAGCTTATCGCCATATCTACCCGCATCGACCTCCGTTTTCACGAGCGGAGGTTGGAGCGGTCCCAGTGTAGGCAGAGGTTCCGGCTGGCTCCCACCTTCGCCAGACCTCTGGAATCTTCCAGCCAGCGCCCGACTCCCATGAGGCCATGGAGGTTTCTCCAGCAGGACCTAAGTCCCGGGCCGCTCGAGTACCCGTGGTCTGTAACATCTGCCAGCAGTTAGGACACTATGCCAACAAATGTCCACAGCGGTCGGGAAAACGGTTGCGTCTAGTGACCTTGGGAGGAGGTTCACTAGACACTGCGGCATTTTCCACCAAGTTGTCCTTTAAAGGGACAATTACAGTAGGTCCATCCACGCTCTCCGCTGAGCTCTGTGTGGATTCCAGAGCCGAGGGGAATTTCATGTCCTCTGCATTTGCTCTCCGCCACACTATACCTCTGGTGATGCTCGCCCAACCGGTGACTGTGCGAGTAGTGAATGGATCAACTCTGCCCTCCCAAATCACCCACCAGACGATCCCTCTCACTTTATCTATGTCCCCGTCCCTCAGGAGAGTATTTCTTTTCTTGTCCTGCCCGAGGGAATAGACGAGGTGTTGCTGGGAGTACCTTGGCTCCGTTACCACTCTCCCCATATTGAGTGGTCCTCTGGGAGGATACTGGGTTGGGGTGATTCATGTAGAGGCAGGTGTATCAGGGAGTGCGTTCAGGTCACCATCACAGAGATACCCGTAGATCTCACTTCTCTTCCTCAGTGTTATTGGGCATATGCAGACGTTTTCTCCAAGAAGGCGGCGGAGACTTCCACCTCATCGCCCCTACAACTGTCCTATTGATCTCTTGCCTGGAGCAGAACCTCCTCGGGGGAGAGTATACCCCCTCTCGCTCCCCGAGACGGAGGGCCATGTCCCAGTACATTCAGGAGAATCTGGCAAGAGGGTTCATTAGGAAGTCGGTGTCACCAGCAGGGGCAGGGTTCTTCTTTGTGCAAAAGAAGAACGGAGAATTACGTCCATGCATTGACTACAGGGGTCTTAACGCCATCACCGTCAAGAATAAGTACCCGTTGCCCCTAATCTCTGAGCTCTTTGATAGGCTCGAGGAGCAAGAGTATTTACCAAGCTTGATCTACGTGTGCCTATAATCTAATTCGCATCCGTGAGGGGGACGAGTGGAAGACAGCTTTTAATACAGGGATGGGCATTACGAATACCTGGTGATGCCTTCGGGCTCTGTAATGCTCCCGCTGTTTTCCAAGACTTTGTCATGATATCTTCCGGGATATGCTCTCCACCTCTGTGGTAGTCTATCTGGATGATATTCTCATCTTTTCACCAGATATAGACTCTCACCGGAGGGATGTCAACAAAGTCTTCAACCTCTTACGGGCAAACTCCCTCTATGCCAAGCTGGAGAAATGTGTGTTTGAGCAGGAGTCCTTACCTTTTCTGGGCTATATCATCTCTGCCCAGGGATTGGCTATGGATCCTGCCAAACTACAGGCTGTAATGGACTGGCAAGAACCCCATTCTCTTAAAGCGGTGCAGCGCTTTATGGGGTTCATTAATTATTATCGCCAGTTCATTCCCCATTCTCGACTTTGGTAGCTCCTGGTAGCCCTCACCAAGAAGGGAGCAAATCCCAAGTTGTGGTCTGAGGAGGTCTCCAAGGCGTTCTCTTCCATCAAGTCGCATTTTGCCAGTGCTCCCATATTACATCGCCCTGATGTTGATAAACCGTTTGTTTTAGAGGTGGACGCCTCTTCTGTTGGTGCTGGAGCAGTCCTATATCAAAGGATGCTCAAGGTCGGAAGCATCCCTGCTTCTTCTTTTCTAAGACCTTTACACCAGCAGAGAGGAATTATTCCATCGGGGACAGGGAGTTGCTGGCTATGAAATTGGCCTTCTCGAGTGGAGACATCTTCTGGAGGGAGCTCGTTTTCCCTTCCAATTTTTCACCGACCACAAGAACTTGTATATTTGCAAACGGCTCAGCGGCTAAATTCTCGCCAGGCCAGATGGTCCCTATTCTTCTCTCGGTTCCATTTCACGCTCCATTTTCTCTCCGGTGAGAAGAATGTTCGGGCCGACGCTCTCTCTCGCTCCTTAGTGTCATCAGAGGAGGAGGATGAGGAGCCTCGGCTTATTGTCCCTGAAGAAAACCTGAGAACTGTAGCCCCGGTTTCGCTAGAGTCTGTGCCTCCGGCAAGACTTTTGTGCCCACTAATTTGCGACCGGAGGTACTCTCTTGGGCACACTCGTCCAGGGTGGGTGGACACTTTGGGGCAAAGAGGACAACTGAGCTATTGGCGAGGACATACTGGTGGCCACATATGGTCTGTGACATCAGGGAGTATGTTCAGGCGTGTGTCTCCTGCGCCAGGAACAAGTCCCCTCGACAACGGCCAGCTGGGTTACTTTTTCCTTTGCCGGTGGCAGACAGGCCCTGGGAGATGGTCGGGATGGACTTTGTGGTGGGCTTACCCAAGTCTCGGGGTTTGCACTATCATTTGGGTGATCACCGACCACTTCTCCAAAATGGTGCACTTAGTGCCGCTACCACGGTTACCTTCCGCACGGGCCTTGGCAGCATTATTTATTAGACACATCTTCCGTCTACACGGTATGCCAGACAAGATTGTCAGCGATCGAGGTCCCCAATTTGCGTCTCGGTTCTGGAGAGAGTTGTGTCATCTACTCTGCATTGAATTGAACCTCTCCTCTGCATATCATCCCGAGACGAATGGGTTGGTAGAGAGGGCCAACCAGACCTTGGTCACCTACTTGCGACATTTTGTCTCTGCCAGGCAGGATGACTGGGCATCTCTGCTTCCGTGGGCGGAGTTTGCGCTAAACAATGCTGTGGCTGACTCCACCGGACAGACCCCATTCCTCTTAAATTACGGCCAGCATCCGCGGGTACCGGTGCCCATGCCCGTTGCTTCCGCTGACTCCAGGGTGGCAGACTGGGCTGTGGAAGCAGGGACATATGGGACCGCACCTAGGATGCCATTCAGGCTTCCAAGGAAAGGATGAGGTCTTCTGCCGATGCTCATCGGCGTCCCGCTCCGACATTTTCTCCTGGCGACCTAGTGTGGCTCTCCGCCCGAAACATCAGGCTACGGTGGAATCCACTAAATTGGCACCCCGCTATTTGGGTCCCTTCAAGGTTCTCGAGCAGGTGAACCCTGTGGTTTACCGTTTGGCCCTTCCGCCTCGCCTTGGTATCTCCGACACCTTCCATGTATCCCTCCTAAAAACCCGTGGTCATCTCCCGGTTGCCTGAGTCATCTGCCGGGACGTCGGGTTCGTCTTCGGATGACTACGAGGTGAATGCCATTGTTGGGTGCAAGGTGGTACGAGGCAAAAAATTTTATTTGTTGGATTGGAGGGGTTATGGGCCTGAGGATAGGTCCTGGGAGCCTGCCGAGCATGTTCACGCTCCGCAGCTCATCGCTGCCTTTGAACGCAGCGAGGCCCAGAGAAGAGGGGGCTCTAGGAGGGGGGGTAATGTTAGGGTTCGAGTTCCCGCTGCTGCACAAGGGGAGTCTCAAACCCGTCCCACTGCGGTCTCCCATTCATCTCCGGCCGCAGTGGAGCCTGCTCAGCAGAGACTTCGGTCCAGGCGTCTTGCCCACTCCTCTACTGTGCAGTGACTTGCTGCTGCCTTTCCTGGATCTGCTATTATAGCCAGTGGTGGAGCAGCCGTCTTTGAGACAAAGTCCTGCGTTTTCCCATCTGAGCATGCCCAGAGTGAGATCTCTCATTGGAGATCAGGGGTCACATGTTCAGGTGCTGCAGCGGCTCCTATTGGTCCGCCAGGAAGGTCATGTAGCTACGTGTGTTTGTAACAGCTTTTCATTGGTCCTTGTTACTGGAAGGTCTTGTAGCTGTTGCTATAAAAGGTAGCATGGCTGGGCCGCCATGCGCTAATATCAACCATTGTATGCTATGCGCCAGTGTGATCATGCGTATGTGTGGTTAGGGACCCGGCTGAAATAAGCCACTAGAATACCGACTTAATCGGTGAGGAGTTTGGTGTGCTAGCTGGTCAGGGTCGGTGTCCTAGATGCCCTAGATTACCGGCATAACCGGTGAGGAGTTTGATTGCCGTATTCAGGGTCTGGCGTTCAGACGCCATAGATTGCGGGTGACTCCCGTGAGGACATTAGCACATGATCACGCGTTATGTACGTTTAGCACTTAACTGTGTACCTGAGAGCCTTACAGGACACAGTGCTTTTCCTCAGCGGCCCTGTGACGTAACAAGGTTTGCTTTCGACGCTAGACAGCGCCCTAGCGTTTTACTTTGCGGCTCACTGAAGCTAAGTGAGTTTGCACCTATCGCCATATAGCGCTGTGGCATTTCCGTTAGCGGCTCTGGGTATTAACAGAGTTCGCACTTACTGCCACAACGCGCTACAGCGTTTATTTTAGCGACTCTGCGGGATAACAGAGTTCGCTACTTTCGCCATTTTACTAGCAGCAGGTTCCGCCTGCACGGTGGACCCGGGCTGCGAACGCACCTCCTACCTCATATATTTGGTGCGTTCCGCAGACCCTAACAAGCGGTCACTAGCCCACATGATGTAACTGAGGCACATGGCTGTTGTCTAGTGATGAGCGAACTTACTCAGATAAGGTGTTATCCGAGCATGCTCGTGTACTAACCGAGTGTCTTTGGCATGCTCGCAAAATATGTTCGAGTCCCTACGGCTGCATGTCTCGCGACTGTTCAACAGTGGCAACCATGCAGGGATTGCCTGTTTGCCATATCATCGCCCTCTACTGCTGCCGCCTATGACCACCTGAATCCATGACCTCACCCAACCGTCTGCGCCCCCCAGCATTAATTATATTAATACTGTACTTTCCGATTATAAGACACACTACTTTTTTCATTCCAAATTTGGGGAAGGAAAAGTGCATATTATAATCTAAAAAATGGGGTAAAAACTGAGGAAGGAAGTTGTTGGCCAAAATCTCGCAATACATGACCCCATCCATCCTCCCTTAATATGGTGCAGTCGTCTTGTCCCATTTTCAGAAAAACACCCACAAAGTATGATGTTTCCCCCCACCATGCTTCATGGTTGGGACAGTGTTCTTGGGATTGTACTCATTCTTCCCCTTGGTCCAAACATGGCGAGTGGAATTGATACCAGAAAGTTCAATTTTTGGTCTCATCTGATCTCATGACCTTCTCCAAGGTCTCCTCTGGATCATCCAGATGGTCATTGGCAAATTTCAAATGGGCCTGGACATGTGATGGCGTGAGCAGGGGGGACCTTGCGTGCCCTGCAAGATTTTAATCCATAACGGCGTAGTGTGTTACTAACGGTAATGTTTGGGCCTGTGGTCCCAGCTTTCTTCAGGTCATTGACCAGGCCCTCCAGTGCAGTTCTGGGCTGGTTCCTAACCTTTCTCAGAATCATCCTTACCCCACGAGGCAAGATCTTGCATGGAGCCCCAGACAGTCATCTTGTGTTTCTTCCATTTTATAATAATTGTGCCAACAGTTGTTGCCTGCTCACCAATCTGCTTGCCTATTGTCCTGTAGCACATCCCAGCCTTGTGCAGGTCTACAATTTTGTCCCTGGTGTCCTTAGACGGCTGTTTGGTCTTGGCCATGGTGGAGAGGTTGGAGTGTGATTGAGTGTGTGGACAGGTGTCTTTTATACAGGTAACGAGTTCTAACAGGTGCAATTAATACAGGTAATGAGTGCAGAGTTGGAGGGCTTCTTAAAGAAAAACTAACTGGTCTGTGAGAGCCAGAATTCTTGCTGGTTGGTCGGTGATCAAATACTTATTTCATGCAATAAAATGCAAATTAATTATTTAAAAATCTTACAATGTGATTTTCTGGATTTTATTTTTTAGATTCTGTTTCTCACAGGTGAAGTGTACCTACGATAAAAATTACTGACCTCTCCATTCTTTGTAGGTGGGAAAACTTGCAAAATTGGAAGAGTATCAAATACTTATTTTCCCCACTGTATTAATCCATGTATCTATTTATATTTATCTATATATCATCCTAATGTAAAGCCATTTTCTAACACACCATGGTATATTGTTGTTCTGGACGTCACTGATTCTTGTTTTCACCATTGATTTTCCACTTTTTGACCTGTCACCACATTTATCAGTTCTGTTTCAATGTAAACCATCCATTTATTTACAGTTGGGGCAGGAGGTTGACGCATTTCTCTTTTTTTTCTTTGAGAACATAGATATTTTTTTACCATTGATCGCTTATAATAAAATGCAAAATAATTGGATGGTAAATCCACCACATAAAGGAGGGTTCGTAATACCCATCTTACAGTAGAAACATGTTATACCATTGGGAACTGATGGAGGTGGCAACAGTGAGCCCTGTGTCTGTCCTCCAAGCTTTCTTGGTCATCCTTAAAGCCTGTTCAAAGTAATTATACATTAAAAAAAACACATGGCTGCTTTCTCCCAGAAGGTGCAGTATTAAGTAAATGTGGCTGACCTGCAATACCAGACACATCCTGTAAACCAGTGTGGTGCTGTTTTTTTAAGAAGCATACAGTATTTGTTTTACAATGCTAAATATCCCTTTAAGGCCACTATGGATGCATATAGCATAAACAGCGCCCAACAAAGTATTTAAAGAAAAAAAAACATTTATTTGCAAATTTTTGTAATTTTAAATCATTTATCTTAGTTTATTTTGATCTGAGAATAAAGGTAGGAAAGGATTCACCTACTAGTAGCTGCTCATTCCTGGTCTCTACTTAATATATACACTGTGTTCCAAATTATTATGCAAAAATTGTTTAGGAGTGATAAGGTAAGAATTTTTTTGTTTGTCAGTTAAACTCATTGATGGTGATGTGTGTCAGCGCTCTTTATATCACTGTAAGCAATTGCAGACACCTGTGCTAATTAGTTTGGCAGGTGTGTCCAATGAAAGGCAAGACTACTTAAGAAGGCTGTCCCACATTATTAAGCAGCCTACATTTTCTGCCAAAATGGGAAAAAAAAGGATGTGTCGGCTGCTGAGAAGCAACAAATTGTGGAGTGTTTAGGTCAAGGCATGACTACAATCAACATTGCCAGGACACTTCATCGTGATCATCGCACAATCAAGAAGTATGTAGCTGATTCACAGTACACACGTGTGCGTGCTGATAAGGGAAAATTGAGGACTCTTTCCTACAGGCAATTACGTCAGGTTAAAAGAGCAGCGGCAAAAAAGCCTTGCCATAGCAGCAGACAAGTTTTTGAAGCTGCTGGTGCCTCCAACGTCCCCGAACAACAAGATGCAGGGTCCTTCAGAAGTTTGCAGCTGTGCGTAAGCCATCCTGTCCACCTCCTCTATCCACTGCACACAAGCAGAAACGGCTCCAGTGGGCCAAACAATACATGAAGACTAACTTCAAAACTGTTTTGTTCACAGATGAGTGCCGTGCAACGCTCGATGGTCCAGATGATTGGAGTGGAGGATGGCTGGTTGATGGACACCCCATGCAAACACGGCTACGGCGCAACAAGGAGGAGGTGGAGTAATGTTTTGGGCTGGAATCATGGGTGAGAGATTGTCGGCCCCTTTAGGATCCCTGAAGAGGCAAAGATGAACTCCATAGTGTATGTTGAGTTTCTCAAACAGCACTTCCTGCCATGGTTCAAGAAGAAGAACCGTGCATTCCGCAGCAAGATTATTTTCATGCATGATAATGCACCATCTCATGCTGCACATAACACATCTGCATCTCTGGCTGCTATGGGCATAAAAGGGGACAAACTTATGGTGTGGCCCCCATGCTCCCCTGACCTCAACCCCATTGAGAACCTCTGGAGCATCATCAAAAGGAGTGTCTAGATGGCGGGAGGCAGTTCACATCTAACCAACAGCTCTGGGAGGGTATTCTGTCCTCATGCAAAACAATTGAAGCGGAAACCATCCAAAACCTGACAAATTCAATGGCCGAGAGAGTTCAGAAGCTCCTTTCCAACAAGGGGTCCTATGTGCAAATGTAACATCACCTAGAATAAAGTTTTGAGTTGAAAACTGTTTGATTTCAGTTTGTAAGAACCTGCTAATGCTTATAATTTCAAAAATGACCATTTATTTGTTCTTTATTAAAATGAAAAGGTTGAAAACTCTGCTGTGCATAATAATTTGGAACATGCATTTTGAGTGCAGTTTGAGTGTTTTATTTTTTTAAAAATATACTGTTATCATAGGGAGTTTGTACAAAAACCTTTCAATTGTACTCTAATATTTTATTAGACTGGAAAATAACAATGACTGAAATTCATATAGGTAATTTGGGAAAATCAGAGAAAATATTATTTGCATAATAATTTGGAACACAGTGTAGATATTTGGTTTATAATGGGAACTACGCCATAGATGTGAACAGAAGCTTAGAAAAATACTGTTTAGAGTAAGGGTTGTAAACATTTTTTTCTGCCAAGAGACTTTTTGATATCTCTACCACCCTTCGGGGGCCGCCCAACTGTGCCTCAGCCTCAATGTCTCCTGTGCTTATACGCAGTCCCAGCCCCCATATTATTATTATTTATTATAGCGCCATTTCTTCCATGGCGCTTTATATGTGAGGAGGGGAATACATAATAAAAACAAGTACTGTAATCTTAAACAATTCAAGTCACGACTGGTACGGGAGGAGATTGGACCCTGCCCGCGAGGGCTCACAATCTACATGGGATGGGTAAGGATACAGTAGGTGAGGGTAGAGCTGTTCGTGCAGTGGTTTGGTGGATCGGTGGTTTAATGCAGGTTGTAGGCTTTTCGGAAGAGGTAGGTTTTCAGGTTGTTTTTTGAAGGTTTCCATGGTAGGCGAGAGTCTGATATGTTGGGGTAGAGAGTTCCAGAGTAGGGGAGATGCGCGGGAGAAATCTTGTATGCGATTGTGGGAAGAGGAGAGTAGTGAAGGAGATATTGTGAGGATCGGAGGTTGAGTGCAGGTAAGTGCCGGGTGATGAGGTCACAGATGTATGGAGGATACAGGTTGTAGATGGCTTTGTATGTAATGGTTAGGGTTTTGAATTTGAGTCTTTGGGTAATAGGGAACCAGTGCAGGGATTGACAGAGGGGAGAGGCTGGGGAATAGCTCCTGTGATCATACCGCAGCCCCAGCCTCAATGTCTCCTGTGATTATAATACAGCCACAGCCCCAATGTCTTCTGTGATTATACCACAGCTCCGGCACCAATATCACCTGTGCTTATACCACAGCCCCAGCCCCAATGTCTCCAGTGCTTATACCGCAGCTCCAGCCCCTATATGTCTCCTGTGCTAATACTGCAGCCCTAGTCACAATGTCTACTGTGATTATACCGCAGCCCCAGTCTTAATGTCTCCTGTGATGATTCCACAGCTCCAGTCCCAATGTTTCCAGTGCTTATATTGCAGCCACAGCCCAAATGTCATCTGTGATTATAATGTGTAGCCCTGGTGTTAGGCACACGCAGTACCCTGGAGAGTGTGTGGCGAGACAGCAGTTTAATGCTAAATATCCATTCACTCAAGATACACTAGACACACCCTTAGGGTAGTGTAGTTACTTGTGAGGGAGTGGTCAGGGTGTATGTTTGTTGAGTGATATTAGAGGAGATGAGTTCAGTTCCTGTCTTCGGACAGGGCAGACGTCTGGAGTTTAGCTGGAGGGAGGAAGCAGTCCAGCCTGCTCTATCATCAGTTCAGAAAGTGGAGGCTGGTACAGGTGGTCTAATTCACCTTAGCCTAGTCAGAGCTGTACCTCACCTGAATACATTGAGAGAAAGAA
>JARQOD010000008.1:19568316-19607404 GCA_033576555.1 Oophaga sylvatica
GAATGGTTATCAAGCTTTGGCTGTTACCTTCCAGTGCACTTTCCTGGATTTTCATGTGTGCCTGCGTAGCTGGGCTACACACTAGCACTTGAGAACTCAAAGTAAATTTTAATGGGTTCTTCACTATTTTTAAACGTAAAATATGTGCTCTTGTTGGTCTTACATAAAAAAAAGATAAAACACAATATTAACCAACCAGGCTCTCAGCACTACTGCACATGGTCCGCAATGGTCTCCAGGCTCCCTTCTCCAGTAAGGAAAGAAATGTGGCCTCTACAACCACTCAGCGGCCACTGATGTTCGGTCTGAGCTGGAAGAGAGAGCTGAGAGACTGACTCTGCTGGCTCGTCACCAACAATCAGTGGTCACTAATAGAAAAGTAACTCTTCATTTTGGTCTGAAGGATGACCAGTGAACAACATGATATAGGGGGCAGACATAATTTCCCTGTACACCATGCCTTTACTATACAAAGACTGCTCCTTTATGTGCTGGAAGTTATTTTAGAGTCTATTCCAAACTATTAATGATAAAAATATCTATATGTGCTCAAAGAGAAAAATAAGACGGCATCAGCGTCCTGCACTTTAACCACCATCGGCCGACCTAACTGTAAGTATATGGGAGTTGTTCACATGGAAATGAAGAATGGCGATGGATAGATAAATATATAAATAGATAGATAGATGATAGATAGATAGAGAGATATCATATAAGAACAGTAGGTGTTATGAATGTGTTAGAGATGGTTTCTGAGCAGAGGCTCCCTCTGGTGGTTACAGACAGTACTGAACCTTTCAGCGAGGAATGGCAATCTGGGATCACGGACTGGTCTGATATAAGTGAGGTTCCCTCCCATGATGGTTGCCGGTGATCAATTGTGGTTCCTGGTTCATTTGGAAGTTTGCTGAGTCTTGCCTGCATCTTCTGCTATCAGATAAGATATTTTCTGCTTTTATTTTTGTTCTTGCTTTTTGCATTGTTCCCTGCACTTCTGTGGAGGTCAGCCAGGTCCCCTCCGGGGCTTGTGCTCCTCTCAGTTTATCTGGAGCCACTGTTGTTTGTTCATTTGCTTTTTCCTGTTTTTTCAGTGGCTGCGGCTTAGTTTTGTTACACCAGAGAACTGATTTAGGTGGTAGAGATCGTGTGATCTCAGGTGTTTTTGCAATCAGAAGAGTTGGTACTTTTTAGGTTTTTTTTTGATTGCAGTGAGTATCCTTTCCTGTACTTTTCTGTCTAGACAGATTGGGCCCCAGCGTTTGCTCATTCTATTTTCTGTCTGTGTCCGTGCTTCTTCTTGTCTAACCGCCATTACATGTTTGGGAGCGTCCTATTTTCTTTGGGGATCTGCTCCGGGGCAGATAGCTTTCATCTTTCTGCCTTTAGGTGTAGTTATCTCTCAGGCTGTGACGAGGCGTCTAGGATCAACGTAGGAACACTCCACGGCTACCTCTAGTTGTGTGGTTAGTTCAGGTTACTGCAATCCAATAGGTTCCAGCCTCTCTGGTGTATTGCCGTTTTTGCTTATTCTCCTCAGCTACCAAAACATAACAAGTAGGCATCACTCCAAAAAATTAAGGTGAAAAAAGAGATTTTATTTTCTCATCTGGAGCGGTGACGTTTCAGCTGTAAACAGCATTTCTCAAGCAATGTGCCGATACAAGCGAGGGGTATATGTAGCAGCAGTATAGCATATTACAATAAAAGTTTCATTAAATCGAACCTGTTGGCCGATATGAAATAAGACCACCACCTTTCAGGGCTGATATGCAGTATTCTATAATGCTGTATAATGGCCCCCAACCAGATCTACATCATCCACACAATCTCCTCGGCACCGCGCTCCTGCGCAGGCGTACTTCTCTGACCTGTTGAGGGCAGATCAAGGTACAGCAGTGCGCATGCGCCGGGGCTCTTTGACCTTTCCCAGTGCCTATGCACTGCAGTACTTAGCTCTGGTCAGAGAAGTACGCCTGCACAGGAGCGCGGTGCCGAGGAGATTGTGTGGATGGCATAGGGACACGTTATCCACATGAAGCAAGAAGGACGACTGCGATCATAAGCAGATGCAAGGCGCCGAACCAAGAAGAGCGACACCCCTTGGACAGGACCGCCCCGCAGGTAAGTGTAATGAAAGGTATTTTTCTTGTCTTACAGGTTGGGTTGTGGCATATATACCGCATTATAGAATACTGTACGTATATCAGGCTGAAAGGTGATTGCCTTACGTCATATTGGCCCAAACCGGTGACAGGTTCGCTTTAAACATGATTTACAAGCAAATATATTAATGTAATTAAAGTACTGCATAACAATAATAAAATTAGGTCTGCCTGCTTTTCTTGTCAGATACACAAAGTGTCAGTATTTCTTGTAGGACATTTCGGGCTTGTAGAGGAACAGAAATAACAGAGGAATGTGAGATGTTCCTTATATTATGCAAATTCTAGTAATCGCTAACTTCTTCGTCGGTTAATAAAAACGAAATAAAAAGAGAAGATCACCAGGGAGGATTTACTCTGTCATTATATGTGATGACGCGAGAAGAGAAAAAAATAGCGATAATAATTTGTTTTTAAAGATGTTTTTCACAATGCCTTTTTTTTTAAGGAACGCTCCTCTTATCAGGATCACACAGTAAGTCGTCATATAAAGAGGAACCCAATGTATTCCACTTCTTTACAGCACCATCACAGGGGAAAGAAAATCATGCCCAATGAAATAAACTGAGTGTCGTAATAATGAAAAGTGTACTGAGCCTCCAAACTGGGAGACGCTCCAAGCGCTTTCATCTTTTGCTAATTTAGGGCATTGTCAGATAAATAGTGTGTGACACCAGCAACGATTAGGCCGAGGCTAAATGGGCAGAGAGCTAAAAAAAAAAAAATTTGCAACTCACAAGATACTGCAACAAGCAAATCGGTAAAAGTTACTACCAGTTGAATCGTTTGCTATTTGCTTGTCTCGGTCCCTTGTGGGTCACAATGTGACACCATTCATCTGCATGATGCTGCAAAAAGGAGCTGCATACTGAAATCTGTGCGCTACTTGTGTTGCAACCATAGGAACCGTTCGGCCCCAGCTTTAGTGTGTGAGAAGAAAATTAATGTAGTTGATAGGGAAAGCGATAGGAGAGTCACTGTATAGCACCTTTAGGCAGGGTGGGACGGATAAGGTGGGACAGATTGCTGCTTTTATTCTTCTACAGCGCCGCCATACTCTCAATCTGGCTCTTACACAGCAATCAGTTTTTGCTTTTTTGCATTTTGCTCTATTTTTGGCATAAATAGAAGCTTTTATGCAGCATTCTACAGACATAGACAGAATCTAAGGCTGTGTTTCCACGTTCCGGAAACACAGCTCTTTGGATGGAGCGGGAAGTCCGCTCCGCCCAAAGCCCCGCCCCCTTCTGAACGCGCGGTCAATCCGGATGTGTTCATGGAACACATCCGGAACACATCCAGAATGACCGCAGGGCTACATAGCCCTGTGTTATTTCCCTTGCATCGCCGCAGCGTCGCCGCAAGGGAATAGGACATGCTGCGGTCTAAAAAGACGCGCCGCATGTCCGTAAATGCAGGTCTTCCGCCTGCGTGTTTGTAATCATAGTGGAGACGGGATTTCTTGAAATCCCCTCCACTATGCTGTAACATCTGGACGCTGCGTGTTTGACGCTGTGCCAACGCAAAGCATCAAACACGCAGCAATTCCTGACTGTTTCCGGACCGTGGAAACATACCCTAAAACTAAAATCCAGAACATCACATTTTAGAATTTTTACATAATTAATTTGCATTTTATTGCAGGAAATAAGTATTTGATACAATAGAAAAGAAGAACTTAATATTTGGTACAGAAACCTTAGTTTGCAGTTACAGAGGTCAGACGTTTCCTGTAGTTTTTGACCAAGTTTGCACACACTGCAGCAGGGATTTTGGCCCCCTCCTTCATACAGATCTTCTCCAGATCTTTCAGGTTTCGGGGCTGTCGCTGGGCAACATTGAGTTTCAGGTCCCTCCAAAGATTTTCTATTGGGTTCAGGTCTAAAGACTGGTTAGGCCCCTCCAGGACTTTGAAATGCTTCTTACGGAGCCACTCATTAGTTGCCCTCCCTGGCTGTGTGTTTCGGGTCCTTGTCATGCTGGAAGATCCAGCCACGACTCATCATCAATTTTGTTACTGAGGGAAGGAGGTTGTTGGCTAAAATCTCACGATACATGACCCCATTCATCCTCCCTTCAATATGGAGCAGTCGTCCTGTCCCCTTGGCAGAAAAGAACCCCCAAAGTTTGATGTTTCCCCCACCATGCTTCATGGTTGGGACGGTGTTCTTGGGGTTGTACTCCTCCTCCTTCTTCCTCCAAACACTGCGAGTAGCGTTGATACCAAAAAGTTCTATTTGATCTCATCTGACCACATGACCTTCTCCCATGCCTCCTCTCAGGGGTGGGATTCAGCCGGTTCTCCCGGTTCGATGGAACCGGTTGTTCAAAAAGCAGCCGGTTCCCCGAACCGGGGAGAATCAGAGCGGCGATCCGGTACCATGGGAGTAATGTGCGCAGTGCACGGAGCTGCTGTCTCACCAGAGAGGAGCTTCTTCCTTCCTTCCTGGTCAGCAGCAGCTGTAGTTTCACTTTCTGCTGTGCACGTGCAGGCTCTGGTTGTCTCAGGCACACTGGGTCCTAGTGCCCTCTGTGTGCAGACACTGGACACTTCCTGCTCCTGCCTCAGCCACTGCCTGCAGCTTCATGGTAAGAGGGGACGGAATTTATTAAATTCATTCTGCTCAGGCATGTCATAGTCACTGTGGGGGATGTGAGAGGATGGGGGTACAGTGGGGCAGGGGTACAGGGCACTGGGGTGAATGTAAGAGGATGGGGGTATTGTGGGGGCTAGGGCACTGGGGGGTTAATGTGAGAGGATGGGGTATTGTGGGGGAGGGGTACAGGGCACTGGGGTGAATGTAAGAGTATGGGGTATTGTGGGGGCTAGGGCACTGGGGGGGGTTAATGTGAGAGGATAGGGATATTGTGGGGGCTGGCGCACAGGGGTTGATGTGAGAGGATGGGGTATTGTGAGGGAGGGTGGACAGGTCACTGGGGTTGAATGTAAGAGGATGGGGGTATTGTGGGGTCAGTGGGACAGAACACGAAAGGGGTGCATGTGAGACGATGGGCTTTTGGGGTGTGGGTGGGGGACAGGGAGGTAGGGGGCTTTTTTTTACTTGTGAGTTCCTTAACCCCTCTCTGACATTAGACGTACTATCCCGTCCATAAAACCCGTGACAATCTGACCATGGACGGGATAGTACGTCATAGCGATCAGCTGCGCTCCTGGGGGAGCGCAGCTGATCGCCGCCTGGTGTCAGCTGATTATCACAGCTGACACCCAGGACTGTGTGCCAGGAGCGGTCACGGACCGCTCCCGGCACATTAACCCCTTGCACACCGCGATAAAAACATGATCGCGGTGTACTGGGGGCACAGGGGGGCATCGCGCAGGGAGAGCGCTCCCTGCGCGCCCCCCTGAGACCCTCAGAACAGCGCGATGTGATCGCGCTATTCTGAGGGCTTCCTCCCTCCCAGAACCCGGATCCAAGATGGCGCCGGGGTCCTGGAGGGAGGCGGCTTCCTCAGTGCCTGCCGAGAGCAGGCACTAAGAAGCCTGCAGCGCTGCCTGTGAGATCGCTGGTCTCACAGTGTGCTGTGCACACTGTGAGACCAGCGATCTCACATTTTACAGTGATGTCCCACCCTGGGACAATGTAAAAAAGTAAAAAAAATAAAAATAAACGTGTAAAAAAAAAAATTCCAAAATAAGTAAAAAAAAAAAAAAATATTCCCCAATAAATTCATTTTTTCCTGTAAATAAAAAAAATAAAACAATAAAAGTACACATATTTGGTATCGCCGCGTCTGTAACGACCCCCCCTATAAAACTGTCCCACTAGTTAACCCCTTTAGTGAACCCCTTAAAAAAATAAAAATAAAAACAAAGCAAAAAATCAGTGCTTTATCATCATACCGCTGAACAAAAAGTGGAATAACACACGATCAAAAAGACGGATATAAATAAACATAGCACCACTGAAAACGTCATCTTGTCCCGCAAAAAACGAGCCATCACACAGCATCATCAGCAAAAAAATAAAAAAGTTATAGCTCGCAGAATAAAGCGATGCAAAAATAATTATTTTTTATATAAAATTGTTTTTATTCTATAAAAGCGCCAAAACATAAAAAAACGATATAAATGAGGTATCGCCGTAATCGTACTGACCCGAAGAATAAAACTGCTTTATCAATTTTACCACACGCGGAACGGTATAAACACCTCCCCCAAAAGAAATTCATGAATTGCTGATTTTTGTTCATTCTAACCTCCCAAAAATCGAAATAAAAAGCGATCAAAAAATGTCACGTGCTGAAAAATGGTACCAATAAAAACGTCAACTCGTACCGCAAAAAATAAGACCTCACATGACTCTGTGGGCCAAAATATGCAAAAATTATAGCTCTCAAAATGTGGTGATGCAAAAACTATTTTTTGCAATAAAAAGCGTCTTTTAGCGTGACAGCTGCCAATCATAAAAACCCGCTATAAATAGTAAATCAAACCCCCTTTATCACCCCCTTAGTTAGGGAAAAATAATAAAATTACAAAAATTTATTTATTTCCATTTTCCCATTAGGGTTATGGTTAAGGTTAGGGTTGCGGCTAAAGTTAGGGTTAGGGTTGGCGCTAAAGTTAGTATTAGGGTTATGGTTGGGATTAGGGATAGGGGTGTGTTAGGGTTACGTTTGTGGTTAGGGTTGGGACTAGGGTTAGGGGTGTGTAGAGGTTAGGGTTGGAGTTAGAATTGGGGGTTTCCGCTGTTTAGGCACATCAGGGGCTCTCCAAATGTGACATGACGTCTGATCTCAATTCCAGCCAATTCTGCGTTGAAAAAGTCAAACGGTGCTCCTTCCCTTCTGAGCTCTGCCATGCGCCCAAACAGTAGTTTACTCCCACATGGGGTATCAGCGTACTCGGACCCTAAGAGTTATTGTGCAATTTGTCCTATTTCTTCTGTTACCCTTGGGAAAATAAAAAACTGGGGGCAAAAATATCATTTTTTTAAAAAAAAAATGATTTTTTTTTGTTTTTACGGCTGTACGTTATAAACTTGTGTGAAGCACTTGGGGCTTCATAGCGCTCACCACACATCTAGATAAGTTCCTTGTGGGGTCTATTTTCCAAAATGGGGTCACTTGTGGGGGGTTTCCACTGTTTAGGCGCATCAGGGGCTCTCCAAATGCGACATGACGCCCCCACACCATTCCATCAAAGTCTACAATCCAAAACGTCACTACTTCCCTTCCGAGCCCCAACGTGTTCCCATACAGTAGTTTTCTCCCACATATTGGGTATTAGCGTACTCAGGACAAATTGGACAACAACTTTTGGGTCCAATTTCTCCTGTTACCCTTGTGAAAATAAAATATTGGGGGCGAAAAAAATAATTTTTGTAAAAAAAAAATATATTTTTTATTTTTACGGCTGTTCGTTATAAACTTCTGTGAAGCACTTAGGGGTTCAAAGTGCTCACCACACATCTAGATAAGTTCCTTGTGGGGTCTATTTTCCAAAATGGGGTCACTTGTGGGGGGTTTCCACTGTTTAGGTGCATCAGGGGCTCTCCAAATGCGACATGACGCCCCCAGAGCATTCCATCAAAGTCTGCAATCCAAAACGTCACTACTTCCCTTTCGAGCCCCAACGTGTACCCATACAGTAGTTTTCTCCCACATATTGGGTATCAGCGTACTCAGGACAAATTGGACAACAACTTTTGGGGTCCAATTTCTCCTGTTACCCTTGTGAAAATAAAATATTGGGGGCGAAAAAAATAATTTTTGTAAAAAAAAAAAATTTTTTGTTTTTACGGCTGTACGTTATAAACTTCTGTGAAGCACTTGGGGCTTCATAGCGCTCACCACACATCTAGATAAGTTCCTTGTGGGGTCTATTTTCCAAAATGGGGTCACTTGTGTGGGGTTTCCACTGTTTAGGCGCATCAGGGGCTCTCCAAATGCGACATGACGCCCCCAGACCATTCCATCAAAGTCTACAATCCAAAACGTCACTACTTCCCTTCCGAGCCCCAACGTGTACCCATACAGTAGTTTTCTCCCACATATTGGGTATCAGCGTACTCAGGACAAATTGGACAATCACTTTTGGGGTCCAATTTCTCCTGTTACCCTTGTGAAAATAAAATATTGGGGACGAAAAAATCATTTTTGTAAAAAAAAAAAAAAAATTTTTATTTTACGGCTGTACGTTATAAACTTCTGTGAAGCACTTGGGGGTTCAAAGTACTCACCACACATCTAGATAAGTTCCTTGTGGGTCTAGTTTCCAAAATGGTGTCATTTGTGGGGGGTTTCCACTGTTTAGGCAGATCAGGAGCTCTCCAAACACGACATGGCATCCAGCCAATTCTGCGTTGAAAAAGTCAAACGGCACTACTTCCCTTCCAAACTCTGCCATGCACCCAAACAGTGGTTTACCCCCACATATGGGGTATCAGCGTACTCAGGACAAATTGCACAATAACTTTTGGAGTCTTGTTACCCTTGGGAAAATAAAAATTGGGGTGAAAAGATCATTTTTGTGGAAAAAATATGATTTTTTAATTTTACGGCTCTACGTTATAAACTTGTGTGAAGCACTTGGGGGTTCAAATTGCTCACCAAAGATCTAGATAAGTTCCTTAGGGGGTCTAGTTTCCAAAATGGGGTCACTTGTGGGGGGTTTCCACTGTTTAGGCACATCAGTGGCTCTCCAAATGCAACATGGCGTCCAATCTCAATTCCAGCCAATTTTGGTTGGAAAAAGCCAAATGGTGCTCCTTCCATTCCGAGCTCTGCCGTGCACCCAAACAGTGGTTCCCCCCCACATATTGGGTATCAGCGTACTCAGGACAAATTGGACAACAACTTTTGTGGTCCAATTTCTCCTGTTACCCTTGGGAAAATAAAAAATTAGTGACTAAAAATAATTTTTGTGGGAAAAAAATAGGATTTTTTATTTTCATGCCCGGGCATTATAAACTTGTGTGAAGCACTTGGGGGTTCAAAGTGCTCACCAAAGCTATAGATAAGTTCCTTAGGGGGTCTAGTTTCCAAAATGTGGTCACTTGTGGGGGGTTTCTACTGTTTAGGCTCATCTGTGGCACTGCAAACGGAACATGACCCCCATCAACGTCTGCATTCCAAAACGTTACTACTTCCTTTCCAAGCCCTGCCGTGCGCCCAAACAGTTTCCCCCCCCCACATATTGGGTATCAGCGTACTCAGGACAAATTGGCCAACAACTTTTGGGGTCCAATTTCCTTGGGAAAAATCAAAAATTTGGGACTAAAAAATCATTTTTGTGGAAAATTGTTTCTTTTTTTTTTCACACCCAGGCATTATAAACTTTTGTGAAACACTTGGGGATTCAAAGTGCTCACAACAGATCTAGATAAGTTCCTTAGGGGGTCTAGTTTCCAAAATGGTGTCACTTGTGGGGGGTTTCCACTGTTTAGGCGCATCAGGGGCTCTCCAAACGCGACATGGCGTCCAATCTCAATTCCAGCCAATTTTAGTTTGAAAAAGTCAAACGGCGCTCCTTCCCTTATGAGCTCTGCTGTGCGCCCAAACAGTGGTTTTCCCCCACTTATGGGGTATTGGCGTACTCAGGAGAAATTGCACAACAACTTTATGTGTCTATTTTCTTCTTTTACCCTTGTGAAAATAAAAAAAAGTTTGTAAAAGATCATTTTTGTGGCTAAAAAGTTAAATATTCATTTTTTTCCTTCCACGTTGCTTCAGCTCCTGTGAAGCACCTGAAGGGTTAATAAACTTTTTGAATGTGGTTTTGAGTACCTTGAGGGGTGCAGTTTTTATAATGGTGTCACTTTTGGGTATTTTCTGCCATATAGACCCCCCAAAGTGACTTCAAATGTGAGGTGGTCCCTAAAAAAAATGGCTTTGTAAATTTTGTTGTAAAAATGAGAAATCGCTGGTCAACTTTTAACCCTTATAATTTCCTAAGAAAAAAAAATTTTGATTCCAAAATTGTGCTGATGTAAAGTAGACATGTGGGAAATGTTATTTCTTAACTATTTTGTGTGACATATTTCTCTGTTTTAAGGGAATAAAAATTCAAAGTTTGAAAATTGCAAAATTTTCAAAATTTTCGCCATATTTGCATTTTTTTCAAAAATAAACGCAAGGTATATCGAAGAAATTTTACCACTAACGTAAAGTACAATATGTCACGAGAAAACATTCTCAGAATCGCGAAGATCCGTTGAAGCGTTCCAGAGTTATAACCTCATAAAGAAACAGTGGTCAGAATTGTAAAAATTGGCCCGGTCATTAACGTGCAAACCACCCTTGGGGGTGAAGGGGTTAATACTTTAATAATAGATTAATATTTCAGTATTATTATAACAAGGGCATAGACAGACGGCCATATAACTCATGCGAGGATCGCACTGCAATCCTCAGACTTGCTGGTACCGCTGCTGACATGAGCGCGACTGCCATGTATAATATATGGTATATACAGTGTAGTGTCGCATACACTGCTGTATTATACAATATACAACAGTTCTAATGCTCCATACCTAATATGCAGGATAATGTACAGTGTATATGATGTAACCTGTATAAGATGTGACATTGGCTTGCCACCCCTTAGTTTTGATCCTGGGTACGCCCATGTCCGGTACTATTTTGCAGCCAGCTTGCAGCGCCGCAACACACCGCCAGCCCCGTCCCCCGCGGACTGATCTCTGCAGTGCGGCGATTGGGTAGCGGCGCGGCCGCGGCCATCTTCTTTAGTCACGAGGCGGAGCCGGAGAGGAGAGAGGTACTGTGTGAGCTGAGCTGCGGCGCTGCCTGGGCCCTGCAGTGCAGATGGAGGAGTGTGTCTGTGTGGACTGAGGTGGTCTGACCAGTGGCCATCTTCTTTAGTCACGAGGCGGAGCCGGAGAGGAGAGAGGTACTGTGTGAGCTGAGCTGTGGCGCTGCCTGGGCCCTGCAGTGGAGATGGAGGAGTGTGTCTGGGTGGACTGAGGTGGTCTGACCAGTGGCCATCTTCTTTAGTCACGAGGCGGAGCCGGAGAGGAGAGAGGTACTGTGTGAGCTGAGCTGCGGCGCTGCCTGGGCCCTGCAGTGGAGATGGAGGAGTGTGTCTGTGTGGACTGAGGTGGTCTGACCAGTGGCCATCTTCTTTAGTCACGAGGCGGAGCCGGAGAGGAGAGAGGTACTGTGTGAGCTGAGCTGTGGCGCTGCCTGGGCCCTGCAGTGGAGATGGAGGAGTGTGTCTGGGTGGACTGAGGTGGTCTGACCAGTGGCCATCTTCTTTAGTCACGAGGCGGAGCCGGAGAGGAGAGAGGTACTGTGTGAGCTGAGCTGCGGCACTGCCTGGGCCCTGCAGTGGAGATGGAGGAGTGTGTCTGTGTGGACTGAGGTGGTCTGACCAGTGGCCATCTTCTTTAGTCACGAGGCGGAGCCGGAGAGGAGAGAGGTACTGTGTGAGCTGAGCTGTGGCGCTGCCTGGGCCCTGCAGTGGAGATGGAGGAGTGTGTCTGGGTGGACTGAGGTGGTCTGACCAGTGGCCATCTTCTTTAGTCACGAGGCGGAGCCGGAGAGGAGAGAGGTACTGTGTGAGCTGAGCTGCGGCGCTGCCTGGGCCCTGCAGTGGAGATGGAGGAGTGTGTCTGTGTGGACTGAGGTGGTCTGACCGGCGGCCATCTTCTTTAGTCACGAGGCGGAGCCGGAGAGGAGAGAGGTACTGTGTGAGCTGAGCTGCGGCGCTGCCTGGGCCCTGCAGTGGAGATGGAGGAGTGTGTCTGTGTGGATGAGGTGGTCTGACCAGTGGCCATCTTCTTTAGTCACGAGGCGGAGCCGGAGAGGAGAGAGGTACTGTGTGAGCTGAGCTGCGGCGCTGCCTGGGCCCTGCAGTGGAGATGGAGGAGTGTGTCTGTGTGGACTGAGGTGGTCTGACCAGTGGCCATCTTCTTTAGTCACGAGGCGGAGCCGGAGAGGAGAGAGGTACTGTGTGAGCTGAGCTGCGGCGCTGCCTGGGCCCTGGAGTGGAGCTGGAGGAGTGTGTCTGTGTGGACTGAGGTGGTCTGACCGGCGGCCATCTTCTTTAGTCACGAGGCGGAGCCGGAGAGGAGAGAGGTACTGTGTGAGCTGAGCTGCGGCACTGCCTGGGCCCTGGAGTGGAGCTGGAGGAGTGTGTCTGTGTGGACTGAGGTGGTCTGACCAGTGGCCATCTTCTTTAGTCACGAGGCGGAGCCGGAGAGGAGAGAGGTACTGTGTGAGCTGAGCTGCGGCACTGCCTGGGCCCTGGAGTGGAGCTGGAGGAGTGTGTCTGTGTGGACTGAGGTGGTCTGACCAGTGGCCATCTTCTTTAGTCACGAGGCGGAGCCGGAGAGGAGAGAGGTACTGTGTGAGCTGAGCTGCGGCACTGCCTGGGCCCTGGAGTGGAGCTGGAGGAGTGTGTCTGTGTGGACTGAGGTGGTCTGACCGGCGGCCATCTTCTTTAGTCACGAGGCGGAGAGGAGAGAGGTACTGTGTGAGCTGAGCTGCGGCGCTGCCTGGGCCCTGGAGTGGAGCTGGAGGAGTGTGTCTGTGTGGACTGAGGTGGTCTGACCGGCGGCCATCTTCTTTAGTCACGAGGCGGAGAGGAGAGAGGTACTGTGTGAGCTGAGCTGCGGCGCTGCCTGGGCCCTGGAGTGGAGCTGGAGGAGTGTGTCTGTGTGGACTGAGGTGGTCTGACCGGCGTCTATCTGTGATAGATAGACGCCGGTCAGAGTAGTAAGGCCTCCATGGAAGAGCAGTTCTTCTAGCCCTCTGCGTTGTCTTCTTCTCTGGAGAGCTGGACGTCTATGCTCAGAGCTGTCTGTAGGGCACAGCTGTAGAAAGCCCCCCAGCTGGAGACAGACCACCAGCTCCCAGATCCTGGTGCCTTCTTAGACATTATTACCGAGAAGCTTGCAATCCACTTGTATGTACCCAAGTGTATAGAGTCACATTTACATCCTGCGGCTTTTTATACGGTCTACTTTATAAAGATGACAGTAATACCTATATCGTACCTTAGTTACTGTACATGCAGTGGTGGTGGGGGAACTGTAAGTCCCAGCATTGCATATTGGCATCTGATCTATAGAGATTACTGCAGGTAATACAATAAATATGTTCTATTATTACAATCACGAGTATAAGTCCCAGCATCTCCCCATTTGTCTAGATATTAGACACACGTTTATTATTCAGATATTATGTAGTATCGACTTTAGGCTGATCCAAACAATCGTATTTTTGGTCAGAAGAAAAAATGGCAGCACGCACGAGTTGCATCCGATTATGGGATCGCACTCAGCCAGGCAAATCAGTGAGTCCGTGAAAAAAAAAAATCAGACTGCACTCGGATGACATCTGAATGCAGTCTGATTTTCACAGCTTTACAGAATGAAGAAGATGGGGAACTTTTTATTTCCACCTTCTCCACATCCGCGAAAATCGGAGCACGCTGTGATCAAACTCCGATCAGAGTGTGATTAGCTTAATTGGAACGATTTTCTCGGATGAGACAAAATACGGTCGTGTGACCCTATCCTTAGAGAAATAAATACATTATTATTATTATTGATGAGCAAATGTGCTTGTTTGTTAGGCAATCCCTGCATGTGTTGCGGGTGTCGAACAGCCATGAGACATGCAACCGCGGGGACTGGAACATATTTTTCGAGCATGCAGAAGACATTCGGTTAGAACCCGAGCATGCTCAGATAACACCTTATCCGAGTACGTTCACTCATCACTAATTATTGTATATTGTATTTCTGGATAGAAGGTAGAACTGTAAGTCCCAGCTACATAATACTATAGTTTAATCTTCAGTTCAGTATGAGACTAGAAAGAGACTTCTTAATCAGAATGTAGTGCACAGCCTGGCCAGCCGGTCAGTCAAGTGAGACAGCTGCATAGAAATATATATATAGAAATATATGCAGCTGTCACACTCGGGTCAGGAGAGCCGCTGGCCAGAATGTGCACTGTTCTGATCTCATTCCAATTTATTGTTTTTCAACTGACTGCGCCCCTACTTTTTTTTGTTGAGGAAAAGGTGTGTGTGTGAATGGGTGTGGCTTTAAAAAATGGGCGTGGCTTAAAATGGGTGTGACTTAAAATGGGTGTGGTTTTCCGACGCACAAACACAGAACCTGTTGTTAAAAATTTGAATCCCACCCCTGCCTCCTCTGGATCATCCAGATGGTCATTGGTGGACTTTATACGGCCCTGGACATGTGCAGGGTGAGCAGGGGGACCTTGTGTGCTCTGCAGGATTTTATTCCATGATGGCATAATGTGTTACTAACAGTAATGTTTGAGACTGTGGTCCCTGCTCTCTTCAGGTCTTTGACCAGGTCCTCCTGTGTAGTTCTGGGATGATTCCTGACCTTTCTCAGAATCATCCTTACCCCGAGATCTTGCATGGAGCCCCAGATCGAGGAAGACTGACAGTCATCTTGTGCTTCTTCCATTTTCTAATAATTGTGCCAATAGTTGTTGCCTTCTCACCGAGCTGCTTGCCTATTGTCCTATAGCCCATCCCTGCCTTGTGCAGGTCTACAATTTTATCTCTGGTGCCCTTAGACAGCTCTTTGGTCTTGGCCATGGTGGAGAGGTTGGGGTGTGATTGAGTGTGTGGACAGATGTCTTTAATACAGGTAACGAGCTCAAACAGGTGCAATTAATACAGATAATGAGTGCAGGGTGGGAGGGATTCTTAAAGATAAATTAATAGGTCTGTGAGCGGCAGTGTATCAAATACTTATTTTCCCCATTGTAGCATTGATTTGCAACTTTCCTGTCAGTGCCATTACAGTAATAATATCCAATATTGCTGCAAATTGCTGTAATTTGTTTTTTGTAATTTATTTAGAATTTTTTTGCTGCTTATCTTGCATTTATATTTGCATACCTATCCCCATTTTTGGACGGAAACTGGGATAAAAAAATACTACTAGACTAGGTTATTCTCATCTTCTATCTTAAGCAGTGCATTGCTCCTCGGTCTTTTGGCTTCCTGATTTCCAGAAATTGTGCATTCCTGATGACTGACAGTTCTGAGCATAAGCAGAGCTGCACTGCTAGTGTGAAGCGTGCTCCCTCAGATGGTGCCAGCAGTGGCAGCTTTTGCCTCTGCAGCATCAGAGGAACACATGGAATATCAAACTGAATCCAACGATCCAACCACCAGCTTCAGCGCAGCGCTGGCAGGATGTATAGCAAAGAGCTACCTTGCCTAGGAATCCGGACTCTGCTGATAGACTGCTGATGTGGTCGGTAACCTAGGCAACGAGCAGTAAACTGTAACATTTAAAACTTCTCCATTCTTGAGAATCGATAGGATTTAAATAAGAAGTAAACTGAAAAGTCACTTGTTTTACAAGCACTTTGCTGTTTTCCCATTTCAGAATGTAAGAAAGCAGGAGGTATGGTCCTGGATGGCAGATATGTGCCAACCAGGCGGTTGGCCTGACAAATGTAAAGTCTGCTCCAGTAAACCTAGGCTATTGAGAACGTTTCAATTTGATTGGATTTTGGGTCCAGGATTTAGGAGCAACCAATAGAGTCTGGGTGGGAAAGGTGATTCCCATAATCCAGCCGTTAGTGTTTACAGGCCTAATAACAGCAGCTGGGTTAGATCAGCAGTGTGGATTTTGCACTGGAGATGAACAGAGATGTGTTTGTTTGGTGAACGCATTTAAAACTGCTCGAACTGATGCTACCTAGAATACTGAGATTGATGAGGCTGCTGCATTTACTTTGTTTCATTGTGTTTGCAGAAAGGACTGTTTATGTTATGTATTTGTACTGGAGAAAAGCTGTTTTCGTTTTGGAGCTGTAGAGTTTATGATGGACAATAAACTTTATGCTGTTTTGATATAAAAACCCTGTGCCGTTGTGAATACAAGTTGCTACCAGAGATCTGAAACCCTACAAGAAGTTGAGACAGCTCCATTAGAACTTAAAGAACCCAGACAGTTCTGCCATTTGACCCAGAGTTTAAATACTTTTATAGTTTGATAGATTGTATTTTTTTGGGCGCAATACCAAATATGTATATTGTTTACAGTTGTTTTTCATTTTTTTAATTTCTTTTTGAAATGGGAAAAGGGGGAGTGATTTAAACCTTCGTCAAGCCTGCAGCTGCCACGGTAAACCATTGACAAAATGACCATGGTTTTGGAAATAGGAGCTTGTACTCCATTGAGCCAAGAGACGGAATCACAAAATTAAAAAGTAAATCTTGCCAAAATGCTTAAATGAGTTGTCCGGGAAAACAATATTGGTGACAAATCCTCACGATTGGTCATCAATATCAGATCATTGAGACCCTCCACCATACTGATATTGATGATCAGGGGCAGACACAGACAATAGATGACCATTGTGCAAGAACTCTTTTCCCAGCATTCATCATAAATGTCACGCACAGTGTAGGAAAGACTAAGTGCAACACGAAGGAAGAGGTGATGGGCCCAACACTAGGGAAGGGGCGAGTGGACCTCTAGGCATATCTAAAGTCACCCTGTCTGCCCTAAATGTCCCTATATAGGTTCTGCACGTATCGCCTAGCAGGAACCTAATCCCTTCCTTACCCTGGCAATAAGCCCTGCTTGGGGAAGGACTGGATGAGCACTAGTCAATCCTCACTACCACTAAAGACAGCTGGGGTAGGCAAACAAGGGGACCACTTATCTTGAGAAGACTCAGAGAGGTAACATAGACGTCCTCCAGCAACACCAAAGAGGAAGATAGCCGACTGCTATAGCTCCAAGCCTCAACAGGGGGAAATGGAAATATCATTGGCAACTCCCAGCAGCAGGCTGGGAGTCTATAAACACCCAGGACCAGGTGTGTCAATTAGAGCCGGATAAATCTTTCCACTTAGCCCAAGAGTCAGAAAGGTTAAGAAGGTGTGTCCAAGGCCAAACGCAGAGACGTTCTGCAGCTAGATGCAGTGTGACTGTCTGCAGCTTTTGACATACTCGTGGCAATAAATCACTTTATATTATTTCTTTCTCTGGTTTTGCGATTTCATCTCTTGATCCAATGAAATAGAGGAAAGCTTAGAGGACTCTGTGGGAAATGAAGTCACATGGATGGAACAGATCCTCTGTTGCTCCATCACATGCGATGTGTAATCTCGGTATGGAACCTGTGCTAATTGAATTTTGACACCTTGATACTCAGGTCTATTTTGTAATCTTAACCCTTGGTATCACAGCTAACCTCAACCCCATCTACCTTGCTTTACCTTACGTTTGACATGAAGAACCTCACATTCAATGTATTTTAGTGGCTGTAAACTGATGCAGCTCATTGGAAATTAGGATATTTAAGGAGATGAAATAAGAAAAAAAAATAATTTAAAGATAAAAAGTAAAGTTTTGTTTTTTGCTAATATCTGAGAACCTTTCTAATCTCTTGAGTCTCTGTCACCTTTTAGTTTTAAGTTGGTGGAACGCCAATGTGACATGCGAGGCCAAAATTTGCCAAAATAAGTGATATTTGAAAGCTAAGAAGACTCATACGTATTTTCTTGCTTCCAGAGAAGCAGATCAGTCTTGGAAAGTGAGGTCTAGTCCAGGTTGATCCTGATTCTTGGCATCTTGCTGGACAACCTGAACAGGACTCCAAATCTGCCAGCAAAAAAGGAATAAAGAAGTCGATGCAAGAGTCATGAAAAGTTCATGGAGAGATGGTGAGAACACCTGGTCTCCTTTGTCTATTCCGACGCTCTTCCTTGTGATCATTTAGGCAGGTCATGTTGTTTATAACATAAAATATGTAAAATAATATATAACTTCTTTATTTACTTGTTTTGCATAGCTGCTTTATAGGCACATAACACATATACAAAAAATATATAGTATAGATAGCAAAAGTATTCAAGACATTATACAAGCCACACTCCGATTGTCTATGGTGTTGCCAGCAATACCACAATTGACCATCAGAGGCGCATTTTAATCAAGGAATATTTAATGTAAAAAATATATATAAATATATGTATATATTATAACATGCTCTCTCTTGATCACCTGGATCCACCTTTATGCTGCATTTTTATTTATTGCACCTCTACTCCCTGGCCAAGCTCCTTGGGTTAAACTTTACTCCAGTGTTGGCTAGTGTTTTATTTTGAAGTTCTACAAGATGGGGTAACCAACAATGGCTTCTCAAATTAAACCTTGTAGACCCAAGTAAAATAACAAGATATCCTAAAATGTCTAGGGGTGCCATGTAGGGAGCACCAAAGCTTCAACAATGACCCTTCTGGTATACTGAGCAATCTCTGGAGACCTCATCACTAAATGTCAATCATAGGTATTTGCCCACAAGAGGATGTTTCCATTGTCCAGAACATTGAACTAGTCGACCGATACTGTGTTATTTTTTCATTTTTTGCAAACATCCTTGTAGCTGATTTCTAAGTATGGAGTTTCTTCCTTGTTAGACACTGACATTGTAGTTCATGCGACGTCTTCTTAAGCTGTACACAGACTGTTAAGGAAAGAAAAAATAATTATATTAGTACTTTACAATATCTTTAATTGTTTTCATACAAGTCACAGCTCAGGCAGCTACAAATGTTGTACCACCCAGCTCTTTTTGAATGTTCCATCACCGTGCAGTCCTTGCCTGCTAAGCAGGGGAGGGTACTTTACTGTTATCTGTCCTTGCCTGCTGAGCAGGGGAGGGCATTTTACTGTTATCATCAGTCCTTGCCTGCTGAGCAGGGGAGGGCACTTTACTATTATCAGTCCTTGCCTGCTGAGCAGGGGAGGGCACTTTACTATTATCTGTCCTTGCTTGTTGAGCAGGGGAGGGCACTTTACTGTTTTCAGTCCTTGCCTGCTGAGCAGGGGAGGGCACTTTACTATTATCAGTCCTTACCTGCTGAGCAGGGGAGGGCACTTTACTATTATCTGTCCTTGCCTGCTGAGAAGGGGAGAGCACTTTACTGTTATCAGTCCTTGCCTGCTGAGCAGGGAAGACACTTTACTGTTATCAGTCCTTGCCTGCTGAGCAGGGGAGGGCACTTTACTATTATCAAAAAATACACCGTGGCACAACTGTGAAGGTGTACAAGTAGGTTCCCAAAGCAATGTATAGAGACAGAATAGAACTTAGCATTCAGATTTGATAATCCGTGAAGAACTTTAATGCAGTCCAAAAATATATTACAAACGTTTCGGTCATTGTAAGACCTTCATCAGTGTACTAAGGTATAAAAGCATTGAAGAATATATATAAATCAGTCATGTAGGAGTATAAAAAAATCTCAAAGCAGAGAGTTTTTTTTTTGGAAAATAGAAATAAAAATAAAGAGATAAAAAGCATCACATATTTATATCGCTCATAAAGGAAAAGATTTAACAAAATACAATATGGGGTGCTGGAGGGAGAATTTATAGGTAAATGAGGAATTGGACAGGGAAACCTACCCGATTGATGAAGGTCTTCCAATGACTGAAACTTTTGTAATATATTTTTGGACTGCATTAAAGTTCTTCATGGATTATCAAAGCTGAGTGCCAAGTTCTATTTTACTATCATCAGTCCTTGCCTGCTAATCAGGGTAGATCACTTTACTATTATCAGTGCTTGTCTGTTAAGCAGGGGAGGGCACTTTACTATTATCAGTCCATGCCTGCTAAGCAGGGGAGGGCACTTTACTATTATCAGTCCATGCCTGCTAAGCAGGGGAGAGCACTTTGCTATTATCAGTCAATGCCTGCTGAGCAGGGGAGGGCACTATGCTATTATCAGTCAATGCCTGCTGAGCAGGGGAGGGCACTTTACTGTTATCAGTCCTTGCCTCCTAAGCAGACAAGGGCTCTTTACTATTATTGTTCCATGCCTGCTAAGCAGGGGAGTGAAATTTACTATTATCAGTTCTTATCTGATGATCAGGGGAGCGCAATTTAATATTATCAGTTCTTACTTGCTGAGTAGGGTAGAGCACTTTACTATTATCAGTCCTTGCCTGCTGAGCAGAGGAGGGCACTTTGTTATTCTGAGGGAATCACAGCTCTCCTCAATTACCCCTCCCTACCTACTGAATGCAGTATCACAGACGCAGAAAGAAAATGCAGCAACATCCCTCTCTTTTTCCCATCTACTAGTTTGTGGAACTGAGGAGTTTTTTGGGTGACCACAGACTGCAGTAAAGTGAGGAACATTTATCTTTAAAGTAAGCAAAAAGGACATAAACTTACCAAACATATTGTGGTTATGATTGCAACTACTCCAAGGATAACAGCAAGACATACTAGGATGATGCCCCAGAACGGAAAAACATTGGTCAAGGAAGAAGCTGTTAACAAAATAGAAAAAGTAGGGCTAATTATACAGTCTTACTAATTTCCCTTTTGTGTACTATCACAATCCACTTACCACAGGTTGATTCTGTATTTGTATTTCTGGAAACATTGGTTAATGTCGAAGTTCCACTTGTTGGTTGTTGACTGGCACCACTTGAAGACACAACTTTATTGGTATTTGTTTGTGGTTTCACACCGGTTGTAGTGCTGGTTCTTGTGCTAACTAGAGGAGCAGTTGTACCCTTTGTAAGTGTTGGTTTTGGGGTAGAAGTAGTCCCCGTAGGGAGTGATGTCACTATTGATTTACTTGTTGTAGGGCTAACAGTAGAAAAAGATGTGGAAGACTTATTGGATGCCGGTACAGTTTGACTGTTATTACTCTGGCTGATAATTTGGGTGGTGAGGGCTGTTGCTGGTTTGGTTGATGAAGATGTGGAAGTGGATGGAGTACTAGATGAAGTTGTTAAATCACTGGTGGAAGATGTCTTGTTGCTGGTGGTGGATGTAGTTACTGTGCTGACTGGGGTTGGGTTTGCAGTGGTTAAAGGAATTGAAGAATTTGGGATTGAAGACTGGCTAGTTGTTCCAGATACAGGACTGGAAGACATCAGAGAGTTGGCTGATGGTTGGCTACTTGTTGCAAAAGTTGAAGATTGAGTACTGCTTGCAAAATTTGTAGTTACTGTACCCAATGTAGGGAACTGGATGCTAGAGCCAAAATTAGTTGATGTGCTGTAAAGTAGAGTTTTGCTACTTGCCGCCAATGTGGTACCAGTTGGAGGTTGGCTGTTGGTTACAATATTTGATGTTGATGAAGTTTGGGTTACAACTAATTGACTGCTGGCACTTGGGCTTGAAGACTGGCCAGTTGTTCCAGGTACTGCATTAGAAGATATCAGAGTGTTGGCTAATGGTTGGCTACTTGTTGCAATATTTGATGGAACACTGCTTACAGTATTTGTAGCTCCTGTTCCCAAACTAGTTGTTGGGTTACTAGTGGCAGAATTAGGTGGTGTGCTGTTAAGTGAAGTTTTGCTACTTGCTGACAATGTGGTACCAGTTGCAGGCTGACTGTTGGTTACAGCACTTGATGTAGGCAAAGTTTGACTCACAACTAATTGGCTGCTGGCACTTGGGCTTGAAGACTGGTCAGTAGTTCCAGGTAACACACTGGAAGATGACTGAGTGTTGGCTGATGGTTGGCTACTTGTTGCAGTAATTGAAGATAGAGTGCTGCTTGCAAAATTAGTAGTTAGTGTACCCAAAGTAGATATTGGGTTACCAGTGCCATACATAGTTGGTGTGCTGCTAACTGAAGTTTTCCTACTTGCTGACAATGTGGTGTCAGTTGGAGGTTGGCTGTTGATTATATTATTTGATGTTGACAAAGATTGACTGACAAGTGATTGGCTGCTTGCACTTGGGCTTGAAAACTGGCAAGTTGTTCCACCTGAAGATGTCAGAGTGTTGGCTAATGGTTGGCTACTTGTTTCAGAATTTGAAGGTGCAAAATTTGTAGTTCCTGTATTCAAAGTAGAGGTTGGATTACTAGTGGAAGAAATAGTTGGTGTGCTGCTAAGTGAAGTATTGCTACTTGCTGGCAAAGTGAAGAAAGGGGGAGGTTGGCTGTTGGTTACAGTACTTGCTGTTGACATAGTTTGGCTCACAACTAGTTGGCTGCTGGAGTTTGGGATTGAAGACTGGCTAGTTGTTCCAGATACAGGACTGGAAGACATCAGAGAGTTGTCTGATGGTTGGCTACTTGTTGCAAAAGTTGAAGATTGAGTACTGCTTGCAAAATTTGTAGTTACTGTACCCAATGTAGGGAACTGGATGCTAGAGCCAAAATTAGTTGATGTGCTGTAAAGTAGAGTTTTGCTACTTGCCGCCAATGTGGTACCAGTTGGAGGTTGGCTGTTGGTTACAATATTTGATGTTGATGAAGTTTGGGTTACAACTAATTGACTGTTGGCACTTGGGCTTGAAGACTGGCCAGTTGTTCCAGGTACTGCATTAGAAGATGTCAGAGTGTTGGCTGATGGTTGGCTACTTGTTGCAATATTTGAGGAACACTGCTTACAGTATTTGTAGCTCCTGGTCCCAAACTAGTTGTTGGGTTACTAGTGGCAGAATTAGGTGGTGTGCTGTTAAGTGAAGTTTTGCTACTTGCTGAGTATGTGGTGCTAGTTTGAGGTTGGGTGTTGATTACAGTATTTGATATTGATGAAGTTTGGCTGCTGGCACTTGGGTTTGAAGACTGGCCTGTTGTTCCAGGTACTGCCCCTGAAGATGTCAGATCGTTGGCTGATGGTTGGCTACTTGTTCCGGTGTTTAAAGGTGTAACGCTAATTGCAAAATTAGTAGTTCCTGTACTTACAGCTGCGGTATTGCTGGTGAAAGTAGTGGAGGATGTTATTGCACTGGTGGATAGTGGCTTACTACTGGCTGCAGAAATGGAAATTGTTCTAGAGTTGCTTTTTGGTTCACTGTTTGAGATGGAGGATGCATTATTGCTTACTTGAGAGGACTGGGGAATTGTTTCCAAACTTGAAGTAAGGATAGCGCTCGTAGTGATTGACTCAAGAAGGCTACTTGTCCCTGTAATAGCTGTAGGTGATTTTTCACTTGATATAGAGGTTATTATTGTGTTGGTCATTGGTAAGCTGTTGGTAATGCTAGGTGAAGTAATGACGATGCTAGAAAATGGCTTGCTCGTGATTGCATCATTGAATGACGTTTGATCAGTCTCAGCAGAACTAGAAATTGTCTGTTGTTTGGTTGATGATACTTGACTACTAGTTTCAGTATTTGAAGTTACAGATGTTTGCCTTTGGGTTCCTGTACTGGAAGAAGGAAAAGTACTACTGGTAAATGGCTGGCTACTGTATCCACTGGAAGGAACTATTGTACTGAATGATGTTTTGTCGCTTACATATGCACTAGCAGATGATGGTTGGTTGCTTGTTGATGCCTTACTACTGGTTCCAGTACATGTTATAATTGGACTGCCAGATACAGTATTTGATGATGTAAAACTGTTACTGGAAGAAGGCTGGCTATTAGAACCACTGGCAGGGGCTGGAGTACTGAATGAGGTTTTGCCACCTGCTGAAACACTAGAAGATGTTGGTGAGTTGGTGGTTAGTGGCTCACTACTGGTTCTAGTTCTTGATATTGCTGGGCTGACAGTTATAGTTGATTGTAGTGGTGTTTCGATACTTGAAAAAGTGAAGTCGCTGCTAGAAGATGGTGGGTTGCTAGATCCACTTATAAAAACTATACTAATAAATAATGTTTCACCGCTGACAGAAGCACTAGAGAATGTTGGTAGATTGGTTACTGGTGGCTGACTACTGGTTTCAGCATTTGACATTGCTGGGCTTCCTGTTACAGTTGATTGAACTGATATTCCGTCACTGGTAAAAGTATAAACGTTAATGGAAGATGGCTGATTAGTAGGTAATCTATCAAAAGCTGTAGTACCGAACAATGTTTGGTCACGTACAGAAACACTAGAGAATGTTGACGAAATAGTGGTTGGTGGCTCACTACTGGTTCCAGTGCTTGATATTGCTGGGCTGCCAGTTATAGTTGATTGTAGTGGAGTTTCGATACTTGAAAAAGTGAAGTCGCTACTAGAGGATGGTGGGTTGCTAGATCCACTTGTAAAAAGTGTATTAATAAATGATGTTTCACCACTGAAAGAAGCAGTGGAGAATGTTGGTAGATTGGTTACTGGTGGCAGACTACTGGTTTCAGCATTTGACATTGCTCGGCTTCCTGTTACAGTTGATTGAACTGATGTTCCGGCAATGGGAGAAGTATAAACGTTACTGGAAATTGGCTGGTTAGTAGAAAAACGGACAGAAGCTGTAGTACTGAGCAATGTTTGGTGACTTACAGAAACACTAGAGAATGTTGGTGAAATAGTGGTTTGTGGCTCACTACTGGTTCCAGTTCTTGATGCTGATGACCTGCTAATTAGAGTTGTTTGTAGCGGCGTTTCTAAACTTGAAGAAGTGAAGTCTCTACTAGATGATGGTTGGTTACTAGATCCACTTGTAAAAAGTATAGTACTAAATGATGTTTCACCACTTACATAAGCACTAGAGGATATTGGTTGGATGGTTGTTGGTGGCTGACTACTGGTTTCATTATTTGAGATTGCTTGGCTTTCAGTCACAGTTGATTGAACTGATGTTTCACCACTGGGAAAAGTAGCAATACTGGAAGATTTCTGGTTAGTAGATAAACTGGCAGAAAATGTAGTACTCAACAATGTTTGGTCACTTACAGAAGCACTAGAGAATGTTTGCAGCTCACTATTGGTTCCAGTACTTGATATTGCTGGGCTGCCAGTTATAATTGACTCCAGTGGACGTTTCCATACTTGAAGAAGTGAATTCGTTACTTGAGGATGGTAGGTTACTAGACCCACTTGTAAAAAGTATAGTACTAAATGATGTTTCACCACTTGCATAAGCACTAGAGGATATTGGTTGGATGGTTGTTGGTGCCTGACTACTGGTTTCTGCATTTAATGTTGCTTGGCTGCCAATTAAAGTTGATTTCAGTGATGTGAAGACATTTCCAGAAGATGGTGGGTTACTAGATCCACTTGTAACTCCTCCAGTACTGAATGGTGTTTCACCACTTACAGAAGCACTAGAAAATGTTGTTGAGATGGCTGTTAGTAGCTCACTACTGGTTTCAGTACTTGATGTTGATGAGATGCCAGTTACAGTAGATTGTAGTGGTCTTTCAGTACTTAAAGAAGTGAAGTCACTACTAGAGGATAATGGGTTACTAGATCCACTTGTAAAAATTATAGTACTAAATGATATTTCACCACTTAGAGAAGCACTGGAAAATGTTGGTATGTTGGTTGTTGGTGCCTGACTACTGGTTTCAGTATTTGAGATTGCTCGGCTGCCAGTTACAGTTGATTGAACTGATGTTTCGCCACTGGGAACAGGAATATTACTGGAAGATTGCTGGTTAGTAGATAAACTGGCAGAAAATATAGTACTCAACAATGTTTGGTCACTTACAGAAGCACTAGACAATGTTGGTGGCTCACACTGGTTCCAGTATTTGATTTTGCTGGGCTGCCAGTTATAGTTGATTGTAGCAGCATTTCCATACTTGAAGAAGTGAATTTGTTCCTAGAGGATGGTAGGTTACTAGACCCACTTGTAAATACTGCTGTAGTAAATGATGTTTCACCACTGACAGAAGCACTAGAGTATGGTGAGTTGCTTATTGGTGGATCACTACTGGTTTCAGTACTTGATATTGCTGGGCTGCCACTTTTAGTTGATTGTAGCGGTGTTTCGATACTTGTAGAAGTGAAAATGTTACTAGAGGATGGTGGGTTACTAGATCCACTTGTAAAAACTATAGTACTAAATGATATTTCACCACTTATAGAAGCACTAGAGAATGTTGGTGAGTTGGTTGTTAATGGTTGACTACCAGTTCCAGTACTTGATGTTGCTGGGCTGCACGTTACAGTTGATTGTAGTGGTGTTTCAATACTTGATGATGTGAAGACATTACTAGAAGATGGTGGCTTACTAGACACACTTGTAACTTCTGTTGTACTAAATGATGTTTCACCACTTACAGAAGCACTAGAGGATGTTGGCGAGTTGGCTGTTGGTGGCTCACTGCTGATTTCAGTACTTGATGTTGATGAGCTGCCAGTTATATTTGATCGTAGTGGCATTTCGATACTTGAAGAAGTGAATTCGCTACTAGAGGATGATGGTTTACTAGATCCACTTGTAAAAACTGTTGTACTAAATGATGTTTCACCACTTACAGAAGCACTAGAGGATGTTAGTGAGATGGTTGTTGTTGGCTTGCTACTGGTTTCAGTATTTGAGATTGCTGGATTGTCAGTTACAGTTGACTGTAGTGCGTTTCAACACTTGAAGAGGTGAAGATAGTAGAAGATAGCATGTTACTATATCCACTAGTCGGAGCCTCAGTACTGGTTGATGCTTGGCTATTTACAGTAACACTAGAGAAAGCTAGTAGGATTGTTGACGATCCTTGACTACTGCTTTGAGTATTTGGTGTTGATATGCTGTTAGTTACAGATGATTGGACTTCAGTTACTGCACTTGAAGTGATAATGTTGCTCGATGAGGACTGGCTACGGTTTCTGCAGTAATGACCTAGCTGCTCAATGCCGTCTGACCACTGGAAGATGGGGTGCTTATTGTTTCTGTGCTTAATGGCAAAATGGATGCTGAATATGAGGAACTGAAGCTGTCAGTTATAAATGTTTGGGTTGTAGGTGATGCTATTGTAGCTGTGCCTGGTTGACTACTTGATATTGGTGGACTACTTGCCTCATGACTGACTGAGGATGCTAAGTTTGTGGTGGATAGCAATTTAGTACTGGTTGCTCCAGTACTTGATTGCTGACTTGTGCCAGGAATAGATATCAGCTGGCTAGTTGGACCTGTATCAATGGTTACTGCAGCGTTCGATTGTGTAAATGCTGTACTTGTTGCACCTATAGTAGGATTAGTTTTACTTGAAATGACTGATGAGTAAGAGGATGTACTACTTGTTCCACTAGTGTATGTAGTAGATGTAGCCTCAGTGGTACTTGTGGAAGTACTGGTCACAGTAGTAGATGTAGTTGGAGAATTGCTGGTTACAGTTGGCATGGTGCTGGTTGTAGTGCTAGTTGTGGTGCTTGATATTACCGCCGTGCTCAAGACTGTTGCTGGTGTAGAAGGTGACTGTATGATATCTGTTATCTTCTTTATCAAATCTGCAATAGCTTGAGCAATTACATTAATGATACGTTGCAGCATTGAAAGAAATGAATTTGTTGCCTGTGCTTCAACAGGGGGCACTAGGAGAGAAAATAAATTAGTAAAATATGTTAAAACATTGTGAAGAATATTGAGTGCTCATAGTTTATTATGTGGGAGAAGGGCGGCTTAGATACTTGAGCTGAGTTGAGGTTGCTACCTCTGCCCCCCCTTGCCATTACAACTAGTGATGAGCAAATACATTTGGCACTATTAGGAGTTGAGTTCCCACTTCTGCACAAGGGGAATCTCGAGCCATTCCGGCTGCGGTCTCCCATTCGTCTCCGACCGCAGTGGACTCTGCTCAGCTTAGACGTCGGTCCCAGCGTCTCGCCCAGTCTAACACTGTGCAGAGGATTACTGCTGCCTCTCCAGGCTCTGCTATTGTGGTCAGTACTGGTTAGCGGCGAGCAGACGTCTTTAGGACAAAGTCCTTGTTTTCCCCTTCTGAGCATGCTCAGGGTGAGATCTCTCATTGGAGATCAGGGGTCACATGCTCAGGTACTGCAGCAGCTCCTATTGGTCCGCCAGGAAGGTCCTGTGACTACTGGTGTTCTGGAACAGTTTCATTGGTCCTTGTTTCTGGCAGGTCCTGTAGCTGTTACTATAAAAGGGTGACATGGCTGGGCTGCCATGCGCTAGTATCAATTGCATTATGTGCTTCGCGCCAGTGAGATCATGCACGCATGTGGTTAGGGCTCGGCTGAAATAAGCCCCTAGAATACCGGCACCTCCGGTGAGAAGATTTGAGTGCAAGTGGTTAGGGCTTGGCTGAAATAAGCCCCTAGAATATCGGCTTCTCCGGTGAGGAGATTGCTTGATTTCATTGCTGTCTGCGTGATCACGGACTGCTATCCGCACAGCAGTTATCTGTGTATCCCTGTGGTGTTAACAGGACACAGTCTTTTTCTGTGACGCAACAGGGTTCGCTTTATAACGCTGGTTCAGCGCCCTAGCGTTTTACTTTGCGGCTCACTGAAGCTAAGTGAGTTCGCACCAATCGTCGCTATAGCGCTGTGGCATTCCCGTTAGCGGCTCTGTTGATTAACAGAGTTCGCACTTACTGCCACAGCATGCTACGGTGTTTATTTTAGCGACTCTGCGGGATAACAGAGTTCGCTACTTTCGCCATCTTACTAGCAGTGGCTTCGCCTGCACGGTGGACCCCGGGCTGCGAACGCACCTCTCTAATATATCTATTAGGTGCGTTCCGCAGACCCTAACATAATACTAGCGCCAGGGTCTGGCTAGTAAAATGGCGGATGACCAGTGTCTGCTGCGGGACATCCAGCAGCTGGAGGGTAGGTTGGCGGCTCTTGGATGTTACCGCAGTCGCTGTTCAGGCTGCTAGCGTGGCTGCAGCCAGTGTGTCCACTGCCACCTCTGCCCCACAATATCCCACCTCCCACTTCCAGACAAGTTTGCTGGTGACAGCAAGCAATGTCGGGGATTTGTGAGTCAGTGCTCTATACAATTCGAGCTTCTGGCTGCACGTTTCCCCACGGATCGGGCACAAGTGGGCTTTGTAATATCTCTTCTGTCTGCCAGAGCATTGGAGTGGGCCACCCCGCTGTGGGAGCGTGACGACCGTGTGGTGCGGAGTGCTCCTCGTTTTCTGGAGGCTCTAAAAAAGGTCTTTCTAAAACCTCAGGTTACCCACGATGCGGCGCTCCAACTTCTGGCAAGTTCACAGGGTTCGTCCTTGGTCAGCTGTTTTGCTGTCCAATTTCGGACTCTGTCCTCGGAGTTGGACTGGCTGGATAAAGTCCTCATTCCCATGTTTTGAAGAGGACTAGCTGGCCATGTGAAAGAAGCCTTGGCTACCAGGGAGATTCCCGCCACACTGGAGAAGCTTATCGCCATATCTACCCGCATCGACCTCCGTTTTCACGAGCGGAGGTTGGAGCGGTCCCAGTGTAGGCAGAGGTTTCGGCTGGCTCCCACCTTCGCCAGACCTCTAGAATCTTACAGCCAGACGCCCGACTTCCATGAGGCCATGGATGTTTCTCGAGCAGGACCTAAGTCTCGGGCCACTAGAGTACCCGTGGTCTGTAACATCTGCCAGCAGTTAGGACATTATGCCAACAAATGTCCACAGCGGTCGGGAAAACGGTCGCGTCTACGTTTGCGTATCTCTGCAGGCTTTGCGCCAGTCGCACAACTGCTAGATAAAGATATGCAATTTATTAAACCAATAGAAATTTTTTTTTTTTTTCATATACCTCTTGTAATAACTGCAAAGTGTATTGTGATGTCCCCATCATGGTGTATTTCAGCGTGTATGATACAGACCTCTTGGTTAATTTTTCAAAACCTTTGTACATTGTGCAAAGGTCAAATTTCTACTCTCAATCTCTACATATTCTATTACTATAATTTCTTTACTGTGCTGCCCTTCTCGCGGTCTCTTTAAGTTCATTTTTTTCTCATTAATGTACACTCTGCACCCCATCTTGACTGAAAAAAACAGAAATGTAGAAATTTTTGCAAATTTATTAAAAAAGAAAAACTGAAATATCACATGATCATAAGAATTCAGACCCTTTGCTCAGTATTGAGTAGAAGAACACTTTTGAGCTAGTACAGCCATGAGTCTTCTTGGGAATGATGCAACAAGTTTTTCACACCTGGATTTGGGGATAGTTTGCCATTCTTCCTTGCAGATCCTCAATGTCACGACGTATAACAGATATATTCTATGATAGTAACTTATATCTAATGTGACATCATTCTATATTTCCTATAATAGAAAATATCAACATGTATACATAGTATCTGCCAGCAATGTCTTACCTGACATAATATCCTATGTATTGTGGGTCAATACTGTGTACTTGTCACGCTGTCTCAGGATAGAGGTGGACCGGGGTCTATGCTGACCCTGAACTGGGGTCCTGACTAGTCCCTCTACCTGGAGGTACTGTTAATGGTACAGAGGTCCAGGCCGCCAGCGTAACCCTGTCTCCTGTAGATCCCTGACCACTGTAATCTAGTCCTGAGAAGGACCCTGATTACCACCACAGGGAATGGGCAGGTCACAGCTTACACACAGTCTAAGATTAACAAGACACACAAGGGGTAAAGAAAACACTGCCATGCATACAAAACTTCCACTACAGAGGAACACAAAAGGTTAAGGAGATAAACAATAAGCGAGGAGAGGATAAACCACAACAGGCACTCTTAGCTTAAGTCTTCTCAGAAACGATCCGCTCTGCTGGTCTGAATGAATGCTTTCACCGACAACTTCCTCAGCAGACCAGCAGGTATAAGAAGGAAGCTAATTAACAAAACATCAATCGCAGCTGGGCGAGGCTGGTCAGTCCAGCACCGAGAGAGAAAGAATTAACTCCCTCAGTGCCGAAAAACACCCAGCACCAGAAACTCAGCTGTGCGAAGTCAGGGTGTGCAATCGCGACGATCTTCGCCGCGACACACCCGTGACAGTACCCCCCCTTCTACGAGGGGCCTCTGGACCCTCAGGGCCTGGTCTATCTAGGTGAGTAGTGTGGAAGGCCCGAACCAATCGGTCTGTGTTAATATCCGACGCAGAAACCCACATCCTCTCCTCAGGACCATACCCCCTCCAATGAACAAGGTACTGAAGGGACCGGCGATTCAGACGTGAGTCAATGATCTTCGATACCTGAAACTCCAAATTACCATTGACCACCACAGGAGGAGGAGGTAGAGGTGACGGTATAACTGGTGCCACGTACCTCTTAAGCAACGATTTGTGGAACACATTGTGGATTTTAAACGTAGGAGGGAGGTCAAGACGGAAAGCCACCGGATTAATTATTGAACTGATCCTGTATGGCCCGATGAATCTGGGACCGAGTTTCCAGGAGGGAACCTTAAGTTTAATATTCTTGGTAGACAACCATACCAGATCGTTCACACTTAGGTCCGGACCAGACACTCTCCTCCTATCAGCCATACGTTTGTATCGGTTCCCCATAGTGCTCAGATTATTAAGCACTCCTCTCCACACTGAAGCAAGTGACGACGAAAATCGTTCCTCCTCAGGAACCCCAGAAGAGCCCCCCCCATTGAAAATACAAAACTGGGGGTGAAAACCATATGCCCCAAAAAACGGGGACTTACCAGTGGACTCGCTCCGCCTATTGTTAAGAGCGAACTCTGCCAGAGGCAAGAAAGAAGACCAGTCCTCTTGGTTCTCTGAGACAAAACACCGAAGATATGTCTCTAAGCTCTGATTCAGACGCTCTGTCTGACCATTAGTCTGCGGATGAAAAGCCGAAGAAAATGACAACTGCATCCCCCGACGAGAACAAAATGCCTTCCAGAATTTGGACACAAACTGAGACCCCCGATCCGACACCACATCGGAAGGCAACCCGTGAAGTCTCACAATCTCCCCAATGAACACCTGCGCCAGAGTTTTAGCATTAGGAAGAGCAGGAAGAGCAATAAAATGTGCCATTTTGCTGAACCTGTCAACTACAACTAGTATGACAGTTTTACCTGAAGACGGAGGGACGTCCGTAATGAAGTCCATAGACAGATGGGTCCATGGACGCTCTGGGATTTTCAACGGTAAAAGGGCCCCAGATGGACGGGTATGTGGGGTCTTAGAGCGCGCACATACCCCACAGGACGCGACAAAAGTTACCACCTCTTTATTTAAGTTAGGCCACCAAAACCGGCGAGAAAGGAGATCTACAGTTGCTTTACTCCCTGGGTGTCCAGCCAAAGCAGAATTATGATGTGCCTCGATAACCTTTTGTCTTAACTGATCTGGAACAAACAGTTTCCCTGGAGGTCCTACAGGGGCGTCCCCCTGAGCCTCCAATACCTCCTCCTCAAGCTCAGAGCATACAGCCGACACCACAACTCCCTCCTGAAGAATAGGAACCGGGTCATCCGTCTTCCCGGCCTCCGGGAAACTATGAGATAAGGCATCAGCCTTTACATTTTTTGACCCAGGACGATATGTGACGACAAAATTAAACCTGGTAAAAAACAACGACCATCTAGCTTGTCTGGAATTCAGACGTTTTGCAGACTCTAAATACAGCAGGTTCTTGTGATCAGTAATGACGGTGACCGGTGGACTGCCCCCTCCAAAAAGTGACGCCACTCTTCAAAAGCCAACTTAATGGCCAAGAGTTCCCTATTGCCGACATCATAATTCCTCTCGGCGGACGACAATTTTTTAGAGAAGAAAGCGCACGGATGCCATTTACCAGGGGACGGACCTTGAGATAATACCGCACCCACTCCTACGTCAGATGCGTCTACCTCCACAATGAACGGTTGTGATGCATCAGGTTGGATGAGTATGGGTGCTGAAGCAAAACATTTTTTCAAGGAGGAAAATGCTTGACAAGCTTTGTCAGACCACCTAGAAAAATCCGTCCCTTTTTTTGTCATGTCAGTGAGAGGTTTGACAACGGATGAGAAATTACGAATAAATTTCCGGTAGTAGTTAGCAAACCCCAGGAAACGCTGCAGTGCTTTAAGATCCTCTGGCCGATCCCATTCAAGCACAGCCTTCACTTTCCCAGGGTCCATACGGAAACCGGAAGCTGACACCAGGAATCCTAAAAACTGAAGTTCTTGTACGGCGAATACACACTTCTCCCATTTGGCGTACAGTTTATTGTCTCGCAAGATCTGCAACACCTGTCTCACATGCTCCTGATGAGACACAAGATCCGGCGAGTAAATTAAGATGTCATCTAGATAAATGACAACAAACTGTCCCACTAGGTGGCGAAAGATGTCATTAACAAAATGTTGAAACACCGCCGGGGCAGTAGTCAGACCGAAAGGCATGACAAGGTTCTCATAATGTCCCTCCGGAGTGTTAAACGCCGTCTTCCACTCATCCCCCTCCTTTATCCTAATCAGATTATACGCCCCCCTGAGATCCAACTTAGAGAACCATTTGGCGCCCACAATCTGATTGAAGAGATCAGGAATAAGTGGAGCGGATACGGATCTCGGACCGTAATCCGATTAAGCTCACGGAAATCCAGGCAAGGGCGTAGGCCTCCATCTTTTTTCTTCAAAAAGAAGAACCCCGCGGCCACTGGGAAGATGAAGGTCTAATATGCCCCTTGGCCAGACTTTCCGAAATATAATCCTTCATAGCTTGCCTCTCAGGACCAGAAAGGTTATATAACCTAGATTTTGGTAACTTAGCATCAGGAAGCAATTTTATAGCACAGTCATACGCGCGATGAGGAGGTAATTCTTGACACCCTTCCTCTGAAAACACATCCTCAAAGTCCTCCAGAAAAGGAGGTAAGGTTCTAGGCACGACCGCACCGATGACCGTGTTCATGCAGTTACTATTGCAAAATTCACCCCACTGGCTTATCTCTCTGGATTGCCAATTAATAACTGGGTTATGCTTAGTTAACCAAGGAAGTCCCAACACAATAGGAGTGGGAAGGCCCTCCAACACATAACAAGACAATAGTTCTTTATGTATTGCCCCCACTCGAAGGTCTATGTTATGCACGGCTTGCACAAAGCTACCTTGACCGAGAGGCCTGGCGTCAATAGAGAATATAGGGATAGGTTTGGCCAATACACTCAGTTGCATACCTTGCACCTGGGCAAACCGAGCGTCCACCAGATTAGCCGCGGCCCCACTATCCAGAAGAACAGAAATCCTTTCAGTTCTCGTACCTACCACCACCTCCGCTGGTACGAGAAACTGAGACGGACTTGGGGACGAAATACATACTCCCAGATTGTTGTCCACCACACAACCTGGGATCAACAGTTTTCCGGCGACTCCTTGCTCAGCAAAGTACGGGATGGACACCCCCCAACAAAATGTCCCTTTCTCCCGCAGAAGTAACACTTTCCTGTCTTGCGGCGCACCGCCGATCCCCTCCCTCGAAACGATGTCCCTCCTAACTGCATAGGCTCCTCAGAACAAACCAGGGGAACCTCAATATAAGGGACTATAGTAGAAGGTGGAGTCATCACAGGGGGCGGAGTTACCTCGCACCTCTCCCGAAGCCGTCTATCAATGCGAATAGCAAGGGCCATAGCGGCCTCCAGTGACGGGGGAGAATCATACTGAGCCAACACATCTTTTAATTTGTCAGATAATCCTTGACAAAACTGGCTCCTAAGAGCTGGGTCATTCCACTGAGTATCTGTGGCCCATCTACGGAACTCAGAAGAAAATTCCTCCGCCGGACGATCTCCCTGCTGTATCTTACGTAACTTCATTTCAGCAAGGGAGACCCGATCCGGATCATCATATACCAGACCCAGGGCTGTAAAAAATCGATCTACTGACTGGAGAGCCGGGAGTCCGGAGGAAGAGAGAACGCCCAGGATTGGGGTCCCCTTGTAAGAGCGAGATGACAATTCCCACCCTCTGATCTTCACTCCCCGAAGACCGAGGCCGTAGCCGAAAATATAATTTACATGCCTCCCGGAAGGTAAAAAATGTATCCCGCCCACCAGTGAACCTGTCCGGGAGAGCTACTTTAGGTTCAGATCTGGTTTGCTCCCGGGGGTACAAAACCTTGGACTTAACGTCCGTCAGCTCCATGGACAAACTCTGCAACTGCTGAGCTAGCTGGGCTACTGGATCCATGGTAGCTGGGGAGAATCTTTTAGTGTGGTTGGTGAAAATGTCACGACGTATAACAGATATATTCTATGATAGTAACTTATATCTAATGTGACATCATTCTATATTTCCTATAATAGAAAATATCAACATGTATACATAGTATCTGCCAGCAATGTCTTACCTGACATAATATCCTATGTATTGTGGGTCAATACTGTGTACTTGTCACGCTGTCTCAGGATAGAGGTGGACCGGGGTCTATGCTGACCCTGAACTGGGGTCCTGACTAGTCCCTCTACCTGGAGGTACTGTTAATGGTACAGAGGTCCAGGCCGCCAGCGTAACCCTGTCTTCTGTAGATCCCTGACCACTGTAATCTAGTCCTGAGAAGGACCCTGATTACCACCACAGGGAATGGGCAGGTCACAGCTTACACACAGTCTAAGATTAACAAGACAGACAAGGGGTAAAGAAAACACTGCCATGCATACAAAACTTCCACTACAGAGGAACACAAAAGGTTAAGGAGATAAACAATAAGCGAGGAGAGGATAAACCACAACAGGCACTCTTAGCTTAAGTCTTCTCAGAAACGATCCGCTCTGCTGGTCTGAATGAATGCTTTCACCGACAACTTCCCCAGCAGACCAGCAGGTATAAGAAGGAAGCTAATTAACAAAACATCAATCGCAGCTGGGCGAGGCTGGTCAGTCCAGCACCGAGAGAGAAAGAATTAACTCCCTCAGTGCCGAAAAACACCCAGCACCAGAAACTCAGCTGTGCGAAGTCAGGGTGTGCAATCGCGACGATCTTCGCCGCGACACACCCGTGACACTCTCCAGTTCCGTCAGGTTGGATGGTGAACGTTGGTGGATAGCCATTTTCAGGTCCAGAGATGCTCATTTGGGTTTAGGTCAGGGCTGTTGCTGGGCCAGTCAAGAATGGTCACAGAGTTGTTCTGAAGCCAATCCTTTGTTATTTTAGCTGTGTACTTAGGTTCATTGTCTTGTTGGAAGGTGAAGCTTCAGCCAAGTCTGAGGTCCAGAGCACTCAGGAAGAGGTTTTCATCCAGGTTATCTCTGTACTTGGCCACATTCATGGTTCCTTTAATTGCAACCAGTCGTCCTGTCCCTGCAGCTGAAAAACACCCCCATAGCATGATGCTGCCACCACCATGTTTCACTGTTGGGATTGTATTGGGCAGGTGATGGGCAGTGCCTGGTTTTCTTCACACATATCACTTAGAATTATATCACCAAAAAGTTCTATCTTTGTCTCATCAGACCAGAGAATCTTATTTCTCATAGTCTGGGAGTCCTTCATGTGTTTTTTTAGCAAACTCTATGCGGGCTTTCATATGTCTTGCACCGAGGAGACGCTTCTGTCTGTCCTCTCTGCCATAAAAGCCAGACTAGTGGAGGGCTGCAGTGATAGTTGACTTTGTGGAGCTTTCTCCCATCTCCCTACTGCATCTGTGGAGCTCAGCCACAGTGATCTTGGGGTTCTTCTTTACCTCTCTCACCAAGGCTCTCTCCCACGATTGTTCAGTTTGGCTGGACGGTTAGTTCTAGAAAGACTTCTGGTGGTTCCAAACTTCTTCCATTTAAGGATTATGGAGGCCACTGTGCTCTTAGGAACCTTGAGTACTGCAGAAATTCTTTTGTAACCTTGGCCAGATCTGTGCCTTGCCGCAATTCTGTCTCTGAGCTCCTTGGCCAGTTCCTTTGACCTCATGATTCTCATTTGGCCTGACATGCACTGCGAGCTGTGAGGTCTTATATAGACAGGTGTCGCCTTTTACAAATCAAGTCCTATCAGTTTAATTAAACACAGCTGAACTCCAATTAAGGAGTAGAACCATCTCAAGGAGGATCACAAGGAAATGGACAGCATGTGACTTAAATATGAGTGTCCGAGCAAAGGGTCTGAATGCTTATGACCATGTGATATTTCAGTTTTTCTTTTTTAATAAAAAATTTCTACATTTCTGTTTTTTCAGTCAAGATTGGGTGCAGAGTGTACATTAATGAGAAAAAAAGAACTTTTTTGAATTTACCAAATGGCTGCAATGAAACAAAGAGTGAAAAATTTAAAGGGGTCTGAATACTTTCCGTACCCACTGTACATATTCATTAGCACTTTACATTGTACGGTGCTGGACAAAGACCATTGCTAACTTTTCCAGGCTCCTAAATTAGACTTTTGTCTCTCTAGTAAACTGTTGCTTCCCTTACATTTTCTAAATTTGGGTCCTTAGAAAAAAATGGTGGTGGGGTATTGGCCAGTTTCTGTACATTTTAAGCACGTCTAAGAGACCTACTCAGGCCGCAGCCTTACACTTATTGGAACATGGTCATTGCCACGCTAAGGCCTTTACCTGAACTCTGTAGCACTGCCTGTCACCTAAGTAATACACTCCATAGACCTCGACACCCTCTGGGACATATCCCCTAATTACTCCATTATTGCTCAAAACCATGCAAAACATCCATTCTGTCTGGTTGGGTAGTTTTCAGAAGAAGTCTGTGGGCTTGTGCAGATTGGTTAATGGCACTCTTGTCTCTTTCCCTTGAGGAGGCTGCTTCCAAATAAAATGAGGCTTGTACATGTTCCTGACATGGGTTTCAAGCCTGACAGACTGAGCACAATACAGGCCCTCGCTTGTTACACTGTATTCAGAATTTCATTCTAATGCTTTTGGTGTCTGGTAGAATCCAATTTACTGACATTGATCATACAGCTCCCCCAACCTCTGTATTATATTCACCTTACAGCAGCTTCACCCGCTATGACAGGGGCTCCATTGGGATCCGGTGGCAAAAATGAACTGTGGACTTTACAAAACGCAGGTTTCACAGCAACTCGTGGCCCTCTGAAAATTAAAAGGGAGGGCCACATAATGACATGGTGGTGGACATTTTGGTGGTGGTGGGAGAAGCCCAAAATTCAAATGGGCATGTTTGAAATGGCATTGTAAAGGGATGGGGAATATGTATTCCACTATCTTCCTATTTGGCATGAGGGAGGGTCCTCCCAAATGTAGGAGTGAAAGTTCTTCCAAATGTATGATACAGGGCCACCTGAGGGCCCTTACCAAACTCAGGTTTCACAGCACTTACTGGCACTCTGCTAATTGTGAGGGCAGCATAATGACATGGCGGTGGACATGGTGGTGGTGGTGGGCAAAGCTCAAAATTCAAATGGGCATGTTTTAGCAGGCATTGTAAAGTAATGGGGAATATGTATTTCACTATCTTGCTAACTATTTGGCATGAGGGAGGAACCTCCAAATGTAGGAGTGAGAGCTCACACAAATGTTATAGGAAAAACTAAAGCCAAAACGCTCCGTGTGAACATATGCTAATGGGGAGGTATATTTTTTTTATATTATTTTTATTTTGCATTATATACATGTAATTATGTAGGAAAAAATGTTTCTTAACATTTTTCCCTTTAAAAAAAAATTTGGTTTGGTTTGGTAGGTCTTTTTAACCCCTTAACCCCCAAGGGTGGTTTGCACGTTACTGACCGGCCAATTTTTACAATTCTGACCACTGTCTCTTTATGAGGTTATAACTCTGGAACGCTTCAACGGATCTTCGCGATTCTGAGATTGTTTTCTCGTGACATATTGTACTTCATGATAGTGGTAAAATTTCTTCGATATAACTTGCGTTTATTTATGAAAAAAATTTAAATATGGCAAATTATGAAAATTTTGCAATTTTTAAAATTTTAATTTTTATTCCCTTAAAACAGAAATATGTCACACAAAATAGTAACTTAATAACATTTCCCACATGTTTACTTTACATCAGCATGCACAATATTGAAACCAAAATTTTTTTGTTAGGAAGTTATAAGGGTTAAAAGTTGACCAGCGATTTCTCATTTTTACAACAACATTAATAAAACCATTTTTTTAGGGACCACCTCACATTTGAAGTCACTTTGAAGGGTCTATATGGCAGAAAATACCCAAAAGTGACACCATTCTAAAAACTGCACTCCTCAAGGTGCGCAAAACAACATTCAAGAAGTTTATTAACCCTTCAGGTGCTTCACAGGAGCTGAAGCAACGTGGAAGGAAAAAATGAACATTTAACTTTTTAGTCACAAAAATGATCTTTTACAAACTTTTTTTTATTTTCACAAGGGTAAATGGAGAAAATGGACAGATAAAGTTGTTTTGCAATTTCTCCTGAGTACGCTGATACCCTATATGTGCGAGAAAAA
>JARQOD010000008.1:19607504-19654538 GCA_033576555.1 Oophaga sylvatica
GAAAGGTCATCTGTCTCCACAGTGTCCTTTAAACGGGCAGAACCTGGGTCCGAGGGCCAACACCCAGGAGAATACCCGTCAGGCCCCCTAGACTGGAACCGCAGGTATGTGGGTGGGCGACCCTACCTGTCTATCATCTTAGATGGTATTGCAGTTCCGGCATTGTTAGACACTGGGTCCCAGGTGACCCTAATTCCTGATGCCCTCTATACTAAGTACTGGTCAATGGACAGTCTTAAACCCCCGAGCTCTGACTTTACCGTGTATGCTTCTAATGGTCTTCCTGTAGAAGTACTCGGGACAAAATGTGTAGATGTAAAGGTGGGCAGAGAGGAGTTGAAAGACCAGGGGCTTCTGGTAGTAAAGACTGTAAATGAGGAGAACGGTTTAAATATAATTTTGGGTACTAACATTATCGGTAATTGTTTGGGAGAAGTTGTGTTCTTACTCCAACAGCTCGCTGAGATTGCCCGACCAAGGCAGAGAGGAGTAATCCAAAGAGAGATCCGGGCCCTGGTGTGTCAGCAGCAAGCGAAGCTTACAGACGGCGAAATTGGTAATGTACGGGTCACTGACTCGGATCCTATTGTGATACCCCCAATGAGTGAAATGATCATTTGGTGCAGGCAGCCATAGGTCTGAGAGGACAGAATTACCAAGCTGTAGTAGAACCCCACCATTCAGAACATAGACCTACACTTATGACTGCTAGAGGAGTAGTAGAAGTGGTGAATGGAAGAGTACCGGTACGGCTTCTCAATTGGGGAGATGATGAGGTGAACTTACCCCGTTATGCAACCATTGCTAAACTACATGCTGTTGATAATAATTCTATTCTCCCGGCTGAGTCCTTAGACTCCTGTCAAATAGCGGAGGACAATGACCCAGCAACTCAGGTGGCGGAATGGTGTCAGCAACTCCATGTTGGGACGGACACCACTCCCGCTCACCAGAAGCAAGGGGTATTACGGGTGGTGCAAGAGTACGCCCAAGTGTTTAGCAAGAATCCACTTGATTTTGGGATAATTAAGGGAGTACAACATCATATCCCTACAGGCAGTCATCCTCCCATCAAAGAGCGGTATAGGCCCATACCTCCAGCTCATTATCAGAAGGCTAAAGAAATGTTGCATGATATGAAGAAAGCTGGGGTGATAAGGGATAGTTGTAGCCCATGGGCAGCCCCTCTAGTTCTGGTTAAAAAGAAAGATGGTAGTATGAGAATGTGTGTGGATTACAGGCAGGTGAACCGCATAACACACAAGGATGCATACCCGTTACCACGTATAGAAGAATCATTAGCTGCTCTGAAAATGGCTAACTACTTTTCTACCCTTGATCTGACTAGTGGTTACTGGCAAGTGGCTGTGGCTGAGGAGGATCGTGAGAAAACGGCTTTCACCACCCCAATGGGGCTCTGTGAGTTCGACAAAATGCCGTTTGGGCTCAGCAGTGCCCCAGGAACATTTCAGAGAGTGATGGAAAATTGTCTGGGACATCTCAATTTTGAAACCGTGCTGCTATACCTAGACGACGTCATCGTGTATTCCAAGACATATGAGGACCATCTGAAGCACCTGGCAGAAGTATTTGAGTCTTTGTCCAGGTACGGGATGAAGTTGAAACCCTCAAAATGCCATCTACTCAAGCAGAAGGTACAATACTTGGGGCACATCGTCAGTTCGGAAGGAGTAGCGCCGGACCCAGAGAAAGTCACTGCCATCCAGAAGTGGCCGGAGCCGAAGAACCTTAAGGAAGTGCGACAGTTCCTGGGACTAACGGGTTACTACAGGAGATTCGTGAAAGATTACACGAAGAAGGCAGCTCCTTTACAGGACCTCCTAGTAGGACAATCCCTAAAGAGCAGAAACCCTCCCTTTAATTGGGGTAAGGAACAGGCTGAAGCATTCCAAAGATGAAAGAGATCCTTACAGGTGATGAGATCTTAACCTATCCTGATTACAGCCAACCGTTCCTGTTGTACACCGACGCCAGTAATGAAGGGTTGGGAGCAGTTCTCAGTCAGAAGCAGAATGGCCAAGAAAAAGTCATCGCATATGCCAGCAGAAAACTCAGGCCAACTGAAAGGAATCCGGAAAATTATAGCAGCTTCAAGCTGGAGTTTCTGGCGCTGGTCTGGGCCATTACTGAAAGATTTAAGCACTATCTGGCCTCCAATCGGTTCACTGCGTTTACAGATAACAACCCCTTAACGCACCTGGAAACCGCCAAGCTGGGTGCCATGGAGCAGCGATGGATGGCTCGGTTGTCCAATTACCAGTTTACTATCAAGTACCGGGCAGGTCGAAAGAATGCTAATGCTGACGCATTGTCCCGAATGCCGCATGACTCTGATACGGAAGAAGAATCGGATGACCTGGAAGAAATTGAGCTACCTGCGTTCCATCGAAATGGGGTAGTCCACGAGCATCGAGTCAACAGAAAGCAGTATGGTGCAACATTAAATCCTTTACCCCCATCACAGCTGGAAAGAGACTCAGGACAGTGATCCAGTGGTCAGCCGCATCAAGGAGTTGTTAAGACAGGAAGGCTCCTCTTTGGAAAAGGATGCACCTATGTCAGCCAAGCTCCTGTGGAACGAGAAAAGCAGGTTGTTCCTATACCGTGAGAAGTTGTGCAGGAGATACGTCAATCCCAGAACCCATGAGATGGTCTGGCAAATCGTGGTCCCCAAGGCAGACGTCCCAATGGTGTTGGAAGCATACCACGATCAAGCAGGACACTTTGGCTGGAGAAAGCTGGAGACCCTGTTGAGATGCCGGTTCTACTGGGTAGGGATGCGCAGCTCCATTGAGAGGTGGTGTCGGAACTGTGGACCCTGTGGTCTCAGAAGGAAGGACTACGGTAGTCAGAAGGCACCCCTGCAACCTATCCGGACGACTCGCCCCCTGGAGATTGTGGCCCTGGACCATGTCAAACTGTCGCCAAGTAGATCTGGATACTCATACGCCCTGACCATGGTGGACCATTACTCCAGATTTCTGGTGGTTGTTCCAGTTAAGGATCAGACCGCAGTGACGGCCGCGAAAACCTTTCAAGCAAGCTTCTGCAGACCGCATGGGTATCCGGAGCAAGTATTAACCGATCAAGGACCTGCTTTCGAAGCTGATTTATTCAAGGAATTCTGTCACATGTACGGGTGCAAGAAAATTAGAACAACGCCATACCACCCTCAAACCAACGGTCTTTGTGAAAAAATGAACCATATTGTCCTTGACTTGTTGAGATCCATACCGTTGGAAGACAGAAATCGATGGCCGGACTTACTACCTGATTTGGTTGATTTGTATAACCATATACCTGTAAGTTCTACTAACTGCACTCCAGCCTATCTTATGAGAGCAAGGCCCGGAAGACTACCAATGGATTTAGAACTTGGAGTGGTAGAACCGGAGGCAGACGACGCCGTTGAAAACTGGGACATAAATCGGCAAGAGCAGTACAGAAGAGTGCAAATCTGTGTAGAGGAAAGTCTCAACAAGGCACGGGAGAAACAGGAAGATATTTACAACAGAAATGCTCCTGCCAAGCCTTTGATGCCTGGAGAAGTGGTATTAAAAAGAAAAAGGAAGATGCACAAATTGGATAACCAGTGGGAGCAAGAACCCTACGTCGTACAAGATTCTAAATATGACAACAGAAAAGTTTGTATCATCAGTAAGGACGGAGGAAGAACAATAACCACTGTGTCCAGAGACCATTTGAAATTGTGTCCAGAACCCTTAAAGCGTTGTGAAAAGAACCCTGTCATCAATCAAGAAGAAAGGAAGGAAGAGGTCATACACACGGATCTGGGAGATTTTCCTGCGGATTGGCCCAGACTGGGAGATGCTGTAATAATTCCAGTATTGCAGTTTTATCAGCCACCAGAGGAAGTTCTACCTCCAGTTATGCCCGTGGTACCAGTTGAGCCAGTTCAGGAGTTACCCATTCCAGCAACACCTCAACCTACGGAATCTCAAGAAGGATCATCTGAAGCAGCGCCCCATACTATGGGATCCCCTGGTGAAGCTGACTCACACCGCCCAGCCATCAGTACGCTTGCCAGATCCATAGAAAGATTGAGGCAGTTCTATAGTTTGCCGTTACGCAGTGCAGACAGATCGCAACTTAATATACCTGAAGCTACTCCACGTAGATCAGAGCGAATCACAAAAGGGAAGATACCCATTCGATACCAGCAGTAATTAAAACAAATTAATGTGAATATTGTAAAAAGTATATATATAAATGTGTCTTTTCTTTATGGTGTCTTATAATGGACTCAGAGGCTGAGGACTGAGCCAGCCCAAAAACTGTATCTTGTAAATAGTTGCACTAAAGTGCCTTTTAATGGTTTCACACGAAGCCTTGACTTACCTCTGAACATAAAACCCGTGTGGTGAGGCACTGAGTGAGGTCTGCATTCGGATGTCCTGCAGCCCACCCAGGACCCACGTTGAAGGTTTGGTGCGGGTCCTTCACAAGAATATTGTCGTTTATTTATGAACATGTTTATTTAATATTTCGTATTTTTTCCATATTCAATGTGTTGTTAGCAACGTTCAAGACATCCTTACCTCCCGGATGGGACGAATTAATGTTTAATGTTGATGTTTAATGCATAAACAAAAATGTCTCTTGTATTTCACAGCCCGGGAGTGCTGTCGTTTACCATGGGGAATGTGTAGCCCTGGTACACAATACCAGGAGGATGAGTGGAGAGGTAACGGTTAAGGGCTCTCCATGATATCACGTACACTTCGGACACACCCAGCAGGGGTGTGGAGGGGAGTGCTGAGTAGTCTGAGTGAGTTCAGTCAGTGACTCGAAAGAGTTAGGAAGTGCAGTCTTTGTGCAGTTCAGAAAGTGGAGTCCAGTAAAGGTGAGCCAGTTCACCTCAGCCTGGTCAGAGCTGTGCCCCACTAGAGGACGGACTGAGACATCTGTTGAGAGTCTGAGCAAATCGAAGGGCATAGTGGAAGAGAACAGAAAAGTGCCATAGGTATAGAATACCTGCACATTGTTACCGGTCACTGGAGACCGAAGCATCACCATAGCTTCATGCATGGTGGTAGGAAACCCAGAGGCTTACCGGACCTTAGGTAACGGAAAGCAGCCCCTGAAGAGTCAGTACGTAACTGGGGTCAGGGAGAGTGAGAACCTTGAGTCAGTGCACGACAGGAATTGGAACTCAGCTCTCTCAGAAGAAGGCTCCAACCACAAAACTGACCGGGCAGCACAGCTTTGGAATAGCTGGAGATTATAGAGGGAACTACGCTTCATGCTGGTTGTACTCATCATCATTTGAAAGTAAAGGAGGCCCCTAACTTGCTTAGCCGTTGCCTCAAAGCTCATCCTCCATCAACCCCATCAGCCTCCCTGGGACCTGCCTGAACAACTTGAAGTAAAGAGGTATGGAAAGACGCTGATGTGTGAGACTGTGTTATTTGATTGCATTCCTGCACTACCCTATCATTACTATCGACCTGAGGGAAGAGTCCCACCTGTAGGGGACCCGACATCTAGCTGCCTCACCATCCCCTCAGAGATCTACAGCAGCGCTGGTACAAATTACCAGAGACTACAGGTGGCGTCACGAACTGTATATATATATCCCCTGTAAATATACCCCCCAACATACGCCTGACCGCCAGGGCTACAGACCGAGCCACCGCTACCTGTGACAATCCCATAGACTTCTACGGGCTCGGCTCTGAGTACCCCATTGCCCTGGAAACCCACAATTGTGGTGCGTGGTCGAGACATACATTATCCTGCATATTAGGTATGGAGCATTAGAACTGTTGTATATTGTATAATACAGCAGTGTATGCGACACTACGCTGTATATACCATATATTATACATGGCAGTCGCGCTCATGTCAGCAGCGGTACCAGCAAGTCTGAGGATTGCAGTGCGATCCTCACATGAGTTATACGGCCGTCTGTCTATGCCCTTGTTATAATAATACTGAAATATTAATCTATTATTAAAGTATTAAGGAGCTCACAAGTAAAAAAAAGCCCCCTACCTCCCTTGTCCCCCACCCACACCCCAGAAGCCCATCGTCTCACATGCACCCCTTTCGTGTTCTGTCCCACTGACCCCACAATACCCCCATCCTCTTACATTCAACCCCAGTGACCTGTCCACCTCCCTCACAATACCCCATCCTCTCACATCAACCCCTGTGCGCCAGCCCCCACAATATCCCTATCCTCTCACATTAACCCCCCCAGTGCCCTAGCCCCGACAATACCCCATACTCTTACATTCACCCCAGTGCCCTGTACCCCTCCCCCACAATACCCCATCCTCTCACATTAACCCCCCCAGTGCCCTAGCCCCCACAATACCCCCATCCTCTTACATTCACCCCAGTGCCCTGTACCCCTGCCCCACTGTACCCCCATCCTCTCACATCCCCCCACAGTGACTATGACATGCCTGAGCAGAATGAATTTAATAAATTCCGTCCCCTCTTACCATGAAGCTGCAGGCAGTGGCTGAGGCAGGAGCAGGAAGTGTCCAGTGTCTGCACACAGAGGGCACTAGGACCCAGTGTGCCTGAGACAACCAGAGCCTGCACGTGCACAGCAGAAAGTGAAACTACAGCTGCTGCTGACCAGGAAGGAAGGAAGAAGCTCCTCTCTGGTGAGACAGCAGCTCCGTGCACTGCGCACATTACTCCCATGGTACCGGATCACCGCTCTGATTCTCCCCGGTTCGGGGAACCGGCTGCTTTTTGAACAACCGGTTCCATCGAACCGGGGAGAACCGGCTGAATCCCACCCCTGAGAGGAGGCATGGAGAAGGTCATGTGGTCAGATGAGATCAAAATAGAACTTTTTGGTATCAACGCTACTCGCAGTGTTTGGAGGAAGAAGGAGGAGGAGTACAACCCCAAGAACACCGTCCCAACCATGAAGCATGGTGGGGGAAACATCAAACTTTGGGGGTTCTTTTCTGCCAAGGGGACAGGACGACTGCTCCATATTGAAGGGAGGATGAATGGGGTCATGTATCGTGAGATTTTAGCCAACAACCTCCTTCCCTCAGTAACAAAATTGATGATGAGCCGTGGCTGGATCTTCCAGCATGACAAGGACCCGAAACACACAGCCAGGGAGGGCAACTAATGAGTGGCTCCGTAAGAAGCATTTCAAAGTCCTGGAGGGGCCTAACCAGTCTTTAGACCTGAACCCAATAGAAAATCTTTGGAGGGACCTGAAACTCAATGTTGCCCAGCGACAGCCCCGAAACCTGAAAGATCTGGAGAAGATCTGTATGAAGGAGGGGGCCAAAATCCCTGCTGCAGTGTGTGCAAACTTGGTCAAAAACTACAGGAAACGTCTGACCTCTGTAACTGCAAACTAAGGTTTCTGTACCAAATATTAAGTTCTTCTTTTCTATTGTATCAAATACTTATTTCCTGCAATAAAATGCAAATTAATTATGTAAAAATTCTAAAATGTGATGTTCTGGATTTTAGTTTTAGGGTATGTTTCCACGGTCCGGAAACAGTCAGGAATTGCTGCGTGTTTGATGCTTTGCGTTGGCACAGCGTCAAACACGCAGCGTCCAGATGTTACAGCATAGTGGAGGGGATTTCAAGAAATCCTGTCTCCACTATGATTACAAACACGCAGGCGGAAGACCTGCATTTACGGACATGCGGCGCGTCTTTTTAGACCGCAGCATGTCCTATTCCCTTGCGGCGACGCTGCGGCGATGCAAGGGAAATAACACAGGGCTGTGTAGCCCTGCGGTCATTCTGGATGTGTTCCGGATGTGTTCCATGAACACATCCGATTGACCGCGCGTTCAGAAGGGGGCGGGGCTTTGGGCGGAGCGGACTTCCCGCTCCATCCAAAGAGCTGTGTTTCCTGAACGTGGAAACACAGCCTTAGATTCTGTCTATGTCTGTAGAATGCTGCATAAAAGCTTCTATTTATGCCAAAAATAGAGCAAAATGCAAAAAAGCAAAAACTGATTGCTGTGTAAGAGCCAGATTGAGAGTATGGCGGCGCTGTAGAAGAATAAAAGCAGCAATCTGTCCCACCTTATCCGTCCCACCCTGCCTAAAGGTGCTATACAGTGACTCTCCTATCGCTTTCCCTATCAACTACATTAATTTTCTTCTCACACACTAAAGCTGGGGCCGAACGGTTCCTATGGTTGCAACACAAGTAGCGCACAGATTTCAGTATGCAGCTCCTTTTTGCAGCATCATGCAGATGAATGGTGTCACATTGTGACCCACAAGGGACCGAGACAAGCAAATAGCAAAGGATTCAACTGGTAGTAACTTTTACCGATTTGCTTGTTGCAGTATCTTGTGAGTTGCAAATTTTTTTTTTTTAGCTCTCTGCCCATTTAGCCTCGGCCTAATCGTTGCTGGTGTCACACACTATTTATCTGACAATGCCCTAAATTAGCAAAAGATGAAAGCGCTTGGAGCGTCTCCCAGTTTGGAGGCTCAGTACACTTTTCATTATTACGACACTCAGTTTATTTCATTGGGCATGATTTTCTTTCCCCTGTGATGGTGCTGTAAAGAAGTGGAATACATTGGGTTCCTCTTTATATGACGACTTACTGTGTGATCCTGATAAGAGGAGCGTTCCTTAAAAAAAAAGGCATTGTGAAAAACATCTTTAAAAACAAATTATTATCGCTATTTTTTCTCTTCTCGCGTCATCACATATAATGACAGAGTAAATCCTCCCTGGTGATCTTCTCTTTTTATTTAGTTTTTATTTACCGACGAAGAAGTTAGCGATTACTAGAATTTGCATAATATAAGGAACATCTCACATTCCTCTGTTATTTCTGTTCCTCTACAAGCCCGAAATGTCCTACAAGAAATACTGACACTTTGTGTATCTGACAAGAAAAGCAGGCAGACCTAATTTTATTATTGTTATGCAGTACTTTAATTACATTAATATATTTGCTTGTAAATCATGTTAAAGCGAACCTGTCACCGGTTTGGGCCAATATGACGTAAGGCAATCACCTTTCAGCCTGATATACGTACAGTATTCTATAATGCGGTATATATGCCCACAACCCAACCTGTAAGACAAGAAAAATACCTTTCATTACACTTACCTGCGGTGCGGGGTGGTCCTGTCCAAGGGGTGTCGCTCTTCTTGGTTCGGCGCCTTGCATCTGCTTATGATCGCAGTCGTCCTTCTTGCTTCATGTGGATAACGTGTCCCTATGCCATCCACACAATCTCCTCGGCACCCGCGCTCCTGTGCAGGCGTACTTCTCTGACCAGAGCTAAGTACTGCAGTGCATAGGCACTGGGAAAGGTCAAAGAGCCCCGGCGCATGCGCACTGCAGTACCTTGATCTGCCCTCAACAGGTCAGAGAAGTACGCCTGCGCAGGAGCGCGGTGCCGAGGAGATTGTGTGGATGATGTAGGTCTGGTTGGGGGCCGATATACAGCATTATAGAATACTGCATATCAGCCCTGAAAGGTGGTGGTCTTATTTCATATCGGCCAACAGGTTCGATTTAATGAAACTTTTATTGTAATATGCTATACTGCTGCTACATATACCCCTCGCTTGTATCGGCACATTGCTTGAGAAATGCTGTTTACAGCTGAAACGTCACCACTCCAGATGAGAAAATAAAATCTCTTTTTTCACCTTAATTTTTTGGAGTGATGCCTACTTGTTATGTTTTGGTAGCTGAGGAGAATAAGCAAAAACGGCAATACACCAGAGAGGCTGGAACCTATTGGATTGCAGTAACCTGAACTAACCACACAACTAGAGGTAGCCGTGGAGTGTTCCTACGTTGATCCTAGACGCCTCGTCACAGCCTGAGAGATAACTACACCTAAAGGCAGAAAGATGAAAGCTATCTGCCCCGGAGCAGATCCCCAAAGAAAATAGGACGCCCCCAAACATGTAATGGCGGTTAGACAAGAAGAAGCACGGACACAGACAGAAAATAGAATGAGCAAACGCTGGGGCCCAATCTGTCTAGACAGAAAAGTACAGGAAAGGATACTCACTGCAATCCAAAAAAAACCCTAAAAAGTACCAACTCTTCTGATTGCAAAAACACCTGAGATCACACGATCTCTACCACCTAAATCAGTTCTCTGGTGTAACAAAACTAAGCCGCAGCCACTGAAAAAACAGGAAAAAGCAAATGAACAAACAACAGTGGCTCCAGATAAACTGAGAGGAGCACAAGCCCCCGGAGGGGACCTGGCTGACCTCCACAGAAGTGCAGGGAACAATGCAAAAAGCAAGAACAAAAATAAAAGCAGAAAATATCTTATCTGATAGCAGAAGATGCAGGCAAGACTCAGCAAACTTCCAAATGAACCAGGAACCACAATTGATCACCGGCAACCATCATGGGAGGGAACCTCACTTATATCAGACCAGTCCGTGATCCCAGATTGCCATTCCTCGCTGAAAGGTTCAGTACTGTCTGTAACCACCAGAGGGAGCCTCTGCTCAGAAACCATCTCTAACACATTCATAACACCTACTGTTCTTATATGATATCTCTCTATCTATCTATCATCTATCTATCTATTTATATATTTATCTATCCCATCGCCATTCTTCATTTCCATGTGAACAACTCCCATATACTTACAGTTAGGTCGGCCGATGGTGGTTAAAGTGCAGGACGCTGATGCCGTCTTATTTTCTCTTTGAGCACATATAGATATTTTTATCATTAATAGTTTGGAATAGACTCTAAAATAACTTCCAGCACATAAAGGAGCAGTCTTTGTATAGTAAAGGCATGGTGTACAGGGAAATTATGTCTGCCCCCTATATCATGTTGTTCACTGGTCATCCTTCAGACCAAAATGAAGAGTTACTTTTCTATTAGTGACCACTGATTGTTGGTGACGAGCCAGCAGAGTCAGTCTCTCAGCTCTCTCTTCCAGCTCAGACCGAACATCAGTGGCCGCTGAGTGGTTGTAGAGGCCACATTTCTTTCCTTACTGGAGAAGGGAGCCTGGAGACCATTGCGGACCATGTGCAGTAGTGCTGAGAGCCTGGTTGGTTAATATTGTGTTTTATCTTTTTTTATGTAAGACCAACAAGAGCACATATTTTACGTTTAAAAATAGTGAAGAACCCATTAAAATTTACTTTGAGTTCTCAAGTGCTAGTGTGTAGCCCAGCTACGCAGGCACACATGAAAATCCAGGAAAGTGCACTGGAAGGTAACAGCCAAAGCTTGATAACCATTCACTCATGTCACACTCTTTAGACACACCCATAGGGGTATATAAGTTTGGTGGGTGTCATCATAGAGTCAGTCAGTTTCCTGTCTTCGGACAGAGGAGTTTGTTTCCTGTCTTCGGACAGAGGAGTCATCTTCCTGTCTTAGGACAGTGAGTCAGTGAGATTGGTTTCCTGCTAAGTTCAGAGCAGAGACTTCAGCCGCCTGTCCCAGGACAGTGAAGTCCAGTCGACAGAGGTCCTGGACTAGGAGAATACTGAGAGCTGCTCATCGAGCCCAAACAGGGAATCTGTGATTCGATTTCTATGCAGCAGTGCTTATGTTAAGAGCGGAAAGCAGGGCGAAGGGCACAGTGGAGAAGACAGAGCAGTGCCTTAGGTATTGGATTACCTGCACTAAATCACCGGTCACTGGGGACCGAAGCGTCATTATTGTTTCAGGCATAGTGACAAGAAAACCAGAGGCATCTGGACTATAGGTCGCAGAGTGCAGCCCAAAGCGTCAATACGTAACCGGAGTCAGGTGGAACAGGGACTTTGAGCCTGATCAGCAAAAGTAAGGACTTAGTTTCATCATTAGAAGGCTTCACCACAACGTTGGCCGGGCAGTACAGCTATTGAGACAGCTGGAGAATTTAGAGTTAACTTCGCTTCAGGCAAGTTGGACTCACATTATATGGAAGTTAAGGAGGCCTCTAACCTGCTCGGCTGCTACTGAAAGTGCACTCTCCACCCCGACCAGCTTCCCGGGACCTGCTTGAACCATCATCAGTAAAAGGTATGAAAAGAAGCTGCATTGTGTTTGGCTGAATTATTACTACACCCTGCATCATAACCCCCATAGACTTCCAGGGACACGTCTCACCTGTGGGAGACTTACTACCAAGCTGCCCCATAACATCCCCTGTGAAAGTCCTCATAGCAGCGCTGGTACAATTACCAGAAACCACAGGTGGCGTCACGAACTTTCCTAATAATCCCCTGTAAATATTCCCCCATCGCATTGACTGCCAGGGCCACGGACCGAGCCACCGCTACCAGTGACAACTCCCATGAATCATGGGCTCGGCTCCGAGTACCCCATAGCCTGGTATCCACAATTGTGGTGCGTGAGTCAAACAAAACTTGGCGTCACGAACAGGATCGAAACTTGCAATTGTGAGTACTGTGTGCCTATATTGAACTGTTTGTGTGGAAAAGACTGTTTGCTGTTTTGGCGCCAAATACCGCCATTTTACCGCCAAGTTGGCGCCCTGAGGCCTGGTGAAGAAGGTGGGCGTGCATTCGTGGGCGTGTACCCCCCCTGAAGGCGCGAAAGATATGGCCGCCCTCTCCAAGGCCTATTACAATGTGAGATCCAGCCCCACTGCTAAAGAAATACGCCTCCTCTTCATCCTCTATGCGAAGAGGAGGAGACGCAAATCCCGCCTCCACGGAAAGGACCAGAATGTTCCTGTTGGATACACGGAGGTACCTGGACCGAGATGGCGGAAGGACAGGAGAGTCAGTGCCCAGTACCGGAGGACTGTCTGCCTGTGCCGGAGCTGTCCCCAGATCGGGACACCGACCCCGCCATGATGGAGCTGCGGAGGGAGAACGCAGAGCTGAAGAAGAAGCTGCAGAATCGTGCAGTTCGACAAGAGACGGAGAGACGCTGGCGCACCCAAACACAGCGGCTGCTGTGGGATGCCATGTTCTCTCCCACAAGTGAAATACCGTCTCTTGATACCCCTCTATCACTGGATTATCCAAAGGCCCTGATGAAAAAGGCTGCGGAGCGACTGGAGGCGGACACCAGATATGCTGTACCTGATCCCACCGATGGAGCGGTGGAGGCGAAGGAGGCTGAGGAGGTCCTGCCCGTTCCGGAATGTCAGCCAGGTCAGGAGGCCGCAGTGGATTGCCGTTCCCCGGCGGGACACCGGAGGGTTCCTGCCCATCGTTGCCAGAAGTCGACTGGGACGAGATGGAGCGTATTGATGACATCACATATGCCGTCCAGTGGGAAAGAGAGATGCAGTGTCGTGAAGAGGAGCAGCGACGCCGGCAGGAGGAAGAGCGGGAGGTGCAGCGGAACCGACAACGGCAGTATGAGCAGTTGGTCGCTGATAAGGAGATGGTCCGCAACGACAAAGGTACCTTGCGGGAACCGCGGCGGCAGGGGTGTGTTACAGAGTTCCAGCTCCGCAAGGGCTGGGGCTTCATCAGAGAACCGGGCCTCTATGCAGGGGTCTTTGTCAGCCGTAGGGACGTTTGAATCCCACCTGCCCATCGGACACCCGGGGAGGGACCTGATGAATGGGGACATTGTTAGTTACACTCGTCACTGGGGCATGAAGGGGTGGTATGCCCTGAATGTGTCCATCGTTAGTGACCCCGTCCCCGACGCCGGTAACGTCAACACTACCGAAGCGTCCCCGTCTCGAGCGTCCACAGCACCAGGCCGTACTTCAGCATCGCCACCTACATCGCAGACATCGACCTGCTCTAAATCGCAATCAACCAAGTCGCAATCTGTACAGCAGCCCAAGTCTCAGCCAGCGCTGCGCCTAAACCGCAAACTGCGACCAAAATAGTACCGCAAAATGTAGTGGCACCTGTAGCAACGCAATCGGCGTCTCAAAAGAAGAAGCACCCGGGTGCCCCTAGCGGTTCGCACAAGGACTGTAGCGACCCAGACCCGATAGCAGGTCACGACCTGTTTGTCATGCACTCTAAGGAGCATCGCGTTGTTCCAGCCCCCGGGGTGGAAGACGTAATTGAAAGCAAGAAAATGTGAGGACCGGTAGGACCCAGACAGGGGTTTACCGCAACCAAGAAGTGTAAAAAGTTTTGATAAAAAAAAAAATTGCTGTATTGCACTTTATTGCTATGTATAGTGTATACTAATGTTTACATATTGAGTAGAATACCCGGCTGGGTAAAAGGAATTTTGAAAAGTTGAAGAATTTTGAGAAATTAAAAAGTAATATGTTGATTGCATAGTTTTACATATAGAATACCCTGTTGGGTAAAGCAAGTAAGTGAATACTTGAAGTATATATGGATATATAATGTGAATACGAAAGTTAAAAATTAGAATGTGAATATTTGACAATTGAAATATATATATGTGTCCTTAACCATGTCATGGACTGAGAGGCTGAGGACTGTGCCAGCCCAGAACTTATCTTTGTACATAGTTGCGCTTCGGTGCATTATATTGGTTTTACATAAAGCCACTACAATTAACTACCTCAGAAGAAAAACCCGTGTGGTGGGCCCAGAGGAGGTCTGCAATAAAGTCCTGCAGCCCACCCAGGACCCACGTGGGAGGTTTTTGGTGCGGGTCCTCCACAAGTATCTTGTATATATGAACACGTTTGATGTTTTGATACTTTTGTATTTTCTTACTGTACATATTGTAACGTTCAAGAAATCCTTACCTCCCGGATGGGAAGAGTTATAATGTTTATTGTTATTGCAAAACAAAATATTCTTTTTGTCTTTTACAGCCCGGGAGTGCTGTGTTTTACCAAGGGGGGATGTGTAGCCCAGCTACGCAGGCACACATGAAAATCCAGGAAAGTGCACTGGAAGGTAACAGCCAAAGCTTGATAACCATTCACTCATGTCACACTCTTTAGACACACCCATAGGGGTATATAAGTTTGGTGGGTGTCATCATAGAGTCAGTCAGTTTCCTGTCTTCGGACAGAGGAGTTTGTTTCCTGTCTTCGGACAGAGGAGTCATCTTCCTGTCTTAGGACAGTGAGTCAGTGAGATTGGTTTCCTGCTAAGTTCAGAGCAGAGACTTCAGCCGCCTGTCCCAGGACAGTGAAGTCCAGTCGACAGAGGTCCTGGACTAGGAGAATACTGAGAGCTGCTCATCGAGCCCAAACAGGGAATCTGTGATTCGATTTCTATGCAGCAGTGCTTATGTTAAGAGCGGAAAGCAGGGCGAAGGGCACAGTGGAGAAGACAGAGCAGTGCCTTAGGTATTGGATTACCTGCACTAAATCACCGGTCACTGGGGACCGAAGCGTCATTATTGTTTCAGGCATAGTGACAAGAAAACCAGAGGCATCTGGACTATAGGTCGCAGAGTGCAGCCCAAAGCGTCAATACGTAACCGGAGTCAGGTGGAACAGGGACTTTGAGCCTGATCAGCAAAAGTAAGGACTTAGTTTCATCATTAGAAGGCTTCACCACAACGTTGGCCGGGCAGTACAGCTATTGAGACAGCTGGAGAATTTAGAGTTAACTTCGCTTCAGGCAAGTTGGACTCACATTATATGGAAGTTAAGGAGGCCTCTAACCTGCTCGGCTGCTACTTGAAAGTGCACTCTCCACCCCGACCAGCTTCCCGGGACCTGCTTGAACCATCATCAGTAAAAGGTATGAAAAGAAGCTGCATTGTGTTTGGCTGAATTCTTACTACACCCTGCATCATAACCCCCATAGACTTCCAGGGACACGTCTCACCTGTGGGAGACTTACTACCAAGCTGCCCCATAACATCCCCTGTGAAAGTCCTCATAGCAGCGCTGGTACAATTACCAGAAACCACAGGTGGCGTCACGAACTTTCCTAATAATCCCCTGTAAATATTTCCCCCATCGCATTGACTGCCAGGGCCACGGACCGAGCCACCGCTACCAGTGACAACTCCCATGGAAATCGATGGGCTCGGCTCCGAGTACCCCATAGTCCTGGTATCCACAATTGTGGTGCGTGAGTCAAACACTAGCTTGTTAGTCGATCTGCAGTTGGAAATCTTGTCCCTCAATGTCAAAGTGTTAATTCACGCATTTTCTCACCCTACAAAAGTGAGTGACAGAAAGGGGACAACTCCTATTCAATTTAGTGTAGATGAACAGTGTATAACGGACCACCACTGGTGACCAGGACTGGGAGTGCCTTGTTTTGGGGATCTATTAGGGTCCCTGCTATGTACGGTAGCTGAGGAGGACAGGAACAACAGCAAGGTAGCCGAACACCTGAGATGTTGGTAACTAATGGGTTGCAGAAACCTGAACTAACCACACAACTAGAGGTAGCTGTGGAGCGCTCCTAGGATCACCTAGACGCCTCGTCACAGCCTGAGAGCTAGCTATACCTAAAGATAGAAACAGGAAAGCTAACTGCCCCGGAGTAGAGCCCCAAAGGAATAGGCAGCCCCCAAACATATAATGGCGGTTAGACAAGATGAAAACACAAACGCAGGCAGAAAACAGATTGAGCAAACGCTGGGGCCACAAGCTGACTAAATAGGAAAGGACAGGGGAGATTACTTTCTGCAACCCAGAAAACCCTACAAAAATCCAACAATTCTGATTACAAAAATACTGAGATCACACGATCTCGTCACCCACTAAATCAGATCTCAGTGTGAACAAAACCAAGCTGCAGCCGCTGAAAAAGCAGTAAAAAGCAAATGAAAAACAACAGAGGCTACAGACAAACTGTGAGGAGCTCAGGCCCCAGGAGGGAACCCGGCTGTCCTCCACAAATGTGCAAAAAACAATGCAAATAGCAAGCACAAAAATAAAAGCAGAAAATATCTTATCTGATAGCAGAAGATGCAGGCAAGACTCAGCAAACTTCCAAATGAACCAGGAACCACAATTGAGACAAGAGCAATTGATCACCGGCAACCATCATGGGAGGGAACCTCCCTTATATCAGACCAGTCCGTGATCCCAGATTGCCATTCCTCGCTGAAAGGTTCAGTACTGTCTGTAACCACCAGAGGGAGCCTCTGCTCAGAAACCATCTCTAGCACATTCATAACAGGTCCCAATATCCTGAGTCATAAAGTTGTTGACCCCAATCGGCGATGGTCCACCGTTCTACCCCACTGCCATCATTCAACAGTGAAAATGGAACAACGCCTCTACTACATCTATTTTTTATTTATTTTGGTATTTAACGACCTTCGCCTCGATCTCGAGCCACGGTGACTTGATGGATGAACGTTCTGTAGGAAGAATGATCTTGTGTAAGTCTAGGTAGGTCGACCAGGGTCTTCTCTGTCATTACCTTCATAACATTAAGCCATCTGGTTGGTGGTTTTCATCTTCGCCTTTTTCCTTCTACTCTTCTGACCATAATGTCCTTCTCCAGTGATCGCTCTCTTCGTACGATATGTCCAGTCATACTTTGGTGATCCTTGCTTCGAGTGACACTTCTGACTTGATTTGATCCAAGATTAATTAGTTTGTTCTTCTGGTCATCCATGGTCTTGGTAACATCCATCTCCAGCACCACATTTCGAAGGCGTTAATTCTTCTTCTGTCTTGTTTTTATCGTCTACTACATCTACAAGTGTCTAACAAATTTTTTGTTTTAAAGTTTCCAAACTTTATGACTTTTTCTATGAGACAGATTTTAAGGAATTCTCAAACTTTGCTTCCTCTCTACTCCTGCTACTTTCCTTTCTTAAATGCCAACTTGTTTTTAACCTTCTAGCTTATATATAGAAACTCCACCCTTACCTAGCACCCAAATATCTCCCCCGAAAGGAATATATACGTTACTTTGTGATTGTCACGTATGAGGTCATTGATCACACACCTTGGTGCACTCCCTGCTTCCTCTATGTCTTAATTTACATATATATGTGTGTGTGTGTGTGTCTCTATACTGTACATAAAGGGAGAGGGAGAACATATTCTGGACATTTTGCCTCCATGAGGACCTGTCTGGATATTTATTTTTTTTGTGTCAAGGTGACTTCTTTGCTGTCTTCTACCTTGATTTAATATTTGTATTAAATATTTATTCACCATGTATACTGCAGGGACCACGCGAGTGATTATCCTGGGGATTGTACTGTTACTGACCGGTAAGAAAATGACACTTTTATCTATTATATTATGCTTTATCTTATTGTGCATTTATTATATCATTTTTTTTATTGAACTTACCTCCATTTTGTTGGGATTTTGCTTCATTTTTTTAATTGTATGTATTTGATATTGTTTTATGGTTTTTATTGTACTATGCTTTTATATTATACTGTTTTATTTTTACTTTTATTATCTACTGTATTTTCTTATATTGTGTTATAGTGACTGGAATTAGATTGTTTTATAATACTTTTATTTTTTTACTGATATACTTAATAATTACACTTATTCTATTATTAATTATTTTATATTATTTTTTATTTAGCTTAATTATTTTATTTGCACAGTATGATGTGTTCAACAATATATTTATATATCACTTGTTTTATTTTTATAATATTTTTGTAGGTAAAAGAATATTATAATAATTATTTCTATGACTTTTTACATCATAATGAATTATTTGATGAACTTCCTTACCTTACCAGTAGTTTAGAAATGACCATCATTGGAGATCATGCGGTCACCAGCTATACTAGGTGGCTCTAATACCGTAATTATTTTTCCTAATTTTTGGTTACTTTAGATGCTTTTTTTGCTCTCTTTAGACAATCTACTTTTACTATGTTTTTTTCTGTATCAATTCTTGATATTTCACGGACGATGCATAGAACAATATTTGGTCATGTACCCATGAGTGCACTCCTATGTGGTGCAGCACTGAGATCAATAGCCACGCTCTGAAAAATCCTCAATTGTTAAAATTTGATGATTTTTATTTTTTTAAATAATTGCATGTATTTCGGGCTAAAAATCATTTTTGCAATTGGGTTTTATTAAAAATTTTGCACCATATTAATTTTACAGGCACTTTGTTTTCCGACACATTCAACTTTGATGTGGTCTGTGGTCATTAATCAGCTTAAAGCAGGTCAGATAAAGACAGATAGAAAAAAGTTACAGACTCTCCATCAGACCATCAGAACAAGCTCACTCACAGATTCTCAGCTGTATGCACACTAAACAATATCGCTAACGGATCACTAAAAAACGTCACTATTTAGCGATCCCGTTAGCGATATTGTTCATGCGGCAGCTTCCAGCGACGAGCTTCCTGCTGTGATCTCGCTCGTCGCTGAATCGCTCCGGACCCTATTTCATCGCTGGCGCTCCCGCTGGTAAGTATCTTATCGCTGTGTGGCACCTTCTTAGCGATTTAGCGGTACTTTTGTACCGCTAAAGTCGTTAAGAAGATCGCTAACGGCGATAGCGTCGTTAACTATATCGCTAAATGCGGCAGCATTTAGCGATATAGAAACATCCGCTAGCGATCTCATTAGTATGCAACGCTAACGAGATCGCTAGCGGGATAGCTTAGTGTGGCAGCTATAGAAGGCAAACGTGCAACATTTTTTTTATGAAAAATGGTTTTTAGCCCCAAATAAATGTATTTAGGTAAAAAAATGGTGGTTCAAATGGTGTGAAGTAAAAAAAAAGATGCATATTTTGTCATTGAAGTCACTCCTTTTGTCTTTGGCCCCAATATTATCTGTCTATTATGGGTGCAGTGCATACTTCCCAGATTAAAAAATTGGCTGGGAAAAATTTCCATGACATGAGGGATTGATTCTATCAGCAGAAAAGATGTGACAAAACGAGGCACAAAGAGGATGTGATGACTCTTAGATGCATCATCAGCAAACATTGCTTTGTTTTCTGGATAAAAGCATTCCGCGGCCATTCATCGGGGATCCGATAGAGTCAGCGAACTCACAGTGCAAATATCGGAGGCCATACATTGAGTAACTGACTGTGGCACACCTGCTCACATTTCACCTTTGTTAGCCACCTTGTTTAAGGAACTTATCAGCTTTCTATAGGCTGTTGGTTAAGGTTTCCATCTACGTGACTGTATCGTTCCAGTAAGTGGACTAGATACATGACTTCATACTCCGGTCACAATGGCGTCATGATTCCATTACTCCTGATGAAGAGAATAACACTCTACTCTATCCAATATTAATGGAAACCTGATGATCCCATTATCATTCATTCAGATCAATTAAGATCTGCTACTAAATGGATCATATGGATCCATTACATTCGACTATATGGAACCATGATGCCGGTGGTCACTCACCCTCGTAGAATAGGACATTAGTGATGCAAAATTGCATGACCGTCATGATACAAATGTTTTATCTAGACCCTTACATCAAGTAACGCTGAGTTATCACCATGTCAGGGTTCCCGATGACCACTTCATTGGCATTATTTAAGGTCATTCGCCACTGATTCATTGAAGTTTTTAAGCCGGAATTGTGGCCTAAAAAACTATAAAAAGTTGCAACATTTTTGAGCAACGCAAAGTTGCCCAAAATGTTTGCGACTTTTGGACGGGATGTTACCCCACAAATCTTACTACAATGCCTGCCTGAAGATTTGTGGCGAGACGCACATATATGCTCACACCACTTCGTTTGCCTCTTAATGAATCGGGTGACTCACACTTCACCCCACCGCTTCATCAAGACCGGCATGAAAAATGTTGGTCTTGATGAATCAGAGTCGATGATTTTAATTAAGAAATGGAGTCTAAAATATGAAACTTTGGTCTCTGTTTGACCTCCTATCTGGTGGTTTCCATCTCTTCAGCCAGAAACAATAGCATGGTAGACTTCACTGTTGCATCCAGCTAAAAAGACTGACACAGCTAAAAAGGGTACAACTGAAGTCTAAAGTTTAATATTTTAGACTTTGCCTTATTGAAGACAATGGTTTCGTCTTGGGAACTGTCTGAATACCATTTTCGGCTATTTAAATGGAAGCCATCAACAAAATGCTAAGCAGAGACCAAGACGTGGTGTAAACCCCGCCTAAAAAGAAAGGGGCATGAACATTTTTATTTTCATAAAAAGTGTTTTCTAATTCTTGTAATACACATGGAAACCACGTAAGTCAAGGTCTCCTGTTATGTTTCGGTAGCTGAGGAGTGCAGGTAAAAAAGGCAATACACCAGAGCAGTTGGAATCTATGAGATTGCAGTACCCTGACTAACCACCACTACTAGAGGCAGCCGTGGAGCGTTCCTACGTTGGTCCTAGACGCCTCGTCACAGCCTGAGAAACTAACTACACCTAAAGATAGAAATAGGAAAGCTATCTGCCCCGGAGCAGAACCCCAAAGATAATAGAAAGCCCCCAAACATGTAATGGCGGTTAGACAAGATGAAATACTGACACAGAAAGAAAATAGTATGAGCAAACGCTGGGGCCCAAACTAACTAAATAGAAAAGGATAGGAAGGGTACTTACTGCAATCCCAGAAAACCCTGAAAGGCACCAACTCTACTAATTTCAAAACACCTGAGATCACACGACCTCTTCCACCTAAATTAGTTCTCTGGTGTAACAAAATCAAAACAGCAGCCACTGAAAAAACTGGAAAAAGCAAAAGTACAAAACTGAGAGGGCAGAAGCCCCCGGAGGGGACCCTGAAGGCCCCCACAGAAGTGCAGGACAAAATGCAAAAATATAGCACAAACACAAAAGAAGAAAATGTCTTATCTGTTAGCAGGAGATGCAGACACGACACAGCAGGCTACAAGGGAAACTGGAATAAAGGATACAGACCAGAACAATTGATCACCGGCAACCCTGATGGGAAGGTGACTCCCTTATATAAGACCAGTCAGTAACACCTGATTCCCAGTCCTCACAATCTTCACTGGACAGACTAGCACCGCTTGTAACCACCAGAGGGAGCCTCTGCTCAGAACTCATCTCAAACCCATTCACAACAGTACCCCCCCCTTGAGGAGGGGTCACCGAACCCTCATTTGAGCAACCAGGTCGGTCAGGATGAGTTCTATGATACGCACGGATAAGTCTCCTAGCATGGATGTCCGAAGCAAACACCCAAGAATTGTCTTCCTGACCATAACCTCTCCATTTAACCAAATACTGGAGTTTCCGTCTAGAAAAACGAGAATCTAATATTTTCTCAACCACATACTCCAGATTGCCCTCAACCAAAACAGGGTCAGGAGGCACAGCAGCAGGAACCACTGGCTCAACAAACCTCTTCAACAAGGACTTGTGGAACACGTTATGGATCTTAAATGTCCCTGGAAGAAGCAAACGAAAAGAAACAGGATTAATAATCTCCATGATCTTATAAGGTCCAATGAACCTAGGCTTAAATTTAGGAGATGCTACTCTCATAGGAATATTCTTTGAGGACAACCAGACCAAGTCCCCCACTTTAAACCGAGGACCATCAGTCCTATGCCGGTTAGCAAACCGCTGGGCCCTCTCCTGAGAGAGGGACAACCTCTCCACTACCTGGTCCCAAATCAGTTGCATACGCTCCACAACAGAGTCAACACCTGGACAGACAGAAGCCTCCGTCTGTCCTGAAGAAAATCGAGGGTGAAACCCAGAAATACAGAAAAACGGAGACATCAAAGTGGCAGAGCTAGCCCTATTATTAAGAGCAAACTCAGCCAAAGGCAAAAAAGAGACCCAGTCATCCTGATCAGCAGACACAAAGCATCTTAGATAAGTCTCCAATGTCTGGTTTGTTCTCTCAGTTTGACCATTGGTCTGAGGATGAAATGCCGAGGAGAAAGACAATTGAACACCAGTTTAGAACAAAAAGTCCTCCAAAATCTGGAAACAAACTGGACTCCTCTGTCAGACACAATGTTCTCAGGAATGCCGTGTAAACGAACCACGTGCTGAAGGAACAACGGCACCAATTCAGAGGAGGAAGGCAACTTAGGTAATGGCACAAGATGTATAATCTTGGAAAACCTATCAGAAATTACCCAGATGGTGGTCATTCTCTGAGAAACAGGAAGGTCGGAAATGAAATCCATAGAGATATGGGTCCATGGTCTCTTGGGCACAGGCAATGGCATCAACAAACCACTAGAGCGAGAGCAAGGCTTGGAGCGAGAGCAAGTCCCGCAGGACTGCACAAATTCCCTGACATCACAAGACAAGGTAGGCCACCAAAAGGACTGACTAACCAAGTCTCTGGTACCAAAAATTCCGGGATGCCCAGCCAACGCGGAACAATGAATTTCAGACATCACACTCTTTTTCCACTGGTCCGGGACAAACAATTTTCCAACAGGGCAGCACTCGGGCCTATCCTCCTGACACCCCTCCAGAGCAAGTCTCAAATTGGGCGAGATGGCGGAAAGAACTACACCTTCTTTCAAAATAACAGAAGGATCAGATAACTCAGGAGAGTCCGCAAGGAAACTCCTCGAGAGGGCATCCGCCTTAACATTCTTAGTGCCAGGAAGAAAGGAAACCACAAAATTAAAACGTGTGAAAAACAAGGCCCACCTGGCCTGTCTAGGATTGAGTCGCTTGGCAGATTCCAGATAGACCAGATTCTTATGGTCCGTAAGGACCACCACCTGATGTTTGGCTCCCTCCAGCCAATGTCTCCACTCTTCAAAAGCCCACTTCATGGCCAATAACTCCCGATTACCCACGTCATAATTACATTCAGTAGGAGAAAATTTTCGAGAGAAAAAGGCACAAGGGTTACTTTTAGAGGTCTCTGGATCTTTTTGGGACAAAACGGCACCTGCCCCAATTTCAGAGGCATCAACCTCCACCTGAAATGGCAGAGAAACATCAGGCTGCCGTAGAACAGGAGCAGAAGTGAATCTCTGCTTAAGTTCCTGAAATGCAGAGACTGCCTCAGGAGGCCAATTCACCACATCAGAACCCTTTCTGGTCAAATCAGTTAATGGTTTAACAATAACCGAGAAATTACCAATAAATTTACGATAAAAATTGGCAAAACCCAAAAATCTCTGAAGAGCCTTTAATGAAGTAGGTTGGACCCAATCACAGATGGCCTGAACCTTGACCGGGTCCATTTCAATAACAGATGGGGACAAAATGAATCCCAGAAATGAGATCCTCTGTACGCCAAAAAGACACTTTGATCCCTTCACATACAGAGCATTCTCTCTCAAAATCTGGAATACAGTTCGAACATGTTTCACATGAGAGTCCCAGTCATTAGAAAAAATCAAGATATCATCCAAATAAACAATCAGAAATTTGTCCACAAAATCCCTGAAAATGTCATTCATGAAGGACTGGAAGACGGAAGGAGCATTAGTGAGCCCAAAGGGCATCACCAGGTACTCAAAATGCCCTTCAGGGGTATTGAATGCCGTCTTCCATTCATCCCCGTGCTTAATGCGAATAAGGTTATACGCCCCCCTGAGGTCAAGCTTGGTAAACCAAGTAGCGTTTTTCACCCTGGAAAACAGGTCAGAAATCAAGGGTAACGGGTATTGATATTTCACAGTAATATTGTTCAAGAGACGATAATCAATACACGGCCTTAAAGAACCATCCTTTTTGGCCACAAAGAAAAAACCGGCACCTAAGGGTGAAGAGGATGGTTTGATATGACCCTTCTCCAATGATTCCTTGATATAAGACCGCATAGCGTCATGTTCAGGTACAGACAAGTTAAAAAGGCGACCTTTAGGGAATTTACTACCCGCACTAATTCAATAGCGCAGTCATAGCTCCTATGGGGAGGCAAGGATGCAGATTTACTTTCGCTAAACAGATCAGAAAAATCAATCAAAAAGTCAGGAACATCCTGAGCCTGGGGGAGGCAGAAAAAACAGGAGTGTTAGTATTAACACACTGGCAGCCCCAACTGGTTACAGACACAGATTTCCAATCCAAAACAGGATTATGAGACTGTAACCAAGGAAAACCCAGCACGATAATGTCATGCAGATTATACAGAACCAAAAATTTGCAGCACTCCTGGTGATCAGGTTCAACCCTCATTATCACCTGAGTAGAAAACTGGGGTTTATTCTCAGCCAAAGGGTAGAATCGATCCCCAGTAGGGGAATAGACTTCTGTAGGGGTATCAAGGGAAATCCACAACGTTTAGCAAAATCATAATCCATCAGATTAATAGCTGCTCCAGAATCAACGAAAGCCTGAGCAGAAAATGAGGACAGAGAGCATATCAGAGTGACAGTTAATAAAAACTTAGTCTGAACACTACCCAAGACAACTGAGCGTGCAAAACGTCTTCCCCGCTTAGGGCAGACTGAAATAGCATGAGAGGCATCACCACAGTAGAAACATAACCCATTGCGCTTTCGAAACTCATGACGCTGTGCCCCAGACACCACTCTATCACACTGCATGGGTTCAGAAGCTGGTTCACAAGGCAACACCATTCCACGCATACTTCTCCGCTCACGCAAACGTCTGTCAATTTGAATCGCTAATGACATAGAATCATTGAGACCAGAGGGGACAGGGAATCCCACCATAACATCCTTTACATTATCTGACAGACCCTTCCGGAAAAGGGCTGCCAAAGCGTCGTCATTCCATTTGGTCAGGACTGCCCACCTACGGAATCTCTGACAGTATAACTCAGCATCATCAAGCCCCTGATTTAATGCCAACAAGGCTTTTTCAGCTTGATCAGTGACATTAGGCTCATCGTACAATAACCCCAAGGCCTGAAAAAATGCATCAACATCACTCAAAACAGGATCCCCAGGTATCAGGGAAAAAGCCCAATCCTGAGGATCGCCGCGCAGGAGAGAGATGATAATTTGAACCTGCTGCGCTGCGTTCCCTGAGGACTTAGATTTTAAGGCAAAAAACAATTTACAATTATTTTTGAAATTCTGAAACTTAGCTCGATCCCCTAAAAACAAATCTGGCATGGGAATCCTAGGTTCCACAACAGGCAACCCAGCAAGATAGATAGCAATACTCCGAACCTCAGTGGCAAGCTGATCCACACGGCCAGACAACTGTGCAAACTCCATTGAGAGAAAAGATCCTCCCCAGCACCCAGAGATACAGAGGGAAAAAAAAAATGCAACAAACAGAAAAATATCTCTGACAACTCTGACAACCTTTTTTCTTCACAATATTTTTTCCCTTCTGTGAGTACCATACAATTTTCAATTTTAGGCCGGTGATACTGTTATGTTTCGGTAGCTGAGGAGTGCAGGTAAAAAAAAGGCAATACACCAGAGCAGTTGGAATCTATGAGATTGCAGTACCCTGACTAACCACCACACTAGAGGCAGCCGTGGAGCGTTCCTACGTTGGTCCTAGACGCCTCGTCACAGCCTGAGAAACTAACTACACCTAAAGATAGAAATAGGAAAGCTATCTGCCCCGGAGCAGAACCCCAAAGATAATAGAAAGCCCCCAAACATGTAATGGCGGTTAGACAAGATGAAATACTGACACAGAAAGAAAATAGTATGAGCAAACGCTGGGGCCCAAACTAACTAAATAGAAAAGGATAGGAAGGGTACTTACTGCAATCCCAGAAAACCCTGAAAAGGCACCAACTCTACTAATTTCAAAACACCTGAGATCACACGACCTCTCCACCTAAATTAGTTCTCTGGTGTAACAAAATCAAAACAGCAGCCACTGAAAAAACTGGAAAAAGCAAAAGTACAAACATCAGTGGCTGAACAAAACTGAGAAGGCAGAAGCCCCCGGAGGGGACCCTGAAGGCCCCCACAGAAGTGCAGGACAAAATGCAAAAATATAGCACAAACACAAAAGAAGAAAATGTCTTATCTGTTAGCAGGAGATGCAGACACGACACAGCAGGCTACAAGGGAAACTGGAATAAAGGATACAGACCAGAACAATTGATCACCGGCAACCCTGATGGGAAGGTGACTCCCTTATATAAGACCAGTCGTAATGTAACGGGTCTGGTAGGTGGAACCACTGACGGAAACGGGTCTGGTTGGTGGAACCACTAAGCTTTATTATACAAGACAATTTACTTGCAAGAGAGCGGGTGGCATCCGGGAATAGGACAGGGAATCACGGCAATTAGCCAGGCAGTCTCTGGACAGGCAGGTTGTCACAATAAGTGACCAAGGAAGTCTCTGGACAGGCAGGTTGTCACGGCAAGTGACCTGGGCAGTCTCTGGACAGGCAGGTTGTCACGGCAAGTGACCTGGGCAGTCTCTGGACAGGCAGGTTGTCACGGCAAGTGACCAGGGCAGTCTCTGGACAGGCAGGTTGTCACGGCAAGTGACCAGGGCAGTCTCTGGGCAGGCAGGTTTGTCACGGCAAGTGACCAGGGCAGTCTCTGGGCAGGCAGGTTGTCACGGCAAGTGACCAGGGCAGTCTCTGAACAGGCAGGTTGTCACGGCAAGTGACCAGGGCAGTCTCTGGACAGGCAGGTTGTCACGGCAAGTGACCAGGGCAGTCTCTGGGCAGGCAGGTTTGTCACGGCAAGTGACCAGGGTAGTCTCTGGGCAGGCAGGTTGTCACGGCAAGTGACCAGGGCAGTCTCTGGACAGGCAGGTTTGTCACGGTAAGTGACCAGGCAGTCTCTAGACACGGCAATACGACCTGAGTGTGAGCCTCCTGGTAGGCTGCAGTCGATGGCAGATGATCGCTCCCAGGTGAGCAGCAAAGAGTCTCTGGAAAAGCGGGACTCTGCTGATGATGTCCGAACTCTAGATAGAGCTGCAGTCGGATGGCAGATGATCGCTCCCAGGTGAGCAGGCAAGAGTCTCTGCAATAGCCGGGGATCTCCGCAGATGATGTCCGAACCTCTGGATAGAGCTGCAGTCGGATGGCAGATGATCGCTCCCAGGTGAGCAGGCAACAGCCGGGGATCTCTGCTGAAGATGTCCGAACCTCTGGATAGAGCTGCAGTCAGATGGCCGACAGGCAAACAGACAGGTAACAGGCAGGCAACTGGAAACAGGAGCTGATGGCTGAAGCAGAGTTAGACTGCACAGAAACAACATTGCTCGGGCACCTCCATTAAGGAGGAAGCCCTTAATATAGGGTGGAGTCCACCAGCATTGGCTGGAGACTGATTTGGAAAATGCGCGCGGCTCCTTTAAGAGCGGGGGAGGGTGCGGGCGCGCGCCCTAAGGCCAGCAGCAGGGAAGGAGCGCGCGGGCCCAGCAGGGCGGAAGGAGGACGCCGAGGATGCCAGAGGCGCAGAGGAGGCTGGGAGCACTGAGGACGCTGAGCGCAGGTGAGGAGAGCGACGTCCCTGTCTGGCAGCAGGCAGGGACGCGGGCGCTACAGTACCCCCCCTCTAGGCCCCCCCCTTTTTAGGCCAGAAAAAAATTTAGCTAGGATGAGAGGGGCATGGATGTTCTCCCGAGGTTCCCAGGTTCTCTCCTCAGGACCAAACCCCTTCCAATCCACCAAAAAATAAGTCTTTTTTCCTACCCTTTTTGTGGCCAGAATGTTCTCTACCTCAAATTCATCATCAGCAGACACTGGAGCAGGAGGTGTACCTGTAGACTTAAAAAAGAGTTAAGAACCACAGGTTTGAGGAGAGATACATGAAAAGAATTAGGAATTCGCAAATTGACCGGGAGTTTCAATTTATAGGACACCGGGTTGATCTGACTGATGATCTCAAAAGGACCGATGAACCGAGGACCTAACTTGTAGGACGGAATTTTGAGTCGAACATATTTGGACGAAAGCCAGACTTTGTCCCCAGGACGGAATTGAGGAGGATCCAGACGTTTTTTGTCAGCATGTCTTTTCATGCGCTCGGATGACTGAATGAGTGCGGACCGGGTACTCTCCCAGATGGAGGAGAATTCTCTAACCAGAGATTCCGCAGCTGGATTGTCCACAGAGATGGAAACAGGGACAGGGATCCGAGGGTGTTGACCGAAGACTACAAAAAACGGAGACTTGGTGGAAGATTCGCTCTCATGATTATTGTAGGAGAATTCGGCCCAAGGCAGGAGCTCCACCCAGTCAGAATGGTGGGCATTAACGAAGTGTCGAAGATAACTGGTCAAATTCTGATTTATTCGTTCAACTTGTCCATTGGACTGTGGGTGGTAAGCGGAGGAAAAATCCAGGGTGACGTCTAGCAACTTACAAGTGGCTCTCCAGAAACGTGAGGTGAACTGAACCCCACGATCCGACACAATGTGACGAGGCAGACCATGAAGACGGAAGATGTGGCGGATAAAGTCTTTAGCCAACTCGGGTGCAGACGGAAGACCTGGCAGAGGAATGAAGTGAGCCATCTTGGAAAAGCGGTCAGTGACCACCCAAATGACTGTACAACCAGCAGAGACGGGAAGATCAGTAATGAAGTCCATGGCTATATGCTGCCAGGGGGCAGCGGGTACAGGAAGCGGAAGAAGACGGCCGGTAGGCAGGTGTCTCGGAACTTTGTTGCGGGCACAGGAAACACAGGCAGAAACAAAGTCTATTACGTCTTTGTGCAGGGTAGGCCACCAATAATGCCGGGTAATGAGTTGGAGGGTCTTTTTTTGACCAGCGTGGCCAGCGAGTTTAGATGAAGGACCCCAATGTAGGATTCTCTTCCGATCAGTTTCTGATACGAACGTCTTACCAGGAGGGAGACGATTTAAACTCACGGGAGCCACCTGCATCACTCTGGCGGGATCGATGATATGCTTAGGTTCCTCCTCGAGATCCGACACCAGGAAGGACCGGACAAGGCATCCGCCTTGATGTTTTTGTCAGCTGGGCGAAAATGCAAAAGAAAATCGAAGCGGGCAAAAAACAAGGACCACCGGGCTTGGCGAGGGTTAAGTCTCTGGGCATGCTGGAGGTATGCCAGATTCTTGTGGTCCGTGTAAATGATTACCGGATGAAGAGCCCCTTCGAGTAGGTAACGCCACTCCTCCAATGCCAACTTGATGGCCAATAACTCTCGGTCTCCTATGGAGTAGTTGCGCTCGGAGGAGGAGAAGAGTTTGGAGAAGAAACCGCAGGATACCATCCTCCCGGATGAAGCTTTTTGGGTAAGTACCGCTCCGGCTCCAGCAGAGGAAGCGTCCACCTCCAGAAGAACTGCTTGTTGCCATTCGGGCGATGCAGCACTGGAGCGGAAGAGAAGGCCTGTTTTAGAGAAGGAAGGCCTCCTCTGCTTCGGGCGTCCACTGTTTGGGGTTAGCATCCTTGCGGGTGAGCGCGGAGATTGGCGCAGTCCTGGAAGAGAAGTGCGGTATGAAGAGACGGTAATAGTTGGCAAATCCCAGGAACCGCTGAATGGCCTTCAACCCCTCCGGTCGGGGCCACTTCTCGATGGCAGACAATTTCTCCGGATCCATTCGTAGGCCTGTCTGAGAAATGATGTAGCCCAGAAACGGAAGCGATGTCTGCTCAAAGAGGCACTTCTCATATTTGGCGAAGAGGTGATTCTGCCTGAGCCTGAGCAGAACCTGACGAACATCCCTCCGGTGAGACTGAAGATCCGGAGAGAAGACCAAGATGTCGTCAAGGTACACCACAACGCAGGAGTAGAGGAGGTCCCGGAAGATGTCATTGACCAACTCCTGAAAGACTGCTGGAGCATTACAGAGACCAAAGGGCATCACCAAGTACTCGTAGTGGCCGTCCCGGGTGTTGAATGCCGTCTTCCATTCATCTCCTCGACGGATACGAACCAGGTTGTATGCTCCACGAAGATCTAGTTTGGTGAAGACTCTAGCCCCTCTAAGACGATCAAACAATTCTGGAATGAGCGGAAGAGGGTACTTATTCTTCACCGTGATCAAATTTAGGCCTCTGTAGTCAATACAGGGACGGAGAGATCCGTCCTTCTTTTTTACGAAGAAGAAACCTGCTCCCGCTGGGGAGGTAGATTTCCGGATGAATCCTTTTGCTAAGTTCTCCTCGATATATTCGGACATCGACCTGGTCTCAGCAGCGGACAACGGGTAAATACGCCCACGGGGAGGCGTGGTACCGGGTAGCAGGTCGATCGGGCAATCATATGGTCTATGCGGGGGTAATGTCTCTGCTTCCTTTTTATTGAAGACATCAGCAAATGACCAATATGGAATCGGGAGTCCTGGTAGATTAGCAGGAGTAGGAGAAGGACAGACGGGATGAACAGGCACCAGACAGTTTTATGACAGTCCTGTCCCCAGCGAAGAATCTCTCCATTCTGCCAGTCAAGCACAGGTGCATGCTTTTGGAGCCAAGGCAGACCTAGTAAGAAAGCATGAGAGAGTCCGGGCAGAACATGAAATGAGATGCTCTCAGAATGCAACATTCCCACCTGCAGGGTTATGGCTTCGGTGATAAGTCGGATGGGACGAGGTAGGAGGCCCCCATCCACAGCAGCAACAGATACTGGTTCAACAAGAGGTTTGGTGGGAATGCGATACTTCTCTACTAGAGCCTGTGACACGAGATTCCCAGCTGCTCCAGAATCAAGTTGGGCCATCTCGAAGTAACGGTTCTTACCGAGAAGAATTGAGACCGAGAGCAGCAGAGATGAAGAGGATTTATTTTTGTCTAGATTGACCTCTCCGAGCGAACCTAGACACAGGCGTTTCCCGACTTCTCCGGACAGGTTCGGATCCAGTGCTCCTTACTGCCGCAGTAGAAGCAACTTTTCTCGGCACGGGTGAGTCCTGACGGGCTTTGACCATCTTGGTCTGGTCGACCTGCATAGGCTCAGCAGTGTGCACCTGGGGAGAAACGGAAGGGGTTAAATAGGAAACTTTTTTTCACGGGTGACCTCTTTGGCTCGTTCCTGGAACCGTAGATCAATCCGATTGGCAAGATTTATTAAATCATCAAGCGAGGTTGGAATGTCCCGACCGGCAAGTTCGTCTTTAATACGGCCGGACAGACCCTCCCAGAAGACCGAAATTAGAGCTTCATTGTCCCAAGCCAGTTCTGAGGCTAGAGTACGGAACCGTATGGCATATTGACCAACGGTGAGACTTCCCTGACGGAGACGCAACAGAGATGATGCAGAGGAGGTCTTCCGTCCAGGTTCGTCGAATACCCTCCGGAAGGCCGAGAGAAAAGCAGGCAGGTCTGACACCAGAGGATCTTCTCTCTCCCAGAGAGGATTAAGCCAGGCCAGAGCCTCTCCGGTGAGATGGGACATGATGAAGGCAATTTTGGCCCGGTCAAAATTAAACTGGTGTGTCAGGAGTTCGAAATGCAGGGTGCACTGAATAACCCCGAGCCATAACAGGGTCGCCTCCATACCTAGGAGGAGCTGAAAGTCGGGGACCGGGAATGGAAACCACGGAATTGGGAGTCAGCGGGACTGCCGGATTATGAGTCATGGCTCCAGCGGTGGTTGCTGGTGATGGATTCAGAGTGTCCAAGCGGGAATTGACGTTCCGCAGGTGACCCAGGATAGCCTCCCCTGTTGAGACCTCTGGCGAGACAGCTCATGACACAGTTCCGGAAGTGAAGGGGTTTGGGTGCCACCGGGTTCCATGGCCCCGAGCAAACTGTAACGGGTCTGGTAGGTGGAACCACTGACGGAAACGGGTCTGGTTGGTGGAACCACTAAGCTTTATTATACAAGACAATTTACTTGCAAGAGAGCGGGTGGCATCTGGGAATAGGATAGGGAATCACGGCAATTAGCCAGGCAGTCTCTGGACAGGCAGGTTGTCACAATAAGTGACCAAGGAAGTCTCTGGACAGGCAGGTTGTCACGGCAAGTGACCTGGGCAGTCTCTGGACAGGCAGGTTGTCACGGCAAGTGACCTGGGCAGTCTCTGGACAGGCAGGTTGTCACGGCAAGTGACCAGGGCAGTCTCTGGACAGGCAGGTTGTCACGGCAAGTGACCAGGGCAGTCTCTGGGCAGGCAGGTTTGTCACGGCAAGTGACCAGGGCAGTCTCTGGGCAGGCAGGTTGTCACGGCAAGTGACCAGGGCAGTCTCTGAACAGGCAGGTTGTCACGGCAAGTGACCAGGGCAGTCTCTGGACTTATACACGGCAAGTAGGACCAGGGCAGTCTCGTGGGGGACAGGCAGGTTGTCACGGCAAGTGACCTGGGCAGTCTCTGGACAGGCAGGTTGTCACGGCAAGTGACCAGGGCAGTCTCTGGACAGGCAGGTTGTCACGGCAAGTGACCAGGCAGTCTCTGGGCAGGCAGTTTGTCACGCAAGTGACCAGGTAGTCTCTGGCAGCAGTTGTCACGGCAAGTGACCAGGGCAGTCTCGGACAGGCAGTGTTGTCCCCGGTAAGTGACCAAGGCAGTCTCTGAACAAACGGCATTACGACCTGATGCTGTGGAGCCTCCTGTAGGCTGCAGTCGGATGGCAGATGATCGCTCCCAGGTGAGCAGGCAAGAGTCTCTGAATAGCCGGGGATCTCCGCGATGATGTCCAAACCTCTAGATAGAGCTGCAGTCGGATGGCAGATGATCGCTCCCAGGTGAGCAGGCAAGAGTCTCTGAAGCCGGGGATCTCCGCAGATGATGTCCAAACCTCTGGATAGAGCTGCAGTCGATGGCAGATGATCGCACCCAGGTGAGGCAGGCAACAGACGGGATTCTGCTGAAGAGTCCGAACTCTGGAATGAGCAGCAGACAGATGGCCGACAGGCAAACAGACAGTTAAGGCAGGCAACTTGAAACAGGGCTGATGACTGAAGCGAGTTAGACTGCCAGAAACAAATTCTCGGCACTCATTAAGGAGGAGCCCTTATAAGGGTGGAGTCCACCAGCAGGCTGGAGCACTGATTGGCAGCAGGCAGGGAAGGAAGCGCGCGGGCCCAGCAGGGCGGAAGGAGGACGTCGAGGATGCCAGAGGCGCAGAGGAGGCTGGGAGCACTGAGGACGCTGAGCGCAGGTGAGGAGAGCGACGTCCCTGTCTGGCAGCAGGCAGGGACGCGGGCGCTACAAGTAACACCTGATTCCCAGTCCTCACAATCTTCACTGGACAGACTAGCACCGCTTGTAACCACCAGAGGGAGCCTCTGCTCAGAACTCATCTCAAACCATTCACAACAGTCTCCCACCTGAAGGCACCTTGGAAGACCATGTTGGAGTCATGCCTCGGTACCTACATCACATTTAGGGGCATCATATAATTTTGAAGGATTGTAGCCAAGGTATGTCACAAAGCTAAAAAGAGATATGGACTGTGCCAAAGAAGGTTGACAAAGACTCCTTCTCGATTAGGTTGCAGACTTTCAAGGGAAGTCATGTAAAATGAAATTGTGAAGACATGGTTGAAAAGTTGACATAAGGGTTGTAACAAAAGCAAGAGTAGAAGTAACTACCGCAACCTGGCTCTAGTAACTAAGGGGCCACTCAAGCACATCCACTATTTAGATAGGTCAGATAATACTTACTAATATTACTTTTTTGCTTTCTCTCATAGTGCCCCCTGTTGAAGCCCAGGCAAATTCATTTCTTTCAACATTACAAAGTTTCCTCGCTGCAATTGCTCAAGCTATTACGAATCTAATAAATCAGATAACAAATCTGACAAAGCCAATTACAGCACCAAATACAACAGCAAGCACAGCAATAATATCAAGCAGCACAACCAGGACTGCAACCAGCACTATACCAACTAAAACCAGCAATTCTCCAACTACTTCCACTACTGTGATCAGTACTTCCACAAGTACCACTCCGACTACATCTGTTACTATGACCAGTACTTCCACAAGTACTACATCTGCTAATGGGACCATTGCTTCCACAAGTCAGACTGAGGCTACATCTATGACATCGGCTACTGGAAAGAGTACTACATCTCCTTATTCATCGATCACTTCTAGTATGACTACTCCTACTACAGGTGCAGAAATCACAGCATTTACACCATCAGAATCTGCAGGAATCATTGATACTGGACCAACTACCCAGCTGATATCTACATTTGGCACAAGTCAGCAATCAACTACTGGGGCAATCAGTACGAAAATGTCTTCCACAAACGTTGCATCTTCATTCAATTATGACACCAGTAGTATACCAATATTATCATCATCCCGTATTGTACCTACAATCCAAACACTGACAACTGATACCTTCAGTTCCTCAAATTCAGTATCCACTTTATCAGTAAGCATAGAAACAAGTAATACTTCAACATCTTCTAGTGGTCAGACTGCATTCAGCAGCTCAGGCATTACTGCAAAAACTAGTAGCCAGTCATCATCGAGTAATGTTCTCACTTCAACTGCAGGAACTAAAGTACAATCATCATTATTACCTAACAGTCTATCAACCACAAATACTCAAAGCAGTAGCCAAGGATCATCAACAATCCCACAATTGTCCTCCAGTGTTGCAGTAAGTAGCCAAGCACCAACCAGTACTGAGGCTTTTACTAGTGGAACTAGTAATCTACCATCTTTTAGTGTCTTCACATCTTCAAGTGCAACTGGCAGCCCAGCAATCAGTAGTCAGCCACCAACAACCAACTCACCAACATTCTCTAGTGCTTCCACAAGTGGCCAAACATCCTTCGGTACAACAGCTCCAGCCATTGGATCTAGTATCCAGCCATCTTCTAGTAATATCTTCACTTCATCCAGTGCTGGAACACAAGCACAATCTACTGTAACTACCAGGCCACCAACATCAATTGTTCAAACCAGTAGTCAGCCACCAACACCCTCTAGTGCTTCCACAAGTGGCCAAACATCTTTCAGTACAACAGCTCCTGCCATTGGATCTAGTATCCAGCCATCTTCTGGGATTTTTTTCCCTTCTTCCAGTGTTGGGACACTAGCAGAATCTGCTGTAACTACAAAACCACCAATGTCAAATCTTGAAAAAAGTAGTCAGCCACCAACAACCAACTCACCAACATCCTCTAGTGCTTCCACAAGTGGCCAAACATCATTCAGTACAACAGCTCCTGCCATTGGATCTAGTATCCAGCCATCTTCAAGTAATATCTTCACTTCATCCAGTGCTGGAACACAAGCACAATCTACTGTAACTACCAGGCCACCAACGTCAATTGTTCAAACCAGTAGTCAGCCACCAACACCCTCTAGTGCTTCCACAAGTGGCCAAACATCTTTCAGTACAACAGCTCCTGCCATTGGATCTAGTATCCAGCCATCTTCAAGTAATATCTTCACTTCATCCAGTGCTGGAACACAAGCACAATCTACTGTAACTACCAGGCCACCAACGTCAATTGTTCAAACCAGTAGTCAGCCACCAACACCCTCTAGTGCTTCCACAAGTGGCCAAACATCTTTCAGTACAACAGCTCCTGCCATTGGATCTAGTATCCAGCCATCTTCTGGAAATTTTTTCCCTTCTTCCAGTGTTGGGACACTAGCAGAATCTGCTGTAACTACAAAACCACCAATGTCAAATCTTGAAAAAAGTAGTCAGCCACCAACAACCAACTCACCAACATCCTCTAGTGCTTCCACAAGTGGCCAAACATCATTCAGTACAACAGCTCCTGCCATTGGATCTAGTATCCAGCCATCTTCAAGTAATATCTTCACTTCATCCAGTGCTGGAACACAAGCACAATCTATTGTAACTACCAGGCCACCAACGTCAATTGTTCAAACCAGTAGTCAGCCACCAACACCCTCTAGTGCTTCCACAAGTGGCCAAACATCTTTCAGTACAACAGCTCCTGCCATTGGATCTAGTATCCAGCCATCTTCTGGGAATTTTTTCCCTTCTTCCAGTGTTGGGACACTAGCAGAATCTGCTGTAACTACAAAACCACCAATGTCAAATCTTGAAAAAAGTAGTCAGCCACCAACAACCAACTCACCAACATCCTCTAGTGCTTCCACAAGTGGCCAAACATCATTCAGTACAACAGCTCCTGCCATTGGATCTAGTATCCAGCCATCTTCTAGTAATATCTTCACTTCATCCAGTGTTGGGACACAAGCACAATCTACTGTAACTACCAAACCACCAACATCAAATCTTGAAACCAGTAATCAGTCACCAACAACCAACTCACCAACATCCTCCAGTGCTTCCACAAGTGGCCAAACATCATTCAGTACAACAGTTCCTGCCATTGGATCTAGTATCCAGCCATCTTCAAGTAATATCTTCACTTCATCCAGTGCTGGAACACAAGCACAATCTACTGTAACTACCAGTTCATCAATGTCAAATCTTGAAACCAGTAGTCAGCCACCAACAACCAACTCACCAACATCCTCTAGTTCTTCCACAAGTGTCCAAACATCATTCAGTACAACAGCTCCTGCCAGTGGATCTAGTATCCAGCCATCTTCTAGTAATATCTTCACTTCTTCCAGTGTTGGGACGCAAGCACAATCTACTGTAACTACCAGACCACCAACATCAATTGTTCAAACCAGTAGTCAGCCATTAACAACCAACTCACCCACACCCTCTACTGCTTCCACAAGTGGCCAAACATTATTCAGTACAACAGCTCCTACCAGTGGCTATAGCAATCACCCATCTACCAGTAGTGCCATTACTTCTTCCAGTATTGGAACTCAAGGACAATCATCCATAGCTTCTAATACTGACATCAGTAGTCAAGTATCATCAATGAATCCACAGACACCTTTTAGCTCTACAGTATGTAACCAAACGTCACTCAGTAATGGAGCCACTGCTAGTCAGCCATCTTTTAGCAATGTCATTACTTCTTCAGCATCAATTACCAACAGCTCGCCAATTAACTCTATCTCAACTTTGTTATCATCTACAGCAATTACAGGGACAAGTAGTCTCCTTGTGTCAATCGCTACCAGCGCTAGCCTTACTTCAAGTTTGGGAACCATTCCCCAGTCCTCTCAAGTAAGCAATGCAGCATCCTCCATCACAAACAGTCAACCAGGGAGTAACTCAGCAATAACTTTTGTCTCTGGAGCCAATAGCAAGCCACCATCCACAAGTGCCATAGCACTGTCCACTATTTTCATTAGTAAACCTTCAAATAATGAAACAAGTAACCAACCATCAGCCAACACTATGACATCTGCCAGTGTAGTCCCTGGGACAACTGGACAGTTTTCAAGTCCAAGTGCCAGCAGCCAGTTAGTTGTAAGCCAAACTTCATCAACATCAACTATTGTAACCAACAGCCAACCTCCAACTGGTACCACATTGTCATCAGGTAGCAAAACTTCACTTAGCAGCATACCAACTAATTCTGGTACTAGTAACCCACCAATTACTTTGGGTACAGAATCGACACATTTTTCAAGCAGTGTTCAGCCTTCAAATACTGCAAGAAGTAGCCAACCATCAGCCAATACTCTGACATCTTCTAGTGCAGTCACTGAGACAACTGGTCAATCTTCAAGCCCAAGTGTCAGCAGCCAGTTATTTGTAAGCCACACTTCATCAACATCAACTGCTGTAATGAACAATCAACCTCCAACTGGTACCACATTGACAGCAAGGAGTAAAACTTCACTTAGTAGCACACCAACAAATTCTGGCACTGTTAACCTGCCAACTACTTTGGGTACAGGAATTACTAATTTTGCAAGCAGTGTTCTACCATCAAATACTGGAATAAGTAGCACTAGCCAATCATCAACTAACATGCTGACATCTTCCATTGCAGTACCTGTCCAGTCTTCCTCAACTAGCTCAACAATTGCTAGTGGTTCTGTAGCTAGTAGCCAATTACCTTTTACTTCTAGTGCACTAACTTCTACTAATAGTACGATTGGAACTGCGACTAGTAGCCTTTCAACTTCAACAAGTATAAGTAGAGCAACAACCCAACCAACTGATTCATTCAGTTCTCTTCCATCCACAGCAATCTCTAGCAACAACTTAACTATCCAGACTTCAACAAAAGTAACAACATCTTTAAATACTGATACTTTAACTACATTATTAGGTACCCTGCAAACATCAACCAGCAAGTTATTATCGTCAAGTGCAGTATCTAGTTCAACTACAAAAAGTGGACTTTCTTCATCTACATACTTCAGTACCCAAGCAACATCCACCAGACCAGTGACATCTTCTTCAACCCCTACCAGTACCCAGAATCCAAACACCAATAGTTTAATAGCTTCTTCAATTTCTCCTAGCAGTACTAATAAAAGTTTAACAAGTTCAACATCTGCAGCACCCAGTGTCCAAAGCTCGTCAACGAATATTGCATCAGTCGTTGATACTTTATTCAGTACAATAATGACCTCAAACAACACAAAAACATCTCAAAGTGGGACTTCAACCATCACAGTCCAATCTTCTACTAATATTATATCATCTCCAGCGACTATCAATACACCAACAACAATCATTTCCACCATAGGGATCACTTCGCAGAATCCGTTCTCTAATAACACTTCAACTTCTCCAACCAATCCAACCTCAAGCAAAATTTCTATCACTGGAATCACCACCCAGAATCCTAGGGCTAATTATACCACTGCCTCTTTACCTTCCTCAACTAGTTTGACATCAAATAATAGTTCAACCATTGTGTTCTCCACCCAGAATCCTTCAATTAACACAACTAAACCATCTAGTATTGCCAGTACAAATACCACCGCAAAAAGTATTATGGCATCTTCCACGCAAGCATCAACCAGCAAGTTATTATCCACAAGCACAGTATTCAATTCAACCTCAAAAAGTGGACTTTCTTCATCTACAAACTTTAGTACCCCAGCAACATCCACCAGACTAGTGTCATCTTCTTCACCCCTAATCAATACCCAGGATCCAAGCACCAATAAGTCAATGGTTTCTTCAAGTTCTCCTAGCAGTACCAATATAAGTTTTCCAACTTCAAAGTCTACTGCATCCAGTGTCCAAAGCTCAACAAGTAAAGGTGTGACACCCATTACAATTTTATTCAGTACAATAACGACCTCAAACAACACAACAAGATCTCAAAGTGTGACTCCAACCATCACAACCAAAACTTCAACCAATATTAAAGCTTCTCTAGCTACTATCAATCCAACATCGAAGAATCCTAGTGCTAATACTTCCCCCTTTCCGACCAGTTCAACTTCAAACAATATTTCCACTACAGGAATCACCACCCAAAGTCCAGCTTCTTTACCTTCCCCAACTAGCACATCAAACAATAGCTTCACCATATTGTTCTCCACCCAGAATTCTTCAACCACCTCAGCTAAATTGTCTAGTGTTGCCAGTACTGAAGCCAGTACAAATACAACTCCAAAAAATACCACAGTATCTACCACAATTTCTATAAGTACCCAAAATCCTAGTAATAATAATAGTGGATTTTACATAAGCACTATGATACCTTCATCCATTACATCAGTAACTACAGTATCCAAGAGCACTATACTGTCTTCTATGTCACCCAGAACATCGGCAACCTCAACCAATGCCACATCACATGCTACGCAAAGCCTCACAGCGAAATCATCTACTAATATCACAGCTACTGTAACCAGCACAAACACAGTTTTGAAAAGTACGGTGTCACCTTCTTCAATAGCAGTTAGTACCCAGAAGCCCCCCACTAATGATACTCTAGCTACCTCAACTACTTTGGCCACTACTAAGTCAACTTTCACTGGACTGTAACATCTCCATCTACCACATCCAATGTTAAAAATTCTTCCACCATAAGTACTGTAGTGTCTTCTTCTATAAGATCAACCTCAAACTATTCGAGTGCAATAACCTCTCTAACCTCCACAACAAAACCTTCTACTAGTTTTACTGCTTCAACTACTAAAACAACTACTCCTCTAGTTAATACAAGTACCTTCACTATCAGCACCACAACCAGTGTGAAACCACAAACAACTGCCAATACAGTCATGTCTTCAAGAGGTCCCAGCCAACAACCAAGTGGAACTTCGACAATAACCAAAGTTTCCACCAGTTCAAATACACCCACAGCGACAACTTCTGGTAAGTGGATTGTGATAGTACATTAAAGCAGAAAAGTTAACATTTTCAGACAGTATAATTATATCTTTCTTTCTATTCTGTCAACAGCTTCTCTCTCAACCAACGTTATTCCCGTCTGGGGCATCATCGTAATATGTCTTGCTGCCATCCTTGGATTGATTGCAATCTTAAGCATGATCAGTGGGGTAAGTTTAGGGCCATCTGGTTTATTCTAAAGATGTGTTCCTCACCTTCTAGCATCCTGTAGCCCCCACCTACATAACAACAGACTCCAAAAAAATCCTAATTTCACCGCAAAAAAACATCTAGTAAGTGGGAGGAGAGGCTATGGTTGCAGTTTTTCTATGTGTCTGTGAAACTGCATGCAGTGGGTGGGAAGGGTTGCTTAAGTTGGAAGAGATTTGATTGGATCAGAGCAAGTAAGGACTGATAACAGTAAAGTGCCCTCCCCTGCTCAGCAGACAAGAACTGATAACAGTAAAGTTCCCTCCCCTGCTCAGCAGGCAAGGACTGATATCATTAATGTGCCCACCTCTGCTCAGCAGGCAAGGACTGATAACAGTAAAGTTCCTTCCCCTGCTCAGCAGGCAAGGACTGATAACAGTAATGTGCTCTCAGCTGTTTAGCAGGCAAGGACTGATAACAGTAATGTGCCCTCTCCTGTTTAGCAGGCAAGGACTGATGACAGTAATGTACCCTCCCTTGCTCAGCAGGCAAGGACTGATAACAGTAAAAGTGCCCTCCCTTGCTCAGCAGGCAAGGAATGATAATAGTAATGTGCCCTCCCCTGCTCAGCAGGTAAGGACTGATAACAGTAATGTGCCCTCCCCTGCTCAGCGGGTAAGGACTGATAACAGTAATGTGCCCTCCCCTGCTCAGCAGGCAAGGACTGATAACAGTAATGTGCCCTCCCCTGCTTAGCAGGAAAGGACTGATAGCAGTAATGTGCCCTCCCCTGCTTAGCAGGCAAGGACTGATAGCAGTAAAGTACCCTCCCCTGCTCAGCAGGCAAGGACTGATAACAGTAATGTGCCCTCCCCTGCTCAGCAGGCAAGGGCTGATAACAGTAATGTGCCCTCCCCTGCTCAGCAGGCAAGGACTGATAATAGTAATGTGCCCTCCCTTGCTTGGTAGGCAAGGACTGATAGCAGTAAACTACCCTCCCCTGCTCAGCATGGAAAGGACTGATGACAGTAATGTGCCCTCTCCTGCTTAGCAGGCAAGGACTGATAGCAGTAAAGTACCCTCCCCTGCTCAGCAGGCAAGGACTGATAACAGTAATGTGCCCTCCCCTGTTAGTAGGCAAAGACTGATAACAGTAATGTGCCCTCCCCTGCTTAGTAGGCAAGGACTGATAATAGTAATGTGCCCTCCCCTGCTTAGCAGGCAAGGACTGATAGCAGTAAAGTACCCTCCCCTGCTCAGCATGGAAAGGACTGATGACAGTAATGTGCCCTCTCCTGCTTAGCAGGCAAGGACTGATAGCAGTAAAGTACCCTCCCCTGCTCAGCATGGAAAGGACTGATAACAGTAATGTGCCCTCCCTGCTTAGTAAGCAAGGACTGATAACAGTAAAGTACCCTCCCCTGGCCAGCAGGCAAGGACTGATAACAGTAATGTGCTCTCAGCTGTTTAGCAGGCAAGGACTGATAACAGTAATGTGCCCTCTCCTGCTTAGTAGGCAAGGACTGATAACAGTAATGTGCCCTCCCCTGCTTAGTAGGCAAGGACTGATAACAGTAATGTGCCCTCCCCTGCTTAGCAGGCAAGGACTGATAGCAGTAAAGTACCCTCCCCTGCTCAGCATGGAAAGGACTGATGACAGTAATGTGCCCTCTCTGCTTAGCAGGCAAGGACTGATAGCAGTAAAGTACCCTCCCCTGCTCAGCATGGAAAGGACTGATAACAGTAATGTGCCCTCCCCTGCTTAGTAAGCAAGGACTGATAACAGTAAAGTACCCTCCCCTGGTCAGCAGGCAAGGACTGATAACAGTAATGTGCCCTCCCCTGCTTAGTAGGCAAGGACTGATAACAGTAATGTGCCCTCCCCTGCTTAGCAGGCAAGGACTGATAGCAGTAAAGTACCCTCCCCTGCTCAGCATGGAAAGGACTGATGACAGTAATGTGCCCTCCCCTGCTTAGCAAGCAAGGACTGATAACAGTAATGTGCCCTCCCCTGCTTAGCAGGCAAGGACTGATAGCAGTAAAGTACCCTCCCCTGCTCAGCATGGAAAGGACTGATGACAGTAATGTGCCCTCCCCTGCTTAGCAAGCAAGGACTGATAACAGTAAAGTTCCCTCCCCTGCTCAGCAGGCAAGGACTGATAACATTAATGTGCCCACCTCTGCTCAGCAGGCAAGGACTGATAACAGTAAAGTTCCTTCCCTGCTCAGCAGGCAAGGACTGATAACAGTAATGTGCTCTCAGCTGTTTAGCAGGCAAGGACTGATAACAGTAATGTGCCCTCTCCTGTTTAGCAGGCAAGGAATGATGACAGTAATGTACCCTCCCTTGCTCAGCAGGCAAGGACTGATAACAGTAAAGTGCCCTCCCTTGCTTAGCAGGCAAGGAATGATAATAGTAATGTGCCCTCCCCTGCTCAGCAGGTAAGGACTGATAACAGTAATGTGCCCTCCCCTGCTTAGCAGGAAAGGACTGATAGCAGTAATGTGCCCTCCCCTACTTAGCAGGCAAGGACTGATAGCAGTAAAGTACCCTCCCCTGCTCAGCAGGCAAGGACTGATAACAGTAATGTGCCCTCCCCTGCTCTGCAGGCAAGGGCTGATAACAGTAATGTGCCCTCCCCTGCTCAGCAGGCAAGGACTGATAATAGTAATGTGCCCTCCCTTGCTTGGTAGGCAAGGACTGATAGCAGTAAACTACCCTCCCCTGCTCAGCAGGCAAGGACTGATAACAGTAATGTGCCCTCCCCTGTTAGTAGGCAAAGACTGATAACAGTAATGTGCCCTCCCCTGCTTAGTAGGCAAGGACTGATAATAGTAATGTGCCCTCCCCTGCTTAGCAGGCAAGGACTGATAGCAGTAAAGTACCCTCCCCTGCTCAGCATGGAAAGGACTGATGACAGTAATGTGCCCTCTCCTGCTTAGCAGGCAAGGACTGATAGCAGTAAAGTACCCTCCCCTGCTCAGCATGGAAAGGACTGATAACAGTAATGTGCCCTCCCCTGCTTAGTAAGCAAGGACTGATAACAGTAAAGTACCCTCCCCTGGTCAGCAGGCAAGGACTGATAACAGTAATGTGCCCTCCCCTGCTTAGTAGGCAAGGACTGATAACAGTAATGTGCCCTCCCCTGCTTAGCAGGCAAGGACTGATAGCAGTAAAGTACCCTCCCCTGCTCAGCATGGAAAGGACTGATGACAGTAATGTGCCCTCCCCTGCTTAGCAAGCAAGGACTGATAACAGTAAAGTTCCCTCCCCTGCTCAGCAGGCAAGGACTGATAACATTAATGTGCCCACCTCTGCTCAGCAGGCAAGGACTGATAACAGTAAAGTTCCTTCCCCTGCTCAGCAGGCAAGGACTGATAACAGTAATGTGCTCTCAGCTGTTTAGCAGGCAAGGACTGATAACAGTAATGTGCCCTCTCCTGTTTAGAAGGCAAGGACTGATGACAGTAATGTACCCTCCCTTGCTCAGCAGGCAAGGACTGAAAACAGTAAAGTGCCCTCCCTTGCTCAGCAGGCAAGGAATGATAATAGTAATGTGCCCTCCCCTGCTCAGCAGGTAAGGACTGATAACAGTAATGTGCCCTCCCCTGCTCAGCGGGTAAGGACTGATAACAGTAATGTGCCCTCCCCTGCTCAGCAGGCAAGTACTGATAACAGTAATGTGCCCTCCCCTGCTTAGCAGGAAAGGACTGATAGCAGTAATGTGCCCTCCCCTACTTAGCAGGCAAGGACTGATAGCAGTAAAGTACCCTCCCCTGCTCAGCAGGCAAGGACTGATAACAGTAATGTGCCCTCCCCTGCTCAGCAGGCAAGGACTGATAATAGTAATGTGCCCTCCCTTGCTTGGTAGGCAAGGACTGATAGCAGTAAACTACCCTCCCCTGCTCAGCAGGCAAGGACTGATAACAGTAATGTGCCCTCCCCTGTTAGTAGGCAAAGACTGATAACAGTAATGTGCCCTCCTCTGCTTAGTAGGCAAGGACTGATAATAGTAATGTGCCCTCCGCTGCTTAGCAGGCAAGGACTGATAGCAGTAAAGTACCCTCCACTGCTCAGCATGGAAAGGACTGATGACAGTAATGTGCCCTCTCCTGCTTAGCAGGCAAGGACTGATAGCAGTAAAGTACCCTCCCCTGCTCAGCATGGAAAGGACTGATAACAGTAATGTGCCCTCCCCTGCTTAGTAAGCAAGGACTGATAACAGTAAAGTACCCTCCCCTGGTCAGCAGGCAAGGACTGATAACAGTAATGTGCCCTCCCCTGCTTAGTAGGCAAGGACTGATAACAGTAATGTGCCCTCCCCTGCTTAGCAGGCAAGGACTGATAGCAGTAAAGTACCCTCCCCTGCTCAGCATGGAAAGGACTGATGACAGTAATGTGCCCTCCCCTGCTTAGCAAGCAAGGACTTATAACAGTAAAGTGCCCTCCCCTGCTCAGCAGGCAAGGACTGTAAATTCTGTAGGATGATGAAATAGTAACCAAAACGTAACACCTGTTAGGCACGATGTTTTGCACCACATTTTTAGTTGCCTGAAGATTTACTGTAAAGAAAAAATAGTAGACGTACGACAATGCTAATATGATTTTTTTTTTCCCTTTCTTTAAACAGTCAGTCTACTGTTTAAGAAGTCTCGGTACTCGAACAAGCTATAACATCAGTGTCTAACAAGGAGGACATCCCATACTCATAAATGAGCTTCAAGTATGTTCGATTGAAGAAAAAAAAATCAGTATTGGTTTTTTTAGTTCAATGTTTTGAACTTTAGTAATGTCCTGTGATGGGTGTATAATAATAATCTTTATTTTTAATAATAATCTTTATTTTTATATAGCGCTAACATATTCCGCAGCGCTTTACAGTTTGCACACATTATCGTCGCTGTCCCCGATGGGGCTCACAATCTAGATTCCCTATCAGTATGTTTTTGGAGTGTGGGAGGAAACCGGAGAACCCGGAGGAAACCCACGCAAACACGAGGAGAACATACAAACTCCTTGCAGATGTTGTCCTAGGTGGGATTCGAACCCAGGACTCTAGCGCTGCAAGGTGTATGACTAAGACTGACATTTAGTGAGGCTCCAGATGTGGCTCAGTATCCAAGAAGTTCACTGCTAACACCCTGGCACCTCTCCAGTCCATCCTTAACTCTGCTGCACGACTAATTCACCTCTCTCCTCGCTACTCCTCCGCTTCTCCCCTCTGCAAATCTCTTCACTGGCTCCCATTCCCTCAGCGTATCCAGTTCAAATTACTAATACTGACCTACAAGGCCATCTATAATCTGTCTCCTCCTTATATCTCTGAACTAATCTCCCGATATCTTCCCTCACGTAATCTCCAATCCTCCCAAGACATCCTTCTCTCCTCCACACTTATTCGCTCCTCACCCAACCGCCTCCAAGACTTCTCCCGAATATCCCCCATCCTCTGGAATTCTTTGCCCCAACACGTCCGACTATCAAACACATTCGGATCCTTCAGACGGAACCTGAAAACCCATCTCTTCAGGAAAGCCTACAGCCTGCAATGACCCTGCTACCTCCTCACCACTACCGGAGATATTGCCTCAACCAACACCGGAACTGCTGCAACCCCCCCGACCTACTGTCTCCTGCCTCACAATCCTGTAGAATGTAAGCCCGAAAGGGCAGGGTCCTCTCCCCTCTGTATCAGTCTGTCATTGTTAGTTTGTTTACTGTAAGTGATACCTGTAATTTGTATGTAACCCCTTCTCATGTACAGCACCATGGAATCAATGGTGCTATAGAAATAAATAATAATAATAATAATTGTTACAGGTTTGGGGTTTCTAAAATGGCACCTTGGCTTCTTGGCCTTTTACTATCAATTTTAGAGAAGTCGACTTCTTATTATAACTGAGAGGACAAGGTTTTGGTCAGATGGACCCTTGTTGGCTACCACATCTTTCAGAACCACAAAAAACATGTTCATATTAGAACATTGGCCACCAGTGTATGAAAATATAACCCAAGGAGCTTGACCAGGTGGTGGAAGTGCAATGAATAATGAGACAGCGTGAAGGTGGATCCAGGTGATCACGGGAAAACATGTTATAATTATATTATATATTGTTTACATTAAATATTATGTGATTAAAATGCGCCTCTG
>JARQOD010000008.1:19654638-19707187 GCA_033576555.1 Oophaga sylvatica
GGTTAGCCCAGCTCCACTCTGTAATGGAATCCTATGTCCCTATGATTCACTTGCCTGAACGTATTTTAGAGACAGATCAAACACAACTCATCCCTTTCTGCTGCTGCCAGAATGTAAACAAGTTTCCCACAATCCCCTGGGGCTCTGTTAACCGGTTACTCCCTGTCTCCTGTGACTGTGTTAACCCCCTAGTTGCTGGATGCTTTTGAAGAAACAGCAGATAGCACTATTTCTGCATGTCACATATTCACAATAACAGTAATTTTGACCAGGGTTCTTAAACTTTTACATGCCACTGTAAGGTGTTGTATTATAGTCCCACATATCTCAGAGGTTCACCCTTCTACCAATATCCAGATTCTTAGTACTTTGATAATACGCGGAAAGTTAACAATATTGGATTCTTACTTATAGAAAAGCAAATATTTGCATTAGAAAAGTCTCAAACCCCGCTCAGATTTGCTCCAGATTAATCAGATTTCTATTTTCATGCAATAGGAAAAACGTCACTTTTTACCTCTATAGGAACAAACATCTGTCACAAGTAAAAGACACCTTTCTATCCTACACAAAGGTATCCGCCACTACACCTCCCACATAGCGACTGAACAAACACAGCTCTTCACTTACAGGTGTCACAGATGGATGTGTCACCTTCAACTAATGTTATCAAAGCGTCTATTGTGTCTTCTCTATGTACTGAACCTGATCTATATATTTATATATATGGAAGGGGTACTGGGAGTCTAGTATAAAGGACCTCCAAGTATACTGGGCTGTGATAGATGTAAGTGAGAAATGTTGTAATAAAGCCTTTAAGGGTAACATAATTTATTATTTGGAACACAAATGAAGTCAGTAAACCTCTGTATATATGAGCAATATATTTTTCTTAATTTATAAGATATTTCCTTGCATATGTTGCCCAGAAGAGACTTCTTATCCGTAAAAAAAAATTAAAATTAAATTATAGGAATCTGCTAAAGTCCTGTAATGTGGAGATGCCATTATTTTAAATTTCTCTTGGTCTTTTTCCACTTCATCAAGCCCTCGAAGTGCATTGTGATCTAAAAATGAGTGGTACAAAGTACCTTAATGCCCAAGGCAGAACCCTTTCAATGCCCCTCCACCCGTGGACTCTAAAGGTACTGAGGGACATTTCCAAAAGGACTATGCTTCAAGTCCACAAAGGCAAGCCTCTTTTCTAGACTAGCTTTCTAGGTCATTTTAAACTTTCCATAGAAATAAAGAGAATTATGCATGCTTGTTCACCTCTTTATTCATGGCCACGTGCAATGGGGCCTCCTTCTCTAGATAGATGTGGGTCCCTACACTGGGATCTGCATTGATCAGAGATTTATTCCATGCGTGCCACAGTATTCTATGGTGATCTAAGACAAAATACTCTGTTCCAGCAAGCGAGAAGAAGTCTAAAAAGGCTTAGAGAGTAAGAAGTCTTCCATCATATAAAGATAATTGATGGAGTTCTGTTTCGTAAATCTCAACTATTGTTGATGAGTTTAAAGTATTCTCCTAATTATGAGGACTCCTTTAGACCTATTCTTCCATAAATCAAGGCGGTAGAATTGTGGGCATGCATATTCACTACCACTCCATTCACAAAGGGGACAGTTGAAGCACATTTTTTGGGTCAGTGGTGGTCTGACCACTCTGGAGAGGTGATAAATATTTTTTTGGTTGTCTCACCTCTTTTAGGGGCCATGTTCTTCAGTTTGGAGATGAGTGAGTTTGTCAGGAGGTCTTATCCTCTATTGACTTGTCTTGTTATGGTAGAGATGAGCAAGTCAATTCTAGGCAAATCAAATTCACCTCAAATTTTCCAAAAATATTGATGTGTGTTGTGCCCCGGCCCCCGGGTGACATTGTGGGGTCTAGTAAATGGAAGACCAGTTCGAAAGTGGCTGGAACAGAGACAGAAGAAAGAAAATAGAAGGGTTGATCGGGATGAGCTGAGGGGAGGTGAGTATGAGTTGGGGTTTTTCAACGCCTTCCTGGCACAAATTTATCTGATGTGGCTTTAATTTCCCCCCTGAAGTGAATCTGTCCAAATCAAATTTTAGGGTATTAACTCAACTCTGGTTAAGACTGATAATGATGCCCATGTTAAAACTGACCCCAGTAAGATCCATTTTAAAGAGTCCCTGCACTGCCACTAATACACATACAGTAAAATGATATTTTGCAGGAAGTCATAAATTTTTCTTGAAAGCATCAACAGACTTTATTTAGCCGCCCACACCTGATTCCACTACTGCATATTTGACCTATACAAAGGGCTGATGGAGTTTGACAGGCAGGTGTGCGGTCACGGTTGTGTCACATGGCCCCTGCTCTCCTCGCTTCACGAGTGTATTTGTACAAGTAGAAGGATCGTTCTTCTCTTTCTGTGCAGTGAATAGAACAAGTGGCTGTAGGAACGCTCCACGCCATGTGTACCGGGGTAGGTTCTAGCAAAGTATGGAGTTATGGATTTCTGCTTCTCACAACAGGTAAGAAAGCGACAGAGGGATCATTAGTATACTATTACCTGCGACAGAAAAAAGCTCCTAAGAGAGAGAATATTCTACTCAACTAGATATTTTGGTATCGGTTCACCGTCCAACCATAAAGGCCTCAGCACTGGGGAGAGAAGGTTTGGGCATATATTGAATATCAATGTCTGACCAAAACACATGCATGATTATCCAAAAGGAGCATACATATGGTGTATGGGGGATTGGAAAAGGAAGCTGTATGGCGGACACTATCAAAGGTGTATGAGCGGGTGGCTAGATTTGAAATAGCTATCATTTATCTATTATCTATTTATTATCTATCTATTTATCTTTCTATCTATTATTCATCATCTATCTATTATCTATTATCTATCTATCATCTATTAATCTAGCTATTATCATCTATCTATCTATCTATCATGTATCTATTATTTATCTATCTATTATCTATCATCTTTCTATTTATTATCTATCGATCTATTTGTTATCTATGTGTTTATTATCTATTATTTATTTATCTATCTATCTGTCTATGAATAAATATACATACACAAGTTTATTAACACAATTAGGAATACACATTTCAATTATTTCTTATTATTTTTTACATTATTATTATTCCACCTTATATCAAATACATATATATATATATATATATATATTATATATATAAAATAAATACCACTATATACAGTATAAACACAGTATTATTAGAAATATCCTCTAAGACAGTGGTTCTCAACCTTTCTAATGCCGTGACCCCGCAATACAGTTCCTCATGTTGCGGTGACCCCCAAACCAAAAAATAATTACAGTCCTCCATACAATATTATGGGCACCACATAGTCCTCCATACAGTATTATGGGCCAAATATAATGCTCCATAAAGAATACTGGTCCCCATATAATGCTCCATACAAAATATGGAGCTCTCCTCTGCACTGTGCTGCGTTCTGCACTGTTACAGCTCAGGAAAGGGCACTGTGGAAAGACTCCCCATTATCATCATCATTGCCTCCCCATCATCATCGCCTCCCCATCATCATTGCCTCCCCATTATCATTGTCTCCCCATCATCATCATCATTGTCTGCCCTCATCATTGGCTCCCCATCATCATCATCATTGCCTGCCCATCATCATTGGCTCCCCATCATCATCGCCTCCCCATCATCATCATTATCATTGCCTGCCCATCATCATTAGCTCCCCATCATCATGATCATTGCCTGCCCATCATCATTGGCTCCCCATCATCATCGCCTCCCCATCATCATCATCATCATTGCCTGCCCATCATCATCGCCTCCCCATCATCATCATCTTTGCCTGCCCATCATCATTGGCTCCCCATCATCATTGTTGTCTCCTCACCACCATCACTGCCTCCCCCATCACCATCACACATACAGCACCACACACAGACAGCACCGCAGCACTCTCTCACATACACACACGCAGGCAGACACACACACACACACTGATACACACAGACACATACACCTCACATCTCACCTGTCCGGCGCCCGCGCTCTGTGCCACAGCCGGCCGCTGAATGATGACGTCATCCAGCGGCGCTGCTGTGACAGGAAGCGCGGGCACCCTGCAGGCGCCCCCTGGAGCCCGGAGCTACGGAGGCACGGGGAGAGGTAAGTATTGCGCCGCCTGCTCAGGCCGGGTCCCCCTCTCCCCACACAGTGGACTCACCGACCCGCCGCTCAGCTCCGGAGGGTCCCGGGCCGCTGCACTGTGACTCCGTGGGAGGAGGAATTGCTGCTGCTGCCACGCCGCCCCACACACGTGCTGCCTGGGGCGGACCGCCCCCCACCCGCCCACGCTACGCCCGCGCCCTACGCCCGCCCACGCTACGCCCCTGCTACGCCACTGGGCTAAAGCCATCGGAAATATGCTGTATATATGGCTCCGCTCCCATCCTCCCATCCTGTATATATGGCTCTGCTCCCATCCTCCCATCCTGTATATATGGCTCCGCTCCCCCTCCCATCCTGTATACATGGCCCGCTCCCATCCTCCCATCCTGTATATATGGCTCCGCTCCCATCCTCCCATCCTGTATACATGGCTCCGCTCGAATCCTCCCATCCTGTATATATGGCTCCGCTCCCATCCTCCCATCCTGTATACATGGCTCCGCTTCCATCCTCCCATCCTGTATACATGGCTCCGCTTCCATCCTCCCATCCTGTATACATGGCTCTGCTCCCATCCTCCTGAGCCGCACAACACCAGGGTTATGGGGTACTCGGCACCGAGCCCGTTGAAGTCTATGGGGAATGTCACACGTAGCACAGCTCGGGCGCTCATTCAAAGATGGGAATATTTACAGGGGATTTTAGGAATAGTTCGTGACGCCACCTATGGTTTCTGATCAAGGTGACCAGCGCTGCAGGGTGAGTCCTCTGAGGGTTGGGGCAGCAAGGTGGTAAGTCTCCCACAGGTGAGACTAGATGGATCCCTCAGGGTGTAATGGCGGTGCAGGGTGCGGGCAATAAGTCAGTCACACACAAGTCAGTCTCTTTCCATACCTTTACTGGTGATGGTGTCAGGTATGTCCCAGGAGGCTGCTCAGGGTGGAGTATGTACATCCAGGTAATCGCCAAGTAGGTTTAAGGCCTCCTTTCCCTTTAAAGTGTATGAGTCCTAACCTGCGTGAAGTCAAGTTTAACTCTGAATAGCACAGCTTCGCCCGGCCAACATTGTGATGGAAGTCTTCTTATGGCAAGAACTAAGTCTTCAATGCAGCGTCCCGCTAAACTCCTGCTCTGCCTGACCCCGGTTACAAATCGGCACTTAGGGCTGCCCTCTGTGACTTGAAGTCCAGCAGGGATTCCGGTGTTTCTCCTACTAGCCGTGAAGGTTCTAGCAAGTCTTCGGACCCGGTGTCCGGTTAGCAGAGTGGAGGTGCTATGTCACCTATGGCACTCCTTCCTTCAGTCACCACTCGCCCGTCGCCCTACTCTCACCCTTAACATAAGCACGGGTAGCAGTAGGTGTAGTCGTCAGCTTCCTTCCTTCCACAGCTCACTGACCGTTTCTCAGTTGACTCATTGTTATAATAACTGTAGTCCCCTTCCTTCTGTTCCTTCAAAGACTCTGTCCAGAGCGGCTATCAGGACCTTCCGTCAGACTGATTTCATGCTCACTCCGAGAGTCACTTTCCACTTGCATCGGGTACTAACAGTCCGTCTGTACTGAGATAACAGCTTGCAATCTTCCTCCTCTGTCTCTGACTAGAATGTCTCTGACAGGAAATCCACAGAATGACTCACTCCTGAATCACTGCAACCAATGAACTACGACTGACATAATTGCTACGTCTCTCACACCCTTAAATAGTCTAAGGTTCCCTCTAGTGGTAATCTAGGAAAGTGTGAGTGATGTGAATGAATATCAGGTTTTGCAATTACCTTTCAATACATACTCCTGGAAACATGTGTACCAAGCGCAGCTGGGCCACACACTCCCATCCTGTATATATGGCTTCGCTCCCCCTCCCATCCTGTATACATGGCTCCGCTCCCATCCTCCCATCCTGTATACATGGCTCCGCTCCCACCCTCCCATCCTATATACATGGCTCCGCTCCCCCCCTCCCATCCTGTATATATGGCTCCGCTCCCACCCTCCCATCCTATATACATGGCTCCGCTCCCCCCTCCCATCCTGTATACATGGCTCCGCTCCCACCCTCCCATCCTATATACATGGCTCCGCTCCCCCATCCCATCCTGTATACATGGCTCCGCTCCCACCCTCCCATCCTATATACATGGCTCCGCTCCCCTCTCCCATCCTGTATATATGGCTCCGCTCCCACCCTCCCATCCTATATACATGGCTCCGCTCCCCCCTCCCATCCTGTATACATGGCTCCGCTCCCACCCTCCCATCCTATATACATGGCTCCGTTCCCCCCTTCCATCCTGTATACATGGCTCCGCTCCCACCCTCCCATCCTATATACATGGCTCCGCTCCCCCCTCCCATCCTGTATACATGGCTCCGCTCCCATCCTCCCATCCTGTATACATGGCTCCGCTCCCACCCTCCCATCCTATATACATGGCTCCGCTCCCCCCTCCCATCCTGTATACATGGCTCCGCTCCCATCCTCCCATCCTGTATACATGGCTCCGCTCCCACCCTCCCATCCTATATACATGGCTCCGCTCCCCCCTCCCATCCTGTATATATGGCTCCGCTCCCACCCTCCCATCCTAATACATGGCTCCGCTCCCCCCTCCCATCCTGTATACATGGCTCCGCTCCCACCCTCCCATCCTATATACATGGCTCCGCTCCCCCATCCCATCCTGTATACATGGCTCCGCTCCCACCCTCCCATCCTATATACATGGCTCCGCTCCCCTCTCCCATCCTGTATATATGGCTCCGCTCCCACCCTCCCATCCTATATACATGGCTCCGCTCCCCCCTCCCATCCTGTATACATGGCTCCGCTCCCACCCTCCCATCCTATATACATGGCTCCGTTCCCCCCTTCCATCCTGTATACATGGCTCCGCTCCCACCCTCCCATCCTATATACATGGCTCCGCTCCCCCCTCCCATCCTGTATACATGGCTCCGCTCCCATCCTCCCATCCTGTATACATGGCTCCGCTCCCACCCTCCCATCCTATATACATGGCTCCGCTCCCCCCTCCCATCCTGTATATATGGCTCCGCTCCCACCCTCCCATCCTATATACATGGCTCCGCTCCCATCCTGTATATATGGCTCCGCTCCCCCTCCCATCCTGTATACATGGCTCCGCTCCCCTCCCATCCTGTATACATGGCTCCGCTCCCCGTCCCCCCCATCATACTTACCCTCCTCGCTCCGTCGCTGCAGGTCCCTGCATCCCTGTCGGCGGCGTCAGCTTCCACCTGTGCGCAGCGGTGACGTAATACCGCTCATTAAGGACATGAATAGGACGCCACGCCTATGGGAGTGGCGTCACGTCCATATTCATTACCTTAATGAGCGGTATTACGTCACCACACTGCCAGGAGGAAGCTGACGCCGCCGACAGGGATGCAGGGACCTGCAGCGACGGAGCGAGGAGGGTAAGTATGGATGTCTAATGAAGCCGGCGGCTGCAGCTGTCACTACAGTGCTGCAGCCGCCGGCTCCTTTAAGCGACCCCTGTGTTTTGGTCGTTCGACCCCCGCGGGGGTCGCGACCCACAGGTTGAGAACCGCTGCTCTAAGAGGACTGAAACAATTGAATATGGGTTAATAAACCATTTTTTTTTACTGGAAAGCTTAGATGTTTTCTAATGCAGTGGTAAAAAATAGGAGGATCCTCTATCCACCCATATGTGCGACATCTTGGATTTACTCCATGAGAAAGGCTACATGGAGTAGATCCAAAGGGTTGCACACATGGGTGGATAAAGCATTCTGCTTCTTTTCACTGCATTACAATATGTCTGAAGTGCTGCTGTTTATATAATATATATTATATATTTTACCGTGTATGTATATATATATATATTTGTGTTAGATTGGTTTCAAACTCTAACATTTATATTTAAAGGGGTTGTCCAGTCCAAATCGATAAATCTGCAGTCACTCCGTGTTGATGCATTTCCTTTGTACTTTATTAAAAAAATATATATATTTTACATTTTAAAAATTACAAATAGGGAAATGGACGAATGCATGGTTAGTACCAAGTAGCACCCCCTTTTGAACGTATCACAGTTTGTAAACGCTTTTCGTAGCCAGATAAGAGTCTTTCAATTCATGTTTGAAGGATTTTCATCCATTCTTCCTTGAAAAATATAACACCACTGCCTATGACCCTGCATGGCTTCCAATACCCTACCATGCAGGGACACCGATTTACTCACCACCCCAGGCTGGGCAGTGAACTCCTTGTCCTCTGCTTGCTGTGTGCAGTGAGCTCCTGGTCCTCTGCTTGCTGTGCATGCTTAAGGCGCCCACGCTTCCTGATTATTAAAAGACAGTGCGCGCATTACTAATGTGTCTCCAGCCTATTGCTGAGATGCACTGGGTACTTAAGGCACATCCACCTGTTGGGAAGTGCCTGAGCAAAATTCCCTTTCAGCGGGTGTGCAACTACTGTCCTGTTTCTGATCTTGCCTGAACTTGTTTCCCTGGGTCTGAATTCCCAGGCTTGAACCCTGAATCTGTACCTGAATCTAATCTTTCTTGTTTCTGTCACCCTGGCGGCTGAATACCTAGGCCTGAACAATGAACCTGTATCTGTGTCTGTCCTTTCTGTCCTTGTCTGAAATAGGACCTATCCCTGAACCTGTATGTATCTAATCTGGATCTTTACCTAAACCTGCTGTGTCTGTACCAGTACCTATCTCTAAGCCTCCTGTGTCTGAACTTGTACCTATCTCTAAAACCTGCAGTGTCTGAACCAGTACCTATCTCTTTTCTGTTGTTGCTGCACAACATTAGTGATTTGTGTGTACTTTTGATACTTCATAGTAAGTACCCTCTGTGAATTTGGATCTGTCAGACAGTACGTACTTTTCTTTATGTTTGTCTTGGATGAACTTGATCCAGTCTGTCCTGTCTGTACCTACCCTTACTTCCGGTTTTGTACTTGTCCGCATCTGTGGTTACCTATTTGAGCGCATCTGAGGTTTCCTGCTTGACCACATCTGCAATTCCCTGCTTGACCACACCTGCGGTTCCCTGCTTGTCCGCATCTTTGGTTCCCTGCTTGTCCGCATCTGTGGTTCCCTGCTTTTCCGCATCTGTGGATCCCTGCTTGTCCGCATCTGTGGTTCCCAGCTTGTCTGCATCTGTGGTTCCATGCTTGTCTGCATCTGTGGTTCCCTACTTGTCCGCATCTGTGGATCCCTGCTTGTCCGCATCTGTGGTTCCCAGCTTGTCTGCATCTGTGGTTCCATGCTTGTCCGCATCTGTGGTTCCCTGCTTGTCCGCATCTGTGGTTCCCTGCTTTTCCACATCTGTGGATCCCTGCTTGTCCGCATGTGTGGTTCCCAGCTTGTCTGCATCTGTGGTTCCATGCTTGTCTGCATCTGAGGTTCCCTGCTTGTCCGCATCTGCAGTTCCCTGTTTGTCCACACCTGCAGTTCCTTGTCTGTCCAGAGACCTACCTGTTTCTGTATTCCAGTCGTACCTGGCAGTGACCCAGTTCTTCCTGAAGCAGTTCCTGTCCATCCAGTCTGAACTGGCTCCTACCTCTGCCTGTATATCAGTCGTGCTTGCAAGCACCTGCCTGACAGTTTTTCAGACATGCCCACCTGCCCTTGTCTGTATGTTAGCCATGCCCACCTGCCTGCATGGTATATCACCCATGCCCACCTGCCTGACAGTGTATCAGCAGTGCCAGCCTACCAGAGTATCAGCAGTGCCCGCCTGCCAGTGTATCAGCAGTGCCCGCCTGCCTGTCAGTATATCAGCCATGCCTGCCTGCCTGTATATCATGCAGTGCCCGCCTGTACTACCTGCCTGTTTACAAGCCAAGTCTGCCTATAACTGTCTGCCTGTACATCACCCGTATCCGCCAGTGCCTCTCTGCATACCAGCTGTGGCTGCTAGTAACTGCCTGTCTGTGAATCAGCTGAGTCAGACAGTATACCTATAATTCCTGCCTGCACCTGTCGTTACAGTGTCCCATGGGGGTCAGCTGCTACTGCTGAACGCCATCCTGCACTGGTACTTGACAGCTACCTGCCACACAAGCCTGACCTCACCACTAGAGGCTCCAGCGAACACCAAGATAGCTGCTTAGTCACACCCCTCAGGGGTAAGTCTGGTCCGTGGCACAGTGGGGTCACGATCCACGCTCGTTTTAAACAGTCCGAGCATGAGTGTAAAGAAACTAATTCCAGTTTTGTGAGATTCCTGGGTTGTTTTGCATGCACTGCTATTTTTAGTGATGTTCAGATTAGGGAACTGTGAGGGCCATTGCAAAAGCTTCAGCTTGCACCTTTTGAGGTTGTTATTGTGGATTTTGTTGTGTGGTTATGATTATTATCCATTTGTAGATGTGTAGCCCAGCTACGCAGGCACACATGAAAATCCAGGAGAGTGCACAGGAAGGTAACAGCAACGCTTGATATTCATTCACTGTCACTCACACTTTCAGACACGCCCATCTGAGATATAAGGGAGGGGTGACACGTGGCAGTCAGTTAGTTAAGCTACGGGTGGCTCAGGAGTGAGTCATCCCCAGATAGTTTCCTGTCTGAGATTAGAAGATCAGATCTTGAGGAAGTAGTGTTCAGTGGAACTTCAGTCTGTTAGCTTCTGTCTAAAGGACAGAGCAGCCATTCAGTCTCGGTCCAGTGGGACTTTGGAGGAAACTGAGAGCTGTGCAGCGAGCTCTGGAGGAAGCTGACATTTTCCACAACTGCCACAAGTGCTTATGTTAAGAGCGGGAAGCAGGGCGAAGGGCGCAGTGGAGAAGACATAGAGAAGTGCTTCAGGTATTGGATTACCTGCACTAAATTGCCGGACACCGGGGTCCGAAGCGTTGCTACAGTTTCAAGCTTAGTAACAAGAAAACCGGAGGCATCTGGACTACAGGTCGCAGAGAGCAGCCCTAAGTGTCAATACGTAACCGGAGTCAGGTGGAACAGGGACTTTGAGCTAGGCAAAGCAAAAGTAAGGACTTAGTTTCATCACTTAGAAGGCTCCACCACAATGTTGGCCGGGCAGTACAGCTATTGAGAAAGCTGGAGATTCAGAGTTAACTTCGCTTCAGGCAAGTTGGACTCACATGTATATGGAAGTAAAGGAGGCCTCTAACCTGCTCAGCTGTTACCCGAATGTGCACTCTCCACCCCGACCAGCTCCCCGGGATCTGCTTGAACCATCTACCAGTAAAAGGTATGAAAAGAAGCTGCATTGTGTGCGACTGAATTATTATCTACACTCTGCATCATCGTCACCATAGACTTCCAGGGACCAGTCTCACCTGTGGGAGACCCACCATCTTGCTGCCCCATAACATCCCCTGAGAAAGTCTTTATAGCAGCGCTGGTCCAAATAACCAGATACCACAGGTGGCGTCACGAACTACCTATCCTTAAAATCCCCTGTAAATATCCCCCATTGCATGACCGCCAGGGCCACGGACCGAGCCCCGCTGCCAGTGACATCTCCCATAGAAATCGATGGGCTTGGCTCCGAGTACCCCATAGCCCTGGTATCCACACATGTGGTGCGTGTCAACTAAACTTGGCGTCACGAACAGGATGCGAAACTTGCAATTGTGAGTCCTGTGTGCCTATATTGAACTGTTTGGTGAAAAAGACTGTTTGCTGCTTTTGGCGCCAAATACCGCCATTTTGCCGCCATGTTGGCGCCCTGAGGCGCTGGTGAAGAAGGTGGGCGTGCATTCGTGGGCGTGTACCCCCCCTGAGGCGCGAAAGTTATGGCCGCCCTCTCCAAATGCTACTATAATGTGCGGTCCTGCCCCACTGCTAAAGAAATCCGCCTCCTCTTCATCCTCTATGCGAAGAGGAGGAGACGCAAATCCCGCCTCCACGGAAGAGACCAGATCGTTCCTGATGGAAACTACACTCTGGCCTGGGACGAGATGGCGGAAGGACAGGAGAATCTGTGCCGAGGACCGGAAGATTTCCTACCTGTGCCGGAGCTGTCCCCAGATAGGGACACCGACCCCGCCATGATGGAGCTGCGGAAGGAGAATGAGGAGCTAAGAAGGAAGCTCCAGAGTTGTGCTGATCTACAGGAGACGGAGAGACGCTGGCGCGCCCAGACACAGCGGCTGCTGTGGGATGCAGTGTTCTCTCCCACAAGCCTAACGCCGTCTCCTGATTTCCCAAGTTCCCTGCTGAAGAATGCTATGAAAAGATCGGAGGCTGCCACCAAAAGTGCTGTACCTGATCTGTCACGCGGTCTTATGATATGTGTACGATGTCAGTAAACTATTCTTAAAAGAACAACACTCTATACAACATATAGATTAGCAACATCAGCATGTAAATATAGAATAGATTTACCTGACACGATATCCGTTGAACTCAGGGTTAATCTTGAGGACTTGATACACTGTCACAGGAAAGAGGAGGACCGGGGGTCTAACCTGACCCTAAACTGGGGTCCTAACTAATCCCTCACCTTGGAGGTACTGATAATGGTTCAGAGGTCCAAGTCTCCAGCCTAACCCTGTCTCCTATCAGTCCCTGAACCCTGTAATCAGTCCTAAGAAGGATACTGATTACCACCAAAGGGATATGGGCTGATCTCTGCTAAATACACAGATTAGACATATAAGACAGACTGGAGAAAACACAGACTTGCATACACACTCAAACACAGAAGGAACATAAATGATCTGGGATATTAAACTCTAAGCAAGGTGAGCTTAAAACAACTAAGGAGCTCTTTAACTTAAGTCTATACAGATACAATCCTATCTGTGGTCTGCATGAAGAATTTCACTGGCAACTCCCAACACAGACAACCAGAGATTTAAAGGAAACCAATCAACAAATAATTAATTGCAGCCGGGAGAAACTGACCCAGTCCCAGAACTGAGCACAGACAGAATTAACTCCCTAACTGCCAAACACAAAGAAACAGCAACTCAGCTGTGAGAAGTCAGAATGTGCAACCGCGACGATCTTCGTGGCGATGCACACATGACAGTACCCCCCTTCTACGAGGGGCCTCCGGACCCTCAGGGCCAGGTTTGCCCGGGTGAGTTCTGTGGAAGGTCCGCACCAAACGATCTGCGTTAATGTCAGACGCAGGAACCCACGTCCTCTCCTCTGGACCATACCCCTTCCAATGCACCAAGTACTGAAGGGACCGGCGATTCAGACGTGAGTCAATGATCTTTGACACTTGAAACTCCAAGTTACCATTGACCACCACTGGAGGAGGAGGTAGAGGTGATGGTATGACTGGTGCCACGTACCTCTTAAGTAATGACTTGTGGAACACATTGTGGATTTTAAACGTAGGAGGGAGGTCCAGACGAAATGCCACAGGATTAATTATGGAACTGATCCTGTACGGCCCGATGAATCTGGGGCCCAGCTTCCAGGAGGGAACTTTAAGTTTTATATTCCTGGTAGACAACCATACCAGATCGTTCACATTAAGATCTGGACCAGAAACTCTCCTCCTATCAGCCATACGTTTATAACGGTTCTCCATAGCACTCAGATTATTCAATACACCTCTCCACACTGAAGCAAGTGACGACGAGAAACGCTCCTCCTCAGGAACCCCAGAAGGGCCCCCCCCCATTGAATGTACAAAACTGGGGATGAAAACCATATGCCCCAAAAAACGGGGACTTACCAGTGGACTCGCTCCGCCTGTTGTTAAGAGCGAACTCTGCCAGAGGCAAGAAAGAAGACCAGTCCTCCTGGTTCTCTGAGACAAAACACCGAAGATAAGTCTCTAGGCTTTGATTCAGACGCTCTGTCTGACCATTGGTCTGCGGATGAAAAGCCGAGGAAAATGACAATTGCATCCCCCGACGTAAACAAAATGCCCTCCAAAACTTGGACACAAACTGAGACCCCCTATCTGATACCACATCAGAAGGCAACCCATGAAGTCTCACAATCTCCCCAATGAACACCTGCGCCAGAGTTTTAGCATTAGGGAGGGCAGGAAGAGCAATGAAATGTGCCATCTTACTGAACCTGTCAACAACCACCAGTATGACAGTCTTCCCTGACGACTGAGGAAGGTCCGTGATGAAGTCCATAGACAAATGAGTCCATGGACGCTCCGGAAGTTTCAAGGGTAAGAGGGTCCCAGACGGACGGGTATGAGGGGTCTTAGAGCGAGCACAAACCCCACAGGACGCGACAAAAGTTAAAACATCTTTATTAACGTTAGGCCACCAAAACCGGCGAGAAAGGAGATCTAAAGTAGCCTTACTCCCTGGATGTCCTGCTAAAGCAGAATTATGATGTGCCTCAATAACCTTTTGTCTCAACTGATTTGGGACAAACAGTCTCCCTGGAGGTCCTGCAGGGGCGTCCCCCTGAGCCTCTAACACCTCCTCCTCAAGCTCAGAACATACAGCCGACACTACCACCCCCTCCTGAAGGATAGGAATCGGGTCATCCATTTTCCCGGCCCCTGGGAAACTGCGAGACAAGGCATCCGCCTTAACATTCTTAGATCCAGGGCGATAAGTGACAACAAAATTAAACCTGGTAAAAAACAACGACCATCGAGCTTGTCTGGAATTCAGACGCTTAGCAGATTCCAAATACAGCAGGTTCTTGTGATCAGTAATGACGGTGACCGGGTGGACTGCCCCCTCCAAAAAGTGACGCCATTCTTCAAAAGCCAACTTAATGGCCAAAAGTTCCCTATTGCCGATATCATAATTCCTTTCGGCGGACGACAATTTTTTAGAAAAGAAAGCGCACGGATGCCATTTACCAGGGGACGGACCCTGGGACAATATTGCACCCACCCCTACGTCAGACGCGTCCACCTCCACAACGAACGGCTGTGATGCATCTGGTTGGATGAGAACGGGTGCCGAAGCAAAACATTTTTTCAAAGAGGAAAAAGCTTGGCAAGCTTTGTCCGACCATTTAGAAAAATCCGTCCCTTTTCTTGTCATGTCAGTGAGAGGTTTGACAACAGATGAGAAATTACAAATAAATTTCCGGTAGTAGTTAGCAAACCCCAGAAAACGCTGCAGAGCCTTAAGATCCTCTGGCTGATCCCATTCAAGCACTGCTCTCACCTTTTCAGGGTCCATACGGAAACCGGAGGCTGACACCAAGAAACCCAAAAACTGAAGTTCCTGTACGGCGAATACACACTTTTCCAGTTTGGCGTATAGTTTATTGTCTCGCAAGATCTGCAACACCTGTCTCACATGCTCCTGGTGAGACACAAGATCTGGTGAGTAAATTAAAATGTCATCCAAATATACGACCACAAACAGCCCCACCAGATGACGAAAAATGTCATTAACAAAATGTTGGAATACTGCTGGTGCAGTAGTCAGACCAAAAGGCATGACAAGGTTCTCATAATGTCCCTCCGGCGTGTTAAACGCCGTTTTCCACTCATCCCCCTCTTTTATCCTAATCAGATTATACGCCCCCCTGAGATCCAATTTAGAGAACCAGTTGGCGCCAACAATTTGATTGAAGAGATCAGGAATCAGAGGGAGTGGATACGGATCTCGAACAGTAATCCGATTAAGTTCGCGGAAATCCAAGCAAGGGCGTAGGCCTCCATCTTTTTTCTTCACAAAGAAGAACCCCGCGCCACTGGGGAAGATGAAGGTCTAATATGCCCTTTGGCCAGACTTTCCGAAATATAATCTTTCATAGCCTGCCTCTCAGGACCAGAAAGGTTATATAACCTAGCTTTAGGTAACTTAGCATCAGGAAGTAAATTAATAGAGCAGTCATACACGCGATGAGGAGGCAACTCCTGACACCCCTCCTCAGAGAACACATCCCCAAAGTCCTCCAAAAAAGGAGGCAAAGTACTAGGCACGACCGCACTGATGACTGTGTTCATGCAGTTACTTTTGCAAAAAACTCCCCCCATTGGCTTATATCTCTGGACTGCCAATTAATCACAGGGTTATGTTTAACCAACCAAGGAAGTCCCAACACAATAGGAGTAGGTAGACCCTCCAACACATAACAAGATAATAGTTCCCTATGTATTGCCCCTACCCGAAGGTCAATGTTATGAACCTCATGAACAAAGCTACCTTGGCCGAGAGGCCTGGCGTCAATGGAGAATATAGGGATCGGTTTGACCAATACACTCAGATGCATACCTTGAGCCTGAGCAAACTGAGCGTCAACCAGATTAGCCCCGGACCCACTATCAAGAAGAACAGAAAATCTCTCCACTCTCGTACCAACCACCACCTCCACTGGTACAAGGAACTGAGAAGAACTAGCGGACGAAATACATACTCCCAGGTTGTCGTCCACCACACAACCTGGGATTAACAGTTTTCCGGCGACTTTTTGCTCAACAAGGCACGGGATGGACATCCCCCAACAAAATGTCCCTCTTTCCCGCAGAAGAAACACCTTCTAGTCCTGCGGCGTACCGCCAATCCCCTCCTACGAAATGATGTCCCTCCCAACTGCATAGGCTCCTCCGAACAGACAAGGGGAACCTCAACATAAGGGACTTTAGTAGTAGGTGGAGTAACAACAGGGGGCGGAGTTACCTCGCACCTCTCCCGGAGCCGTCTATCAGTACGGATAGCTAGGGCCATAGCAGCCTCCAGTGATGGAGGAGAATCATACTGAGCCAAAACGTCCTTTAATTTGTCAGAAAGCCCATGACAAAACTGGCTTCTAAGAGCTGGGTCATTCCACTGAGTATCTGTGGCCCATCTACGGAACTCAGAAGCAAATTCCTCCGCCGGACGATCTCCCTGCTGTATCTTACGTAATTTTGTCTCAGCAAGAGAGACCCGATCTGGGTCATCATATACCAAACCCAGGGCAGTAAAAAATCGATCCACTGACTGTAGAGCCGGGGATCCCGGAGGAAGGGAGAAGGCCCAGGATTGAGGGTCCCCTTGTAGGAGCGAGATAACAATTCCCACTCTCTGCTCTTCACTCCCTGATGATCGAGGCCGAAGCCGAAAATACAATTTACATGCTTCCCTGAAGGTAAAAAATTTGTCTCGCCCACCAGTGAACCTGTCCGGGAGAGCTACTTTAGGTTCAAATCTGGTTTGCTCCGAGGGAGACAAAACTTTGGACTTAATGTCCGTCAGCTCCATGGATAATCCCTGCAACTGCAGAGCCAGCTGGGCTACTGGATCCATGGCAACTGGGAATAATTTTATGGGCCAGTGAAAATGTCACGCGGTCTTATGATATGTGTACGATGTCAGTAAACTATTCTTAAAAGAACAACACTCTATACAACATATAGATTAGCAACATCAGCATGTAAATATAGAATAGATTTACCTGACACGATATCCGTTGAACTCAGGGTTAATCTTGAGGACTTGATACACTGTCACAGGAAAGAGGAGGACCGGGGGTCTAACCTGACCCTAAACTGGGGTCCTAACTAATCCCTCACCTTGGAGGTACTGATAATGGTTCAGAGGTCCAAGTCTCCAGCCTAACCCTGTCTCCTATCAGTCCCTGAACCCTGTAATCAGTCCTAAGAAGGATACTGATTACCACCAAAGGGATATGGGCTGATCTCTGCTAAATACACAGATTAGACATATAAGACAGACTGGAGAAAACACAGACTTGCATACACACTCAAACACAGAAGGAACATAAATGATCTGGGATATTAAACTCTAAGCAAGGTGAGCTTAAAACAACTAAGGAGCTCTTTAACTTAAGTCTATACAGATACAATCCTATCTGTGGTCTGCATGAAGAATTTCACTGGCAACTCCCAACACAGACAACCAGAGATTTAAAGGAAACCAATCAACAAATAATTAATTGCAGCCGGGAGAAACTGCACCCAGTCCCAGAACTGAGCACAGACAGAATTAACTCCCTAACTGCCAAACACAAAGAAACAGCAACTCAGCTGTGAGAAGTCAGAATGTGCAACCGCGACGATCTTCGTGGCGATGCACACATGACATGATCCCACCGATGCGGAGGTGGAGGAGAAGGAGGCTGAGGAGGTCTTGCCTGGTCCGGAGTGCCAGTCAGGCCAGGAGGCCACAGCAGAGTACCGCTCCCCGGTAAGGTCACCGGAGGGGTCCCAGCCATCGTTGCCGGAAGTCGACTGGGACGAGATGGAGCGATTAGATGATGTCACCTATGCTGTTCAGTGGGAAAGTGAGTGGCGCCGTCGTGAAGAGGAGCAGCGACGCCAAAAGCAGGAGAAAGAAAGAAACATCCAGCGGTCCCGACAGAAGCAGCATGAGGAGTTCATAGCTGACAAGGAGAGCGTACGCCGAGAAAAAGGTACCCGACGGGAACCGCGGCGGCAGGGGTGCGTCACCGAGTTCCAGCTCCGCAAGGGCTGGGGCTTCATCCGCGAGCCAGGCCTCTATCCAGGGGTCTTTGTAAGCCGCAGGGACGTAGAATCCCACCTGCCCATCGGTCATCCTGGGAGGGACCTGATTAATGGGGACATTGTGAGCTACACCCGTCACTGGGGTATGAAGGGGTGGTATGCCCTGAACGTCTCCATTGTTAGTGACCCCGTCCCCGACGCCGGTACCGAAGCATCCCCGTCCAGAGCTCCAACAGCACCAGGCCGTGCCCCGGCATCGCCACTAGCATACTCATCTCGACCTACGTCGCCCGCTACATCGCAAATGGCATCGCCCCCTGCATCGCAATCAGCAAAGTATCCCGCAACGAAACCTGCGACTCATTTTGTATCGCAACCGGAGGGTGCGACCACAGTTAAATCGCAGCCTAAGCCTGCATCTTTGATGAAAAGTCAATATTTGCCTGAGACACCCGTTGCGTCCCAAGTGGTTCGCACAAGGACTGTGGCCACGCAAACACTGATATCGGGCCATGACTTATTTGTTATGAGATCCAAAGAGCATCGTGTCGTTCCAGCCCCAGGAGTGGAAGACGTCATTGAAAGTTTGTAAAAGTGAAGACCGGTAGGACCCAGACTGGGGTTTACCGCATTAAAGAAATGTATAAAGTTTAATAAGAGAGAATTGCCAATTGCACTTTATGGTCCTTTATGTACGAGAATGTTACATAGTTTACATATTTAAAATAGAATACCCGGCTGGGTACAAGGAAAAGAATTTGAAAAGTTAAAAAGTAATATGTTGATTGCATAGTTGCATAGAATACCCTGGTTGGGTAAAGTAAAAGTTAAAGTGAAAGTTAAATTATAATGTGGATTTCTAAGATGTATATATGTGATTTAACCCTTCATGGACTGAGAGGCTGTGGACTGCGCCAGCCCAAGAACTTGTCTTTGTAAATAGTTGCGCTACGGTGCATTATCTTGGTTTTACATGAAACCATTACAATATCTACCTCTGAAGAAAAACCCGTATGGTGGGCCTAGAGTGAGGTCTGCAGTCAGAAGTCCTGCAGCCCACCCAGGACCCACGTGGGAGGTTTTTGGTGCGGGTCCTCAACAAGTATCTTGTATATATGAGAATGTTTGATATTTTGATACTTTTGATACTTTTGTATTCTTTATTGTACAAATGGTAACGTTCAAGAAGTCGTACCTCCCGGATGGGAAGAGTTAAAATGTTGTTGTTAATGCAAAACAAAATGTTCTTTTTGTCTTTTACAGCCCGGGAGTGCTGTGTTTTACCAAGGGGGGATGTGTAGCCCAGCTACGCAGGCACACATGAAAATCCAGGAGAGTGCACAGGAAGGTAACAGCAACGCTTGATATTCATTCACTGTCACTCACACTTTCAGACACGCCCATCTGAGATATAAGGGAGGGGTGACACGTGGCAGTCAGTTAGTTAAGCTACGGGTGGCTCAGGAGTGAGTCATCCCCAGATAGTTTCCTGTCTGAGATTAGAAGATCAGATCTTGAGGAAGTAGAGTTCAGTGGAACTTCAGTCTGTTAGCTTCTGTCTAAAGGACAGAGCAGTCATTCAGTCTCGGTCCAGTGGGACTTTGGAGGAAACTGAGAGCTGTGCAGCGAGCTCTGGAGGAAGCTGACATTTTTCACAACTGCCACAAGTGCTTATGTTAAGAGCGGGAAGCAGGGCGAAGGGCGCAGTGGAGAAGACATAGAGAAGTGCTTCAGGTATTGGATTACCTGCACTAAATTGCCGGACACCGGGGTCCGAAGCGTTGCTACAGTTTCAAGCTTACTAACAAGAAAACCGGAGGCATCTGGACTACAGGTCGCAGAGAGCAGCCCTAAGTGTCAATACGTAACCGGAGTCAGGTGGAACAGGGACTTTGAGCTAGGCCAAGCAAAAGTAAGGACTTAGTTTCATCACTTAGAAGGCTCCACCACAATGTTGGCCGGGCAGTACAGCTATTGAGAAAGCTGGAGATTCAGAGTTAACTTCGCTTCAGGCAAGTTGGACTCACATGTATATGGAAGTAAAGGAGGCCTCTAACCTGCTCAGCTGTTACCGAATGTGCACTCTCCACCCCGACCAGCTCCCCGGGATCTGCTTGAACCATCTACCAGTAAAAGGTATGAAAAGAAGCTGCATTGTGTGCGACTGAATTATTATCTACACTCTGCATCATCGTCACCATAGACTTCCAGGGACCAGTCTCACCTGTGGGAGACCCACCATCTTGCTGCCCCATAACATCCCCTGAGAAAGTCTTTATAGCAGCGCTGGTCCAAATAACCAGATACCACAGGTGGCGTCACGAACTACCTATCCTTAAAATCCCCTGTAAATATTCCCCATTGTATGAGCGCCCAGGGCCACGGACTGAGCCACCGCTACCAGTGACAACTCCCATAGATTTCCATGGGCTCGGTGCCGAGTACCCCATTGCCCTGGTACTAAGTGCGACTCATAGAAGCCATCCTCTTTTCAACTTGTTTTTTTACAGATGGTGTTATGTTTACATCAAGAATTTGTTGATGTTTCACTGAATCAGTTTTTCCCTCTACCTGTGAAATGCTCCCCATGCCATTGGCTGCAACACAACACCAAAGCATGATTGGTCCATGGATTGCTTAAAGATTGGCGAGATTTTCTTTTCCTGAAAATCTGTGGCCTTTTTCTCCACTCATACCTCTGATCATTATGGCCAAAGAGTTATATTTTAACCATCATCGGTCCACAGGACTTTGTTTCCAAAATTCATCAGGCTTGGTTAGATGTTCCTTTGCATACTTTTGATGCAGAATTTTATGGTGGGGACGCAGGAGAGGTTTTCTTCTGATGACTCTTCCATGATGGCCATATTTGTGCAGGTGTCTCTCAACTGTAGAACAATGTACCACAACTTCAGAGTGTGCTAAATCTTTCTGAAGGTCTTTTGCAGTCAAACGGGGGTTCTGATTTGCCTCTCAAGCAATCCTACCAGCAGCTCTCACTGAAATTTTGCCTGGTTTTCCAGACCATATCCTGACCTCCACTGTTCCTGTGAACTACCATTTCTTCATTACATTTTGAACTGAGGAAAGAGCAACTTGAAAACGCATTGCCATCTTGTTATAGCCTTCTTCTGCTCTGTGGTCCTCGTCCATTTTCATTTTCATAGTTCTAGGCAGCTGCTTAGAAGACCCCATGGATGCTGGTTTTTGTTACAAGGTTAGAGGAGGCTGGATTTTTGCAAAGCTGGGAAATTTGCATCGCATGGGCTTTTCTAATGATGATAGTGAACAAGCCATAACCCTAACAGACTGATTAAGGTCGGAAACCTTGGTTAAAGTTATCTCAGCACACAAATCTCGAAGAATGACCAAACTTTTGCATCAGCCCATTTTCCTTTTTGTAATTTTTAAAATGTAAAACATGACAATTTTTTTTTTGCCTAAAATAAAAAGGAAATGTGTCATCTTTAACTTTAGCCTGTTTGTGCGACATGTGACACTCACACCTCTGATTAATTAAAGGGGTTCTCTAATTTGAACAACTATTTGGCAAATTTTTCATGGCTCCTGAGCTGTATGTGGACTGTCCTGTGGATGCTTCTGACTCAGTGAGAAATGTTGGATTTAATCTGTATGCATTCAAAAGCATGTTAATGGTAACTCTATATCTAGAGTCAGCTCACTTTTGTGGTTTAGTGGTTTTTCTATTGTGCCATAACATGTTTTTATTTTCTCCACAGTTTCTGTAATTGAGGCTCAAAATACCAGATCTACATCCGTAGCAGATTACATCAAGAAATTACTCAATGATTTAGCAACATTAATAAAGCAACTGATTAGTCATGTGATACCAACTTCTGCCCCGCCAAGTACCATATCAACCACCGCCTCCACTACTTCAACAACATCTACCACATCAAGTGCTTCTACTGCATCATTATCCACTTCTACAACATCAACAACTGTTTCTACCACATCATTGCCCTCTTCTCAGACATCAGTAACTCATTCTACCACGTCATCCTCCCCTTTTATAACAACAATAATTGCTTCTAACGCATCATCATTCACACCTCCATTATTAACTGCTTCTTCTGCAACCTCATCCACTTCTGTGACATCAACAACATCAATTACTGCTTCTACCACACCAGCCTCTGCTTCTACCACATCAACAAATGCTTCTAATACATCCTCTTCTTCGATGGCATCAATATCTGCTTCTTCCATATCAGCCTCCCTTTCTACATTAGCTGTTTCCACCACTTCATCCTCTTCTTCTTTGACATCAGCAACAGCTTCTAATGCATTAACTTCTACTTATTCGACATCAACTTCTGCCACTACATCATCCTCCACTTCTACAACACCAACACTTCCTTCTACTACATCATCCCCTGCTTCTTCAAGCTTAGATGCAACATCCTTGAACAACATTACAGCTTTTTCCGATACGAAATCAAATAACTCCTCGACATCATCATCTCTTTTTTCTGTTGGGGTTTCCAGTTCATGGCCATCAACCTCTACTTCATCTTTTCTGATTTCTCAACCAAGCAAACAATCAACATCTGCTAGTAACCAGTCTTTACTTTCCCCTACTGGTATCCGCAGTCAGCAGCCATCTACCAACACATCAGCCTCCAGTCTACCATTCACTTCCAGTGTTGGCAACAGCAGCCAAAATCCGAATCCTGGGCCAAACAACCAATCTACAACCAGTTTTATCACCACAACAACCATCCCATCGACAACTCATAGTAACTTGACATCACATACTTCTATTGGTTTCAGTAGTCAGCAACTAATATCCAATTCAACATATTTTCAAAGTACTGGAACAACCACTCAGCCAACTTCGTACAATGTAACCTCATCTTCTACTATTAGTGGAACCAGTCAGTCATTATTCATCAGCAAGTCAACAACTAAGAACACTACACAATCCACATCTACCATGGCACCTGCTTCCACAGTTGGTACAAGTAGTCGACAATCAATAATTAGAATGACTCTCAACCCAAATAATAGTCTAACAACCCTTAACATGACATCAGGCTTTACCATTAGTACCAGTGGTTTGCAGACTTCTACGAACGCAGACAAATCTACAAATACAAGGCCAATAAATATATCAACATCTACTAGTTCCATATCTTCACCAACACCATCATCTAATACAAATATTAGTACAGGATCAAACACCACACAGGCACCATCCACAGTTTCAACACCTTCCACTGTTGACACTAGTAGTCAACAACCTCTGTCAACCACAGGAACTTCGGCCAGTGCTGGAATCGGCAGCCAATCATCATCTTCGCATACTTCAATATTATCTTTTGTTAATAGTATCAGCAGTAAAGAGCCAACACCCACTACCACCACATTGTCTTCTAATGCTGGTGTAGATAGTCAAACTACAACTACCAGTAGCCAATCAACATCTTCAGCTACAATTCAGAAACAATCAAGCACTGCATCAGTTTCTTCAAGCATGGTAACAAATGGCCAATTAACAACTAGTAGTAAAAGTACATACTCCACAAGTAATGTCATCGGTTCAGCAACATCAAGTACACAGACCAGTGCAGCGTCAACAGCCTCTACAAGTACATCATCCACAAGTAGGACATCTTCCAAGAATGGCTCCAACTCTACCACATATTCGACTCCAAAAGTAACAAAAAACACTTGTAAGTATACTTTATGTATATGGGTGTGGGATAGATGATCTGTACAATATTTAGGTAGCTGATGTGTCACATCATCATGATGCGAGAACCCATGGATTCCCAGCAGAACAATGCCCCATCACGCGATCTCCACTGCTTGTCTTATTCCATGATCAAAACCACAAAAAGCGGATTAAAAAAATCCAAAATTCAAGAAAACACCACCAAACACAGGCAGAGATGCTTACCTGTCTGAAAAGGCCTCAATACTGATGCACTGACAGAGTGCAGCGGACCCAAGTAAAATGGCGACTACACAGGTGCATTAATACCAAATTAAACAGACAGCCTTCAATCAGGGATTGGCCGTGTGGTACACCAGTGCACAAAGATACAATCTGTATATGGTAATGTTCACACTAGGAATGCAGAGCGTCTGGTTCACAGCCTATTAATGACGCCTTATGCGGGCTGCCCAGTGCTAACTATAATGCATCCAGTGTGAACAGAGGCCACAGTGTACAGAACCATTTGGGCCCAACTGCACTCTGCAAAAGTATAATGTGCAAAAAGACATATAAATATATGTAAGGTATTAGTTGATATTCGGGACAAAATATGTAAGCTGGCAACCCACGTCACGGATCCTTACACTTGCCAGTACCTACTCTAACATCTCCTACTCAAAGATCAAAATCTGCTTTTTGTGGTTTTTTTATGTCCCAGTTTCTCCATTTGTTCTTCCTTTTACCCCTCTTGGCAAGAACTAATCCCTACATAACTTGAACATCACCAAGACCTACCATTTTGGACATGCTCGTGTTAGGTATCGGGCAACAACTGGATTTGAACCTGGATCTGAGGCATCAGTAGCCCCCATTCAGGTCTCAGTTTGGGGCAGATGCTGCTTGGCTTAGCCATCAATTCCAATGCCTAGCCAGTACAAGAGAGTACAAGCTGTCGCCAGGGTCTTTGTTAATAGTAGCCTTAAGCATAGGTTACAGAAGGAGACAGGGCTGTTATAGCCTAAGTCCAGAAATGCCTGCACTGAGCATGTCCGTGCCATGGCGAACTAGGATTGGTGGTTAATGTCAGCTGATCCTCTGACATAGCATCGCCTGATTGGTCACGGATGACGTCATCGGTGATGCGATTGACGAGATGGCTGGGGGCGGAGCTTAGCCCTTAAATAGCTTGTCTGTCTATGGCGTGGTGCGGTCAGATCATATTCTAATAGGCAGTGCTCATGTGTGGACGTCCAGAATCTGGGCTCCACATGCTCTAGCTTTGCTCTCCGAGACCTGCCGATGCCAGAGTTCGCTCGGCTAATTAGCACAGGTCCTTCAGGCAGGTTTAGCTTATGCCAGGCAGGTAGCCAATGTGGCGCAGTCTTGCTACGAATATAGAGTAGCTATACACCCTGAGCAGACTCCGGGGCGCATAACCTGTAGCCAATGTGGCGCAGTCTTGCCACGAATATAGGTAGCTATACACCCTGAGCAGACTGCGGGGCGCGTAACCTGTAGCCAATGTGGTGAAGTCTTGCCACGAATATAGGGTAGCTATACACCCTGAGCAGACTGCGGGGCCGTAACCTGTAGCCAATGTGGTGAAGTCTTGCCACGAATATAGGGTAGCTATACACCCTGAGCAGACTGCGGGGCCCGTAACCTGGGCATCACATGCCAAGCTGAATAGAGAGTAGCTCAGCCCGGTATCACGCCGGCTGGTAGCACGTACACCTGGTGTTAGTCGCCTGCACTTCCTAGCGGCTGGCACGTAGCTTCTGTGCAGTCAACAGGGCTACGTCTATACCAGCTTGCAGCACATAGTGCAAACCTAATATCTGGCAAGTGACTTCTGTGCCATTAACAGGGCTACATCTACGCCAGTCGATAGCACATATCTCCCGTGACGTTAACGGAGATAGTGACAATTCTACATCTCCCCTAGTGTGAGGTAACACAGGCGAGATCTAATATTATTTTTCTGTTGTCAGTTTAACCTTCATACCAAAGGGGTGTTTGGCAGCAGTGACTTTAGCTGCATCGCGGACCCCGGGTTCGGTTGCAATTACATTATTTAATAAAGTTGTTGCAACCGAGCTCATAACACTACGACTCAGTAATCTAGCCATTGCAATTTGACACTTGTCAAAAACCTTATGCTTACCCGATTGTTCAGCTTCCCACACTCGAACCGGAGTGTGCGGCTGTATCATTTGGTTTTGAGTGATTAGCTGCGAATAACCCCTTAAGGCTGGGATCACACATGCAAGAAACTCGCACGAGTCTCTCGCATGAACACCCAGCACTGCCGCCGACACTCGAACCGGAGCAGAGAGCGTGCGGCTGCATCTTTTGATTTTGAGTGATTTGCTGTGAATAACCCCCTAAGGCCGGGATCACACATGCGAGAAACTCGCATGAACACTCAGCATTGCCGCCGGCACTCGGACCAGAGCATGTAGAAATACATGCAGCAGCCCGCTCCGGTCCGAGTGCCAGCGGCAGTGCCGGTTGTTCATGTGTGATCCCGGCCTAAGGACGTTCAAGCTCTCCTCAATAAATCATACCAGCGCAGTACAACGAACTCAATGGCGGAACATATGAGCTGAAAAAACATAGTATATGTCGGGCCACTGGGTGCATTGTACAGCACAGGTGTAATTTAATGAGTGGAGCTCAAAAGTCCTCTGCTATATCACATACCATCGCTACTTAGATGAAAGAAGCAGGTAGAAAGGAGTAACATTGTAAGCATTGAATAGCCCGTGCCAACGGCATCAGCAGAGATATTTCACTTATCATCCCTCCTTCCTTTTGTGAGTTCATTACAAACAGCACTTGCCAACCAGCAGCTGCTTCTCTGCATGGTCAGCAAAAGCCGCTGCACAGGATTTATCATGGGCACCATTATCAATTTATTTCTGCACAGCAACTTAATTTTTAAACACATCCAATTGAAAAAAAATCTTAATTTTACATTATCTATTGATAACACTTTAAAAGAAACCATAAACTAGAGCTCTCAGCAACATTTCATTTGTTTGAACACTTTGAAGTTCATGATGTAATGACTATAACTCTTGTGATAGAAATATAACAAATCAAGTGACACTGATTCAGTAGGGAATGCTGGTAGAGGTGAACTCTGAATTGTGCAACATTAGAAAGTATATCTATTAGTGAACTAATAACTACAATATACAGCTCTGGCAAAAATTAAGAGACCACTTTCCAATGTTCAGTTTGTCTGATTTTTCTCTTTATAGGTATATTTTTGAGTAAAATGTAAATTGTTCTTGTGTTCTATAAACTTCTGACAACATGTCTCCAAATTTCCAAGCAATAAATTTTGTATTTTTTTTTCTGACAAAGAAAAATGGTCAAATTTTTTTTTAAAAAAACCCAGTGCTTTCAGACCTCAAATAATGCAAAGAAAACAAGTTCATAATCATTTAGAAACAACAACACTAATGTTTTAACTCAGGAAGAGTTCAGAAATCAATATTTTGTGGAATAACCATGATTTTTTAAAAACAGCTTTCATGCGTCTTGGCATGCTTTCCACCAGTCTTTCACACTGCTTCTGGCCCATAAATGTAAGCAGTTCTTCTTTGTTTGATGGCTTGTGACTATCCATCATCCTCTTGATCACATTCCAGAGGTTTTCAATGGGGTTCAGGTCTGGAGAATGGGCTGCCCATGACAGGGTTTTGATGTGGTGGTCTCTTAATTTTTGCCAGAGCTGTATTTAAAATAGAAATAAGCTAAAATATAGCAAATAAATGAAATATTTATCAACCTCTCTGTTTTTTTTTTTACAGCATCAACCACTACTGCCGTCCATCTAAGCTGGTTTATAATGATCCTGGGTTTCGTCTTCATGGTGAGTGCATTCCCAATTCTCATAGATGAAGTTGTAGTCGTTTTCGGAACTTTACATATACATTACAGCTAGTAGAAGTACAGTCTGCAAAGTTGTCTGATCCTTTCAGATTCATTTACCTAAAGGTGCAGTCTACAGTCATGGCCAAAAGTTTTGAGAATGACAAATATTTTTTACAAAGTCTACTGCTTCACTTTTTCTAATGGCAATTTGCATATACATATCTTTTCAGTGATTGCTCCATTAACACAGGTGTGGGTGTTGATGAGGACATGGCTGGAGATCAATCTGTCATGATTAAGTAAGAATGACACCACTGGACACTTTAAAAGGAGGCTGGTGCTTGGCATCATTGTTTCTCTTCTGTTAACCATGGTTATCTCTAAAGAAACACGTGCAGTCATCATTGCAATGCACAAAAATGGCCTAACAGGGAAGAGTATCGCAGCTAGAAAGATTGCACCTCAGTCAACAATCTATCGCATCATCAAGAACTTCAAGGAGAGAGGTTCCATTGTTGCCAAAAAGGCTCCAGGGCGCCCAAGAAAGACCAGCAAGCGCCAGGACCGTCTCTTAAAAGAGTTTCAGCTGCGGGATAGGGCTACCAGCAGTGCAGAGCTTGCTCAGGAATGGCAGCAGGCAGGTGTGAGTGCATCTGCACGCACTGTGAGACGGAGACTCTTGGAGCAAGGCCTGGTCTCAAGGAGGGCAGCAAAGAAGCCACTTCTCTCCAGAAAAAACATCATGGACAGACTGATATTCTGCAAAAGGTACAGGCAGTGGACTGCTGAGGACTGGGGTAAAGTTATTTTCTCTGATGAATCCCTTTTTCGATTGTTTGGGACATCAGGAAAACGCCTCATTCGGAGAAGACAAGGTGAGCGCTACCACCAGTCTTGTCTCATGCCAACTGTTAAGCATCCTGAAACCATTCATGTGTGGGGTTGCTTCTCAGCCAAGGGAATCGGCTCTCACACAGTCTTGCCTAAAAACACAGCCATGAATAAAGAATGGTACCAGAATGTCCTCCAAGAGCAACTTCTCCCAACCCTCCAAAAGCAGTTTGGCGATCAACAATGCCTTTTCCAGCATGATGGAGCACCTTGCCATAAAGCAAAGGTGATAACTAAATGGCTCAGGGAACAAAACATAGAGATTTTGGGTCCATGGCCTGGAAACTCCCCAGATCTTAATCCCATTGAGAACTTGTGGTCAATCATCAAGAGACGGGTGGACAAACAAAAACCTAAAAATTCTGACAAAATGAAAGCATTGATTGTGCAAGAATGGACTGCTATCAGTCAGGATTTGGTCCAGAAGTTGATTGAGAGCATGCCAGGGAGAATTGCAGAGGTCCTGAAGAAGAAGGGTCAACACTGCAAATATTGACTTGCTGCATTAACTCATTCTAACTGTCAATATAAGCTTTTGTTACTCATATGTTTGCAATTATTATATTTATGTCTGTGATAAAAACATCTGTCAAACACACATAAAAACCAGAGGGCAGCAGATCATGTGAAAATATAATATTTGTGTCATTCTCAAAACTTTTGGCCATGACTGTACATATTTGAGATGACAGAAAGAGGATGTTGGTGACATAAATTAGGTTTCTGCTGTCACCAATATTGTAATGAGGAACTTTATAGGAGACGATGTCATCACTCAAACTAAAAGTTTCCATGATGTGCGCATGCCATCTTACAAAGCCACAAATGCGAAACACGATGCAAAATGTTCAAGTCACATAATGTTCACTTCTGGATAAACTTGTCCCTCCTCCCACCAAAGCAGTAAAACAAATTTTGCTTCCTTGAATTTGTAAGAAAAATTCTTGATGAAAGGCTATGTGCAATATGGTAAATCTCACCACTCCTTATTGATGTTACTCTGATAATGTTCATGTTTATGCCTGTGTCTCTTTGTAATGGTTTGTATTTGAATCAATGTATACAGGATATTGCTGAACATTAGAGGGGTTGTCCACTACTCTGACATCCACTTCTCAATTATAATATTCCATCACATAGAATAAAAATACATTATACTTATCTCCGGCACCACTCCAGCATCATCGGCGCTCGGTCTCCTATACAGTAGTTCACATAATGTTATGTCACTTGATTCCTGCAGCCAAGCAGAGACCTCCAATGGGATCTTCAATCTCAATTCCTTCTAACTAAATTGTGACAACAAGAAAAAGTGAGAGCTGCTTCTGCTTTCTGACCACCTCTGGATGTCAGTTACATCAGAAGGAAGTGAAAGTGAAGCGGCCCATTGGTGGCCAATAGCACGTGAGACTTAGAAGACACTGCGCCGTTATTGCCGAAACAGAGCCAGGATCAGTGTTGAGTAGAAGGTCTTTTTATTCTACATGGGGGATGTTGAAATTGAAAAGGGGTTGTCTGAGTAGTTGTCAACCCCTTTAATTGCCATCACTAGATGTTATTGCAGAAACTGGGGAGCCTATACAAGGAGTCACTTCCAGGAAGTGAGTCAGTGTGTGGCTGAAGCCATATAGCATAGCAGAGAAAATAATTAGGCAGGAGGCCTCAAAATGCCCCAGAGGACATGTAGAAAGACTTGTTGGTTGTGAACTGGTTACAGCATGGTACTGAAAGACGATTGGGCAACACTCCGAGTGTAAGATGTCTTGTATCCTGATGTATTGTGACCTTCTTTAACTGAACTCATTGTTACCCTTGTTACTTGTGGGTGTCACGGAGTGACTGTCATGGTGTGACACGACCCAACAGATGGTCAGACAGCTAACGGCACAACACACAATGGGTATGGAATTGGGGGAGGAAGGCCCTACCAATAGGGAATGAGGAATGGTCACCACCTGAGCTCAAACCTGAGCCTGTCCCTGCACTCCCCTAACACTCTATGCGGGTCCTTCCCCCTCTAGCCATCAGGATACCTCGTCCCTAGTTGTCACCTATAACTGCCCTGGCTAGTGCATTGGCCGGCAAGGAGCACTAGCCTCACCGCTGCAGGTAATAAACACAGGGGGAAGTGACAGACACCAAAGGGACAGGGTAACAAAAACACCACACTTAGCTTTCTCTGCTGCAAAGCACCGCACAGCAGAATAAAGGCACCAGATAAGCTAACTCAGCAGAAGCACCACTGCACCCAGAGAGCTCCTTACTCCAGCTTTGTCACTGCAGATTGCTCTAACACCGACAGTCAGTTGACCTTATAAAGGATGGTGGGCGTGGTCACCGCCCACATCAGCTGACCCAGCAGCAATGCAATTACACCAGCTTGCCAGAGGGGAAACACTGACATTTAACCCCCGCTGGCCTGAAATGAAAAAAGGTTTAACTCAAAGGAACCAGATCTGCCACAAATCCAAAAATGGATCATGACAGTGGGCTGGTAGACCCTGATACTAGTAAACATTATTGTGAGAGGCAAAATCGAAGTTTAATCAAGAGAGTGGTTTTCTTGCCAAGGGGATGATGTGTTGCTGAACAATATGTAGTGCCTGGAGAACAGTAAGACCTGACTTTATCCATCGGCGGTTTGTGGGTTGAAGGCTGAATACGCTTGTTCACTAGAGAGAAGTGTTTGACAGGGGGTCAAAAGGGAACTGGTGTTTATGAAAGTGTTTTTGTTTGACACAATCTAGATGGCTCCTCCCGTTTGGATGCATTTAAAGGGCTTCACGTTTTGGAAAATGCATTGCCTATTAGATAGTTACATTGATCATATGTTGAACATGGTGTTAGGCTGTCGAGTATAGATGTGTAATAGCTGGGCGAACCCAACAAAAAAGTTCAATTTCCCAACAGCAGAAACATATCAAAGCTAGTTGTAATCAAGAGGTCATCCATGCTGTATCCAACTCTGCGACTCTAACCCTTTATCCCATCTACATCTAGAAACAATGGCGGTGCATGTGTGTGACCCTCCATATGGAAATCTTTGGGATTTAGGGAGACAGTAAGTCCTCTAGACCTATAAAGAGGGAGCCACAGTCACAAGGATTTAATCAGATAAGACTGCCAAATGGTCATCAGGGTATCACTGTTTTCATGAGACCTTATGAGTAGAATATATGCTTCCTATTTGGTGCAGACATAGGCAACAGAGAACCCTTGATCCATTATCATATGCCCTCTCATGGATCTTTAACACTTTCACTCCTTTTAAATTTTGCTATAGGCCTCAGTATTATAGATAGATATGTTAGATAGACCTACATCATGTATCTCCATGGTAACAGACCACAAACATACCATGTGTAGTCTGATCCTGTAGTCGCGCTACTTTCCATACGCCTCTTACTTCCTGCTAATATATATTCAGTGTGAGCTATTGGGAGAGTGTGTTTGGTTACAGTCAGTGTTATGGCTGCTTCTTATTAAGTTCTGCTATTTTCTTTTTGTTATTAGGGATAGAACGCCTGAAGAAGATATAAGCATCTTAAATGTAAGATTTCCCCGACTGTGATATCATCTGACGGAGTCGGCTCTCTGGACCTGAGTTGCAATACGAAACACAACCCACGGACGGCTGTGGCGCTGTTTCTGGAAAAAAAAAGTTTTTTTTTTTCAATCTTTTAAAAGATTCAGCGCTGTAATAAAAGCTGCTCTCAACTGGAGTCTGATAGCTCCTTTGGTTTGATCATGAGAAGAACGCGTCCTCCAATAAGGAGCCTGATACTGTCAAACATATTTAAAGGGATTGTTCACGTTACTGTACGTTTGTTAAAGTATTCTGTGAAGACTTTCTAATGGACTCTCTGCAAAGACTTGAGTGCTAATGAGACATCACAGTAATGAAGTCTGCGTATATTTGGCCGCAGTTCCCAAGATCTTCACTCAGAGGTCGAAGCACAGCAATCGGAACCAATCAGGGTTTAGCTTTCATATTTCAAGTGCAGTTGAGAAAATGAAAGCTATGCTCTGATTGGTTGCTATGGGTAACAAACATAAATCCTTTGACACACAAAGGCCTATAGAAGTGCGCTTGTTTCAATAAACTTTATTTACAAAAAAATGGACAATTCACTGAAGAACATGGTTACAAAAAAATTTAAAAAATTGTAACCAGTCTTCGAGCTGCTATGTTACAGACTGTGGGTACTCCGATAATTTGGGTTTGAAACAGCTTTATTGACAGCTTCAGAATGGGGCAACTATTAGCGAATGTCATCTGTGTGGGCAGAGTGGGGGCCTGACGGTTGTCCAGCTGTTCAGTCCGCCATGAACATCTTGCAGATTTCCGCTGCCTGCCGTGGGTGGTAGTACTTCATCGCTTGCACATTAGAGCAGCACCTGCCACTTAGTGTTTATATGAAAAGATATATTTTTGCTTCTTTTCAGCTTTCATGATGTCATTTGCTATAAATTCTCTATATAAAATAAATGACTTGTATTTTACATACAGTATGAATTGTATATAGCTTTGAAATGCTAATTGTATATTTATATGACTACTTTAGCAATATATATATGTATATTATATATATATATATATATATATACTGTGTATAAATATATATATGTGTATATATTGTAAGCTTTTCAGGGGATATAGCTCTGGGATCGCCGTCCAGGTAGACGGAGTGGCACGGAAACAGTTCATTCACAGACAGCAGTTCTGGTAAAAACTGGCCGCAACCAGCTTTATTAAAGTCCACAGCAAACAGAACATAATCAAAACCAAATCATAAACATAAACCCTGGGCTTCTCCAGCCACTTACTACACTTAGATAGATTTCCCTCTCTATCCGGGTCCAGACTCTAACAGCCTGTCCCCAAACAACACATATGTTCAGTAGTTACCAGCATGGAGATTCACAGAGTCTCCTCCTTGTGTCTGAAGGCATATCCAACGTCCAGACTTGAGAGAGCTCCCCTCCTATTCAGCAGCTATCCGCATGGATTCTCACAGAGACTACTCCTGTGTCCGGGGTACATCGAGCACCCAGACTGAGACAGCTCATACTCCTGGAGACTCCTTCTTGTGCCTGGACTCCTTGTCCAGACTAAGCCAGCTCTCTGTCTGTGTTCGCAGACACCTACTTCTGGTCTCCTAATTAACAGCTGAGTGGTTTCAGGCCTGAGCTGCAAGTGTGTACTGAATGTAAGGTGTAGTGACCTTTCTCTACCACTAGGTTTACAAAGCCATACATTTCCCTTATACCAGTCAGCAAAGTATCTAGGTGAAATGTACACCCCATTCAACACACATACTCTCACTGTCTCACAATATATATATATATATATATATATATATATATATATATATACAGCTCTGGCAAAAATTAAGAGTCCACTTTCAAATGTTCATTTTGTCTGATTTTTCTCTTTATAGGTATATTTTTGAGTAAAATGTAAACTGTTTAGTCTATAAACTTCTGACATGTCACCGAATTTCCAAGCAATAAATTGTGTATTTTTTTTTTCTGACAAAGAAAAATGGTCAAAATTTTTTTTAAAAAAACAGTGCTTTCAGACCTCAAATAATGCAAAGAAAACAAGTTCATAATCATATAGAAAACAACAATACTAACGTTTTCACTCAGGAAGAGTTCAGAAATCAATGTTTTGTGGAATAACCATGATTTTTTAAAAACAGCTTTCATGCGTCTTGGCATGCTTTCCACCAGTCTTTCACACTGCTTCTGGCGCAAAAATGTAAGCAGTTCTTCTTTGTTGATGGCTTGTGACTATCCATCATCCTCTTGATCACATTCCAGAGGTTTTCAATGGGGTTCAGGTCTGGGAATGGGCTGCCCATGACAGGTTTTTGAAGTGGTGGTCTCTTAATGTTTGCCAGAGCTGTATATATTTGTAAAATAAATATTGAATTTTCCACATGTGTTCTCACCCTTTGCTGTCTATGTTTGTGCTTTCTGAGGAATGCATTCCTGCACTTTTATTACTGTAATATGCATTTTATTTTTTTACTCAAAAGGATAGACGTTTCCAATTTTCCACTGCTCTGGGTGTTACCGGCAATTTCAGCTATATAGAACAATCTAGAAACAAATGTATATGTCTCCCAGCATTGACACAAACTCTGCCGAGATGAGTCTTGGTTGGGAGAAGTCGTCATGGCGGTCTGGGTTGAAAGGAGAATATTAAAAAAATTGAAGAACTCTGTGTAGAACTGTTATCTAAATGGACACTGTAATACTGGCAATAGGGATTATTACCTGCTGTGAAAGCATAGTGGTATTCAGATACTAAAAGTGAAATATAACAAGACTAGTGTCTGTCTGGAACCAGAAGTCCACTGGACTATGGAGCAGTACATTTCTCAGTAGTCGTTCAGTGCTCATTTACTTGCTTTTATATGTTTCAATAATTTTGAGCAGACGCGTCCATTGCCCTGCTCCAATTGAAAAACAGTCTTCTCATGTCATCTGTGTTTGTTATTGGAGCAGGCTAAAGGACAGATCCACACACTTGCCCTTCCATTTGTAGTCATTCTGAGAAGGAGAACAGTGCAGTCTGTGAGAAAGAAGGAGGAGAACCTGTAATACTTACCGGTATATATTATGAAGTGCCAGGAAACCATGTGTCTAACGACTTTGGTAAACTACAAATAAAGTGGAAAACCCCTTTAAAGTGCCCCTGTCAACAGGATTGTGCACAATAACCTACAGTGTCAGGTCAGCACCGTTATACTGATTACAATGATACCTGGTGATGAAATCCGTCTTGTGGTTCTTGTGGAATCTTTATTTTCAGTTTTGAGTTAATGATCTGCTCGTGCCCCCGGGTGGCCTGTGGGGGGGTCTTCATGTGGTGATCTGATTAGGTATTCATCAGTATGGCTTCTGACAAGTCACTGATCCCTCACTATATAATAAATAACTTGGCACTCAACTTGTTAAACTGTGATGATTTTTAATGCAGTCAAAGCATAACAACGTTTCGGTCCCACCTGGACCTTCATCAAAGTACTGCAACAATTGTACATAAAATGACAAAATACATTATAATCCCATGTAACAAATAGGTATTTAGAACAATAAACAGAGAACTGAGTTGTTTGAAGATATACGTCCAAGTGATGACATAGTGAATTACTGAGGAAGGTAGCTAGAGACAAGGAAGAAATAAGAAGACCGACTGCTTAATGAATGATTATCCAGAGTAATGGATGTGTGTCCCACATAACAAATATTTGTAATTAATGATTGAGTAGACCCTATTATGAATGGAATAAGATGGGTATAGGTCATATACATAAAAAAAAATAAAAAAAAATATATATGAACATGTTATCTGTAAAAAATAAAAAGTGATGGCATACCATGCCAGGATCAAAATACAGTACAGCACTCCAATGTCCCAAAATTGGGGTTGTGATAATATCAACATTATGTGTCATCACTAAAAAGAAAATAAATAATTATTTCTCAAAATGGCGCCGGCCGCGCATACGCAATGGCATCTATCGGAGATCCAATAAATCCTACTGCGGAGGCGCGGCCGGCGTCATTTTAAAAAGATTTTTTTTTTCTGAAGAAATTTATATCACTAAATAAAATAATTAAATTAATTAAATAGATATTATACATGCGATACTGCTACAGTGCAGGCACCTGCATGAATAATGTGATTTTTTTTTTCAAACCATATTGTATTTAGGATATAAAATAAAGGACAGGTCAGCGACCTGTCAGAAGCCATTCAGATGGATAGCTAATCACTAAAAACAAATGCAGAATTGCACTTTTTTTTGCAATTTCACCACACTTGGATTTTTTTATCCATTTTCTAGTAAGCTATACGGTAAAATTAGCAATGTTATTAAAAAAATGCAACTCGGTCCGCAAAAAACAAGCCATCATATGGCCATATTGATGGAAAAATTAAAAAGTTATGGCTCTGATAAGAAGGGGAGCAAAAAAAGCAAAAAACGAGAGTGCAAAAACGGAAAAATTGCAAGGTGATGAAGGGGTTAAAAAACAGCATTTTTTTTATTTTGTACAAACTATATGAATTACATAAACCAAAAAGAAAGGTAAAGTGACAAAAAAAATCAGTAGTAATCAGTAGTAATGTCAACATATCAATAGCGGCAGTTGCGTAGCGTGAGGGCGGTTGTTTTGCTCTGGGTGCAAAATTCTTAGAAGTGCAAAATTTCAAAAGAAAAAGGAAAGTAGCAGTGTCTTCACTACGGTAGATGATCTAAGGCATTGCACATGCCCCAAACTTCTAGACGGGTGGCCCAGATCTCCAGGAGAGGAACACATTGAATTGTATCAGCATCATCATGAAGCCGAGATTCATGGTAGAGTTCTGTCCCACCATTCTCAGACTACAGGCTGCTATAGACATACAATAGTATCACTAGTAGCAATGCATCTACAACAAGACCAGTAGTGGTGTATATAGAAATGTCAATGGGGCTGCCTGAGAAGGTGGAGCACTATACTTAACGGTCTCATGAACAATGAATGGAGCGGAGGCCGATCATCCGCACTTCTGCTCCAATTGTGATGAGGCTCCAGAGCCCCAATCTCGGGATTCCAGAGCCCTGGTATAATGTATAGTCAGATAAAGGGTGCATTCACTTGTCATGGACATATTGTCATTGTTCGCACCAAAAACACTTTCATTGAAGCTGGTTATCCACCTTGGATAGCAACCATGCCCTCATTCACATTAGACGGTCTCCCGTCCTGCCATGTTCATCAAGTTCAACTATCGTAAACCAGAGTATGAGCGTCTGTTATGTTTCGGTAGCTGACGAGAAATTGCAAAAATAGCAAAAGAAGCAATACACCAGAGAGGCTGGAAACTATTGGATTGCAGGACCCTAAACTAAACGCAACACTAGAAGTAGCCGTGGAGCGTACCTACGGTGATCCTAGACGCCTCGTCACAGCCGGAGAGATAGCTACACCTAAAGGCAGAAAGATGAATGCTATCTGCCCCGTAGCAGAATCCCCAAAGAAATAGGAAGCCCCCAAACATGTAATGGCGGTTAGACCAGAAGAAAATACGAACACAGACAGAAAATAGAATGAGCAAACGCTGAGGCCCAATCTGTCTAGATAGAAAAGTATAGGAAAAAATTCTGACTGCAACCCAAAAAAATCCTGACAAAAATACCAACACTTCTGATTAACGAAAACCTGAGATCACACGATCTCTACCACCTAAATCAGATCTCTGGTGTAACACACAGCAATTCAGCAAATAAAAAGTGACATAGGAACAGAGCAAAAGTGCAAACACAACTGATCACAATTGCAGCGCCAGGCCCCAAAAGGGGACCAGGCTGAAGTCTACCGCTAAGCAGCAAACCTGCAAAGAAAATCCAACAAGAGAAAAAAAACAGCAAATCACTTAGCTGAATGAGAGCAGGAATGCAAGCTGAGCTCCAAGCAAGACGTGGAAGAACAATTGATTACCGGCAAGGCTGACGGGAGTTCAGGTCACTTATATCAGACCATTCAGAGCCAGCTGAAGGCCATTCAGCAATTAGTTCATTACCCTCAGCAACCACCGGAGGGAGCCCCAGCTCAGAAGTCGCCTCCAGAGTATTCACAACAAGTGTCATTATCAGTATCATTTCAGATTAGAGGGTGCTGAGAGGCCGGGACAGGGCTCGATGAAAGATAACCTTATTAATTGCGAAAACTATTAACTTGTCATTATCTCACAATAGGTGAAACCAGGAGGTCATGTGGCAGACATCCATTTCTGGCAGAGATATCAGAACTTTGTCATCTGACACCAGTTATAATTCTTTTTTTAATACATTAGGTCTTGTGTTATTATGATGTAACACTATTATTATTCTATTAACTGTCCTGTATCCAGTGTGATAGTCCTGGGTTTGGGGGGTTGCCCAGGGGAATGGTGGCATGTCCTGCTAGGCTCACTGCTCCACCATTCAGCCTGTGTGTCTGGCCCAATGCAGGAATCACCATGATTCCACTGCTTCACATCTTCTGCGCCAAGAGCAGACACAGCACAGAGCACAGATCTGCTCCACTCCTCAAAGAAACAGGGCTAGGTGTACAAACCCGTACCCGATGGTCCAAAAGTTACTAGACCATTTACAATAACTCTTTTACGTAATAAAGTTTCAAATATATTATTTTATAAATAATAAATATATTTCATGGAAATTATTATTTTTTTAAAAAAAGATTTGGAACCGTAAGGTGGAGGCCAATTAAATTCAGAGTTTCACAAAATTATCCACCGTCCAAAAATTTGCCTTTCAAGCATTATGTGCCCCAAAGAAATAAGAACCAAGAACTCTTTCTCAACTTACACCTCATCAAACTGATACTTTTACAGGTTGAAGCTCACGTTGATAGGGTGTTCTTGGGTTTTCCACTCCCCCAAAATGGCATATTTTGTTCATGACAAACCCGTTTAGATGAAAGTGGGCCTCGTCACCCATAATGAGATTGTTAATAAAATTATCTTCTTCCCATGCCTAATCTTCGATCTGGGCAGCATACGCTAGTCGTGCCCCATAATCTGTGTCTTCATTTGCTGCCTTACCAGTATCTAATATGAGAATACATTCAGCATCCTTTGCACCCTCTGCCGTGAGTTGTAGGATAGACCCTGATGCTGGGATCGGCTTCGGGGTTCATGTTGAAATAACGAACGTAAGTACAATTGATCGTTGATTTTGTAGATAAAATTGGATTATTTTTACTCATTGCTCTGACGTGAATTTTCCTAGAACTATTTTCCAAAGATTATATATAAATATTCTGAAAAAAATCTGAAAAGATCAATAGCAAAATAGTGATTAGATTTTAAAAAGGTGATATTTGCTGATGGGGTGGAGAGGCATCATACTGTGTTTGGGGACATCATACTGTGTGTAGGGGCATCACATTATGCGTGGAGGGCACTATAGGGACATCATACTGTGTTTAGGGGCACTGTGGAAGCAGTATAATATGGTGAGGCATCATACTAAGTTGTTGAAAACTGATGGGGCATCATACAATGTGGGGGAATCATACTGTGTGGGTTAAAACTGTGTGGACATCATAATGTTTGGGGAAACACTATAGGGCCATCATACTGTGTTTGGGGGCACTGTGGAGGCAGTATAATATGATGAGGCATCATACTAAGTTGTTGAAAACTGATGGGGCATCATACAATGTGGGGGAATCATACTGTGTGGGTTAAAACTGTGTGGACATCATAATGTTTGGGGAAACACTATAGGGCCATCATACTGTGTTTGGGGCACTGTGGAGATATTATATTACGTGGGGGCATCGTACTGTGTGTGACGACACTGGGGGAATAATACCGTGTGTAGGGGGAAATTTACTGTGCAGGCATCATATTTTATGTAGTGAAATATGGGGCATCAAACTGTGCGGGGGGCACTGTGAGTGTAGATGAGGTTTTTCTGGTTGTACCTTGTAGTGGTCTCCCACCATAGCATTGTTAGAAGGTTCCACTCGTAGGTCCCAGCTCTCCGCAAGAAATTGTTCTGATGAGGGGTCTGCAGACAGAGCACAAAATAAATGCCCCCCTGGATCACAAAACGAATTCTTGTTTTTCCTGGTTTACTGAGATATGTGAGTTCATAATAAATATTATTTTTTTTATTTAGTTGGCTTTTTTTGCAATTTTTTTATACATTAGTTGTCTCAATAGCATGCATTAGTTGTGACAATAACACGCACTAGACGTTCTTGCTCTAGTGTTGGACATTATGAATTGCAATGTCGTAATGGATAATTATGGACGGTATCCAGCAGGTGGAGACGCAGCACTGACGACCATGAATCTACCGAGAGCGACCAGAACCTGAAAAGGAAGGTGGAAAATAAAGGACAGGTTCAGATGGCCATATATCACAGTCCACATATGGATGGGGGATGGAAGAAGGGAAGAAAAAAAGAAAGAAAGAAACCCAAACATGCAACCTTATAGTGACATATAGAGAGGGAAGAGAAAGAAAGGAAAAAGAAGGAAGAAAGAGAGAAAGAAAGAAGAAAAAATGGATATAAATAAAGATAAAATAAATATTGGTTTTCATTTTGCCATCTATCAATCTATCCATGTACCGACAGTTTCTATCTATGTACAGTACAGACCAAAAGTTTGGACACACCTTCTCATTTAAAGATTTTGGCTATGAAAATTGTACATTCACACTGAAGGCATCAAAACTATGAATTATCACATGTGGAATTATAGACTTAACAAAAAAGTGTGAAACAACTGAAAATATGTCTTATAAATGGGGTTGGGACAAGAGAATGCCAAGAGTGTGCAAAGCAGTAATCAAAGCAAAAGGTGGCTACTTTGAAGAACCTAGAATATAAGATATATTTTCAGTTGTTTCACACTTTTTTGTTAAGTGTAATGTATAATTCCACATGTGTTAATTCATAGTTTTGATTCCTTCAGTGTGAATGTACAATTTTCATAGTCAAAATCTTTAAATAAGAAGGTGTGTCCAAACTTTTGGTCTGTACTGTATGTATTTATTATCTACAGTTGTGCTCAAAAGTTTACATACCCTGGCAGAATTTTTGCTTTCTTGGCCTTTTTTCAGAAAATATGAATAACACCAAAACTTTTTCTCCACTCACGGTTAGTGGTTGGGTAAAGCCATTTATTGTCAAACTACTGTGTTTTTTCTTTTTAAATCATAATGACAACCCAAAACATCTAAATGACCCTGATCAAAAGTTCACATACCCCATTTTTTAATACCGTGTATTGCCCCCTCTAACATCAATGACAGCTTGAAGTCTTTTGTGGTATTTGTGGATGAGGTTCTTTATTCTCTCAGATGGTAAAGCTGCCCACTCTTCTTGTCAAAAAGCCTCTATGTTATGAATGTGCTAGAGATGGTTTCTGAGCAGAGGCTCCCTCTGGTGGTTACAGACAGTACTGAACCTTTCAATGAGGAATGGCAATCTGGGATCACGAACTGGACTGATATAAGGGAGGTTCCCTCCCATGATAGTCGCCGGTGATCAATTGTTCTTGTCTCAATTGTGGTTCCTGGTTCATTTGGAAGTTTGCTGGAGTCCTGCCTGCATCATCTGCTTTCAGATAAGATATTTTCTGCTTTTCTTTTTGTGCTTGCTTTTTGCATAGTTTTCTGCACTTTTGTGGAAGTCAGCCGGGTCCCCTCCTGGGGGCCTGTGCTCCTCTCAGTTTATTTGTAGCCACTGTTATTTGTTCTTTTGCTTTTTCCTGTTTTTTCAGTGGCTGCGGCTTAGTTTTGTTACACCAGAGATCTGATTTAGGTGGTGGAGATCGTGTGATCTCAGGTGTTTTTGCAATCAGATGAGTTGGTATTTTTTAGGGTTTTTGTTGGATTGCAGTCAGAATTCTTTTCTGTACTTTTCTGTCTAGACAGATTGGGCCCCAGCGTTTGCTCATTCTATTTTCTAATTATTCAAGAAAGGCGTCCGTAATGTATATTGGCACTTCAAAAATAAATTAGAAAGCAACACAATGATGTATATTGACATCAAAAGACGAAGTGATACCATTAAAATTAAATTTTTATTACACAAATTTAAAAGACAAAATGTAAACAGAGATACACAGAATGTCCCAATGAGGATGCCATCGCAAAATAGACTATATGGGATTAAGGAGTAAAATTTAGTCAAAATATCTCCAAATTAATCGATAAACGAATTTATGAAAAATCAGTGTTCATATTACATAGGACGTTATAACAAGATAGAGACACCTAAATCACCTGAATATATTTGGAGCTACTCCAGGTAAGTAACATAACCATGAGAATAAACAAGAGAATAAATCTATCAGAGGGTCATAGATATATGAGCCGTAACAAAGCAATCAAAATTAAACGGTCCAAGTGTAAAATGAGGTCCACATATCTTACTAACAGCAACAGTGTGCATAAATCAATGTAATAATTCGGACTACATGAAAACAGAACCGCTCAATGAAGCAAGAGTCACGGAGTGCATATATAGCACATCAAGGTATTGGATACAGCCATAACAAGGACCATGAGGTAGAATAGTTAGAAACAATATACCTGATAGCGTGCTGCGATGGAGTCCACCATTCTATTTTCTGTCTGTGTCCATGCTTCTTCTTGTCTAACCGCCATTACATGTTTGGGGGCTTCCTATTTTCTTTGGGGATCTGCTCCGGGGCAGATAGCTTTCATCTTTCTGCCTTTAGGTGTAGTTATCTCTCAGGCTGTGACGAGGCGTCTAGGATCAACGTAGGACGGCTCCACGGCTACCTCTAGTTGTGTGGTTAGTTCAGGTTACTGCAATCCAATAGGTTCCAGCCTCTCTGGTGTATTGCCATTTTTGCTTTTTCTCCTCAGCTACCTAAACATAACACCTCCAGTTCCTGTAAATTTCAGGGCTGTCTAGCATGAACTGCGCGCTTGAGATCTCCCCAGAGTGGCTTAATGATATTGAGGTCAGGAGACTGAGATGGCCGCTCCAGAATCTTCACTTTGTTCTGCTGTAGCCAATGACAGGTTGACTTGGCCTTGTGTTTTAGATCGTTGTCATGTTGGAATGTCCAAGTACGTCCCATGCGCAGCTTCCGGCTGATGATTGCAAATTTTCCTCCAGTATTTGCTGATAGCATGCTGCATTCATCTTTCCTTCAACTTTGACCAAGTTTCCTGTGCCTTTGTAGCTCACACATCCCCAAAACATCAGCGATCACCTCCGTGCTTTACAGTAGGAATGGTGTTCCATTCATCTGGGCCCTTGTTGATCTCTCTCCAAATGTAACGTTTATGGTTGTGGCCAAAAAGTTCAATTTTGGTCTCATCACTCCAAATTACCTTGTTCCAGAAGTTTTGAGGCTTGTCTCTGTGCTGTTTTGCATAATGTAAGGGAGATACTTTGTTGATATGTTTCGGTAACTGAGGAGAAATAGCAAAAATAGCCAAAGTAGCAATACACCAGAGAGGCTGGAAACTATTGGGTTGCAGGGCCCTAAACTAACCGCAACACTAGAAGTAGCCAGGAGCGTACCTACGGTGATCCTAGGCGCCTCGTCACAGCCGGAGAGATAGCTACACCTAAAGGCAGAAAGATGAAAGCTAACTGCCCCGTAGCAGAACCCCCAAAGAAATAGGAAGCCCCCAAACATGTAATGGCGGTTAGACAAGAAGAAAATACGAACATAGACAGAAAATAGAATGAGCAAACGCTGGGGCCCAATACTGTCTAGATAGAAAAGTATAGGAAAGAATTCTGACTGCAACCCAAAAAACCATGACAAAAATACCAACACTTCTGATTAACAAAAAACCTGAGATCACATGACCTCTACCACCTAAATCAGATCTCTGGTGTAACACACAGCAATACAGCAAATAAAAGGTGACACTGGAACAGAGCAAAAGTGCAAGCACAACTGAGCACAAATGCAGCGCCAGGCTCCAAAAGGGGACCAGGCTGAAGTCTACTGCAAGGCAGCAAACCAGCAAGGAAAATCCAACCAGAGGAAAAAAAACAGCAAATCACTTATCTGAATGAAAGCAGGAATGCAAGCTGAGCTCCAAGCAAGACCTGAAGAACAATTGATTACCGTCAAGGCTGCTGGGAGTTCAGGTCACTTATATCAGACCATTCGGACCCAGCTGAAAGCCATTCAGCAATTGGTTCATTAACCTGAGCAACCACCGGAGGGAGCCCCAGCTCCTGAAGTCGCCTTCAACGTATTCACAACACTTTCTGGCATTTGCGCAGCAATGGCTTTCTTCTGGCGACTCAACCATGCAGCTTATTTTTCTTCAAGTGCCTCCTTATTGTGCATCTTGAAACAGCCACACCACTAGTTTTCAGAGAGTCCAGTATTTCAGCTGATGTTGCTTGTGAGGTTTTTTTTTGCATCCCGAACAATTTTCCTGGCAGTTGTGGACAAAATTTTTGTTGGTCTACCTGACCATGGTACAGTTTTTACAGAGCCCCTGATTTTCCATTTGTTAATCACAGTTTGAACGCTGCTGACTGGCATTATCAATTCCTTGGATATCTTTTTGTATCCCTTTCCTGTTTTATACAGTTCAACTATCTTTTCCCGTAGATCCGTTGTCAATTCTTTTGCTTTCTTCATGACTCACAATCCAGAAACGCATGGCTGGATGAAAGATGCAAGAGTCTGTCTGGATACCAAAATTCACTCAGCTTTTATGCACACATACTGATTACAAGCAAACAGGTCACATGTGAGGATGTTACCTTTAGTAGCCATTCAAACCCATTTGTGTCAACTTCTGTGCATATTATCAGGCCAAAATCACCAGGGTATGTGAACTTTTGATCAGTGTCATTTGGATGTTTTATGTTGTCATTATGATTTAAAAAGAGAAAAACAGTAGTTTGACAATAAATGGCTTCACCCAACCACTAAGCATGAGTGGAGAAAAAGTTTTTGGCGTTATCATTCATATTCTCTGAAAAAAAGGCGAACAAAGCAAAAAGTCTGCCGGGTATGTAAACTTTTGAGCACAACTGTATCAATCATCTCTCTACAGTATTAATTATCTATCTATATGAGAGAAAAATGAACTAGAAAAATAATTTTATTCACCCATCTACCTACTAAATTTATCTATCTATCCATCGATCATCTATTTATCTATCTATAAGTCCATCATTATCAGTTCATCTACCTACAATATCACTTATAATCTATCTAGCACTATTTATTTATCATTATTATCTCCATCTATGTGTCTATCATTATCTATCTATTATCTATCTTTTATCTATCTACCATCTATCTGTCTATTATCTATCTACCATATCTATTATCTATCTATCTATCTATCTATCATTATCTATCTAATATCTACTATTATATATATATATATTATATATATATTAATATACTATTTGTCTATGGGTGCAACCCTATTTGAGCACCTATAAGAGTGCCACACAGCTTTTCACGATTATCTATCCTACTTCATCTATCTATCTATCATCTATCTACTATCATATCTATCTATCTATCTATTATGCATCTATCTATCTATTATTATTATCTATCTATCTATCTATCATCTATTATCTATCTATACATCTATCTATCTATCTATTATCTATTATCCTATCTATTACATCTATCCATCATTACTATCTATCTTCATTACTCTATCACTATCATCTATCTATTATCTATCTGTTCCTTATCTATATGTCTATATATAAACATTAGTGTGTTCTTTAGCTTTCTTGTGAAATGTTGTGGTAAGGACGAGTTGAGATTGAGAACATTTTGTCTCACAGACCGAGCTGAATGAGAATTGGGTGGCACTTGAGGGAAATCTGCATCTAATTCTGCTACACCCAAAATAAAACAGTGCAGTGTTTGACTCCATGGGGTTGATTCAGGTAAATGACCTTTTAGGGCACATTGATTATAAGTTAGGTTTGTTTGTAGGTAGATAACGCTGGGCAAATCTCTAATATCAGCTATAAAAGTCCCAGGACTACCAAAAGGATTAGATGTTTGTATACTGCTGATTATAATGGACCAGTGCACGTGGACTTACATCTGCGCCTAGCACCATCCCAAGGAATTGTTTTATGACTAGGCTTTCTATAGTCAAAGTTATCCTTGTGTTTACAGACATTTTTATATTTATGGAATACATCTACGGTAAATGAAAAATTGTCAGGAAATGTTCATAGCTGTCATTTCAGGTGACATTTTAAAATAGGCTTTATGTTTGTGCAAGGAATTACACTATTTCTGGCCACTATATAACTAATATCCTGAATTTATCATGTATGTAGCACACTCACAGAATCAGCAGCATGGAGGACATTATACAGTGGTATTGGCCAGTGTAACTGTGAATCAAGCACAGAAGTGAGATATTATACATACTGGAAAGTATCATGGAGGACAATTAACTACAACACTGAGCAGTGTAGCTGTTTATCCAGCACTAAGTTGAAATAAACACTAGAAGGATGCGGCATGAGTGTGTATGTGCGTGTGTGTGTCTATCTTCTTCAACACTTGTCTTTAACTTTGAGAGCAGTCCCTAAAAAAAAGCAGAGTCCGAAATTCATAAGCAGTGTTACCAGGTCTTTAAGAGCACCACTTAGCATTTAGCAAAAGTACGCAACCAACTTGCACAGGAAGATTTGTGATGATTTTAGCCACTCCGATCTATGAGGACCAAACATAATGTTCACACAATCATACTGTTTCCACAATTATACTGTTCCAACTTCCCACAATCACATTGTCACTGTTCTCACAATCATACTGTTTCCACAATTATACTGTTCCAGCTTCCCACAATCACATTGTCACTGTTCTCACAATCATACTGTTTCCACAATTATACTGTTCCAGCTTCCCACAATCACATTGTCACTGTTCTCACAATCATGCTGTTTCCACAATTATACTGTTCCAGCTTCCCACAATCACATTGTCACTGTTCTCACAATCATGCTGTTTTCACAATTATACTGTTCCAGCTTCCCACAATCACATTGTCACTGTTCTCACAATCATACTGTTTCCACAATTATACTGTTCCAGCTTCCCACAATCACATTGTCACTGTTCTCACAATCATGCTGTTTCCACAATTATACTGTTCCAGCTTCCCACAATCACATTGTCACTGTTCTCACAATCATGCTGTTTCCACAATTATACCTTTTCTAACACTAACGCTCTGTCTCAAAATTCCCTGCCTCTTTTAATACATGACAATATCCTGCTTGCATTAGAAGCCACTGATTGACATTGCATGCTGGTATTTAGTCTGTACACCCAGATCCTTCTCTACAAGTGATTCTCTACGTTTTTCTCCCTTCTAGGATATTTTTGCTCCCATATTATTAGCATCCAGATCTACAAGTGACTCTTCTAGTTTAACTCCCCCTAGATTACCTGTAATCTCTTGTATGAGTGCGCCGTGTCTCACCTGTCCTACCAAGATGAGGATTGCGTCAATCATGTCAATTATGCCCAGGTGAGCTGGAGTAGAAGCTTTCTTGGGCCTAGTTTTGGTGAAAAGTCTTCCCAACAGATTAGCCTTGTCTGCAGCCTCATATACAACGCTGAAGATTGCAACTTCCATTTTTAGACTACAGCAGAGTTATTTTCCCAGTTAAAATACTGCATTATTATAAAGGCTATAATAGTTGTTTTGCACAGATATGGGACCTGACAGATTCCCTTCAAAACAGAACAAATTGGAAACACGTGTTAATGCACATGTTCAAAGTCTTTACACAGTGTACTAAGGTTTATCGGCTGAATAAAAATAGTTATCCGTAAATCTTATCTGTATTTACCTACAAGCGATATCAAGGAAGATTATCTGAGCCTACACTGTTTCTAGGAAATGTGCATTACATTGAAGAATGAAGTTACATATAGTATGGGATGTCCCTAAAATTACTTACTATGTCCCTAAAATCACTTACCCAACCAGAACGGAGGGCTACAAGACGACCGTAATGAATATTAGCCCCTTTTAATTCCTGCAGAGCGATACTCGTGACCTTGCAGGAAATTCGAGAGATGTTTTTTGGTATGAGATCCTCTTCAGATTGTGGATCCTACAAAGTCAAGTTGATTGTAGAGCATCCCACCGTCGGCTGTTATGTCCAACGCCCATGTACCTTGTAGATTACTGCATTACTAAGCGCCCATAGAAAGGGATGGATGTCCACTGATCTGAATTGACTTTGGTGGTCCTCCAGAGCAAGGAGCCTAACCCAGACTGCCCCATCCAAGTTTACAGAGTATATCTTCATAATAGGAACTTTTTATCAAACACAATCAATTGAGGTCTAAATTCCAAATCACCCTGAAAAGAAATTACATCACAGGTGGATCCAATTTAATCACATCAAACCATAATGTGATCAGTAGTGCAGTAGTGTACAGCCCCATGTGCCTGTATGTATCCTGACATCCCATAATGTGATCAGTAGTGCAGTAGTGTACAGCCCCATGTGCCTGTATGTATCCTGACATCCCATAATGTGATCAGTAGTGCAGTAGTGTACAGCCCCATGTGCCTGTATGTATCCTGACATCCCATAATGTGATCAGTAGTGCAGTAGTGTACAGCCCCATGTCCTGTATGTATCCTGACATCCCATAATGTGATCAGTAGTGTGTGACCCCATGTGTCTGTATGTATCCTGACATCCCATAATGTGATCAGTAGTGTGTGACCCCATGTGTCTGTATGTATCCTGTCATTCCATAATGTGATCAGTAGTGTGTGACCCCATGTGTCTGTATGTATCCTGACATCCCATAATGTGATCAGTAGTGTGTGACCCCATGTGTCTGTATGTATCCTGACATCCCATAATGTGATCAGTAGTGTGTGACCCCATGTGTCTGTATGTATCCTGACATTCCATAATGTGATCAGTAGTGCGTGACCCCACGTGTCTGCATTATGGGATGTCATGATACATACAGACACGTGGGGTCACACACTGCTGATCACATTATGGGATGTCATGATACATTCAGATACGTGGGGTCATACACTACTGATTGCATTATGGGATGTCATGATACATACAATCAGTAGTGTATGACCCCACGTGTCTGTATGTATCCTGACATCCCATAATGTGATCAGTAGTGTATGACCCCACGTGTCTGTATGTATCCTGACATCCCATAATGTGATCAGTAGTGTATGACCCTACGTGTCTGCATGCATCCTGACATCCCATAATATGATCAGTAGTGTATGACCCCACGTGTCTGTATGTATCCTGACATCCCATAATGTGATCAGTAGTATGACTCCACGTGTCTGTATGTATCCTGACATCCCATAATGTGATCAGTAGTGTATGATCCCATGTGCCTGTATTAATCCTGACATCCCATAATGTGATCAGTAGTGTATGACCCCACGTGTCTGTATGTATCCTGACATCCCATAATGTGATCAGTAGTGTATGATCCCATGTGCCTGTATTAATCCTGACATCCCATAATGTGATCAGTAGTGTATGACCCCACGTGTCTGTATGTATCCTGACATCCCATAATGTGATCAGTAGTGTGTGACTCCACGTGTCTGTATGTATCCGGACATCCCATAATGTGATCAGTAGTGTATGACTCCACGTGTCTATATGTATCCTGACATCCCATAATGTGATCACTAGTGTATGATCCCATGTGCCTGTATGTATCCTGACATCCCATAATGTGATCAGTAGTGTACAGTCATGGCCAAAAGTTTTGAGAATGACACAAATATTATATTTTCACATTGAACCATCGCACGACCAGCTCTACCCTTTCCTAGTGTATTCTCACCCATCCCCGCAGACTGTGAGCCCTCGCGGGCAGGGTCCTCTCTCCTTCTGTACTTGTGTGTCCCTTGTCTAGCACATGTTTATTGTACCTGTCTATATTTTTCCCTTTTCATATGTAAAGCGCCATGGAATAAATGGCGCTATATAAATGTATAATAATAATAATAATAATAATAATCTGCTGCCCTCTGGTTTTTATGTGTGTTTGACAGATGTTTTTATCACAGACAGAAATATAATAATTTCAAACATATGAGTAACAAAAGCTTATATTGACAGTTAGAATGAGTTAATGCAGCAAGTCAATATTTGCAGTGTTGACCCTTCTTCTTCAGGACCTCTGCAATTCTCCCTGGCATGCTCTCAATCAACTTCTGGACCAAATCCTGACTGATAGCAGTCCATTCTTGCACAATCAATGCTTTCATTTTGTCAGAATTTTTAGGTTTTTGTTTGTCCACCCGTCTCTTGATGATTGACCACAAGTTCTCAATGGGATTAAGATCTGGGGAGTTCCCAGGCCATGGACCCGAAATCTCTATGTTTTGTTCCCTGAGCCATTTAGTTATCACCTTTGCTTTATGGCAAGGTGCTCCATCATGCTGGAAAAGGCATTGTTGATCGCCAAACTGCTCTTGGAGGGTTGGGAGAAGTTGCTCTTGGAGGACATTCTGGTACCATTCTTTATTCATGGCTGTGTTTTTAGGCAAGACTGTGAGAGAGTCGATTCCCTTGGCTGAGAAGCAACCCCACACATGAATGGTTTCAGGATGCTTAACAGTTGGCATGAGACAAGACTGGTGGTAGCGCTCACCTTGTCTTCTCCGAATGAGGCGTTTTCCTGATGTCCCAAACAACCAAAAAGGGGATTCATCAGAGAAAATAACTTTACCCCAGTCCTCAGCAGTCCACTGCCTGTACCTTTTGCAGAATATCAGTCTGTCCATGATGTTTTTTCTGGAGAGAAGTGGCTTCTTTGCTGCCCTCCTTGAGACCAGGCCTTGCTCCAAGAGTCTCCGCCTCACAGTGCGTGCAGATGCACTCACACCTGCCTGCTGCCATTCCTGAGCAAGCTCTGCACTGCTGGTAGCCCGATCCCGCAGCTGAAACACTTTTAAGAGACGGTCCTGGCGCTTGCTGGTCTTTCTTGGGCGCCCTGGAGCCTTTTTGGCAACAATGGAACCTCTCTCCTTGAAGTTCTTGATGATGCGATAGATTGTTGACTGAGGTGCAATCTTTCTAGCTGCGATACTCTTCCCTGTTAGGCCATTTTTGTGCATTGCAATGATGACTGCACGTGTTTCTTTAGAGATAACCATGGTTAACAGAAGAGAAACAATGATGCCAAGCACCAGCCTCCTTTTAAAGTGTGCAGTGGTGTCATTCTTACTTAATCATGACAGATTGATCTCCAGCCATGTCCTCATCAACACCCACACCTGTGTTAATGGAGCAATCACTGAAAATAAGTTAGCTGGTCCTTTTAAGGCAGGGCTGCAATGATGTTGAAATGTGTTTTGGGGGATAAAGTTCATTTTCTAGCCAAATATTGACTTTGCAAGTAATTGCTGTTAAGCTGATCACTCTTTATAACATTCTGGAGTATATGCAAATTGCCATTAGAAAAAGTGAAGCAGTAGACTTTGTAAAAATTGATATTTGTGTCATTCTCAAACTTTTGGCCATGACTATATGACTCCACGTGTCTGCATGCATCCTGACATCCCATAATGTGATCAGTAGTGTATGACCCCACGCGTCTGTATGTATCCTGACATACCATAATGTGATCAGTAGTGTGTGACCCCATGTGTCTGTATGTATCCTGACATCCCATAATGTGATCAGTAGTGTATGACCCCACGTGTCTGCATGTACCCTGACATCCCATAATGTGATCAGTAGTGTGTATTTACTAAGCTCCTGACAACTGATGAGTTTTTTGGGTGGTCTCCTGGGTGTTCTCCCCGAGACCTACTTCAGGACATCAGTGGCTCTTGCAGTCTCTGGTGATACTTGGCTGCTTCGGCTGCACTGACACAGGATAGCCAAGGTTCTCAGTTTGTTTCAGGACCGGGGAATGTGAGGGCAAGTCAGTGCCAGCAATGTTTTCATCATCCAAGAGTTGCCCACACATTCTGGCCAGAGGCATAACAATCACGGTCACAGAGGGTGCAACCGTGACCGGACCTGTACAG